>WAAD01005996.1:61723-269064 GCA_013389945.1 Fregata magnificens
TGAATGGGTGATGCTGACAGGTAGTTTCTTTTTCAGTCAGTTGAACAGTTGAGTTGGAAAAGACACTGGCGTGTCTTTTGTAGGAATTTAATTCAACAGTATCTGCCCAAGGTTTTCTTTCACTTGGATTTAAAATCAAATGCAGAAACAGAATATAATTTGCCAGAATGTCTCTAAGGAATGTCTGCATAACTGCAGATAGACGATGCGAAACTTAAGAGTATGGAATACTCCGGATAATGCAACAGAGTATATTTATGGCTAACAAACTGAATTTTACCAAAATTGACTATGCAGAAATGAACATTTCCTATTGGGCAGCTTTAAATGATCATAGGTAGGCTTGCAAGAGAAGTGTTGGAAGGCATTGTGCCTAGGGATCACTTCAAATGGGCACAGACTAAAAAAAGGCACTAACAAGACAACAGACACATCCCTCCACTGCTGGGACATGGAGCAGACAACCTAACAGTTCTGTTCTGCCTCTAGTTGCCGTGATTTATTCTCTGCAATGGCTTCGCATTGGCAATGATTGTGCTGAGCTTCATTTTCATCAGCTGTCTTCTGTGACAGTAACTTTTGACTACAATCCCACAATGACCTGATTTTGAGCTGAAAGACTGCTGGGGGGGGGTTAGGGTTGCTTTTTTTTAGGGGGCTATTAGTGTGTAGCCTAACTTCATGGCATTTTGAAATTACCAACTTGCTTATCAGTCTGAATCCTCTCCTTATCTGTTCCTTTCTTCAACTTTTGTTCATTTCAGCATCTTTTATGACCTCATTACTATTTATATTTCAAAGTGTATTAAATCTAGCTTCCACATAAGAGAAAAAATTAGAAAAGACAAGCCACCCTCAAATCTATCTATATGAAGAAATTCAGAGAAACTAATACTACATGAAGACAGTTTGTTCCTTAGATATTAGTGCTCTATCCCTATTGATTTCTTTGATGTTATTTATAGCCTTGTTATGAATCAGGAGTTTGAATAAAAATATCGTTATGGTTTATTTTCATTTTCACTTTAGTGTCTCCTGTCTACGTGATCATTGCTTCAGAACTTAGCATAATTACATAGGAATAATTAATATCTGGCTGAGATTTGTTAAGCATGAATGAAAAGGAAAAGGTGTCTGATTGCTACCTTTTTGCTTTTCTGATCTTAGGAGTGTCTGGAGTCTAGGGGGGCCTCTGGAATAATTATGGATTGCCTTGGGGCTGTTGTAAATTGGGTTTACCTGCCTGCATCTTCAGGGATCATGCTCACAGTGAGAAGCCATGAAGGATAGATAGAGTTTGAGCTATAACCCCTTCTGTCTGACTGCCACTCTCTGCTAGAGGCAAGCTGAGATGATGTAGGTAGATCTCATCTGTCCAGGGAGTTCACCCATGTTGGGCAGATCCTTATGAAATTGGAGTATACTGGAGTATCAGGTCTGCAGAGCTATGGAAAGGCTAGTCCTATTTAGTTGTAGGTGGCTGCTGGGGATGTACTGTAGATCCTTTCTGGCCTGCAAGTCTTGGGTTTTTTCTCATTAAATCAAACATAAGGTGAGGAGGAATCCAGGCAGGTAAGGTTCAAACCTGGGTCTTATTAATCTGTGGAGTACCTAGGGCATCCACTCAAACCTAGGAAGTCCTCCTGGGCCTAGCAACGCAGAGATAGAGATGCCAATTCTGGACCAAAGGTTCAGAGAATCGATGTAGTATGTTGTCTTTTGTCTTATGTACTTCCCAGTGGCTTCACCTAATTGTTTTCCAGTATATGGTTCAAACCACAGCTTGCCTCTTGGCTCTCAGGTATGTTTAGCCATCTCTGTGATGGGCTGCCCATCTCAGATGAGTGCGCACACTTGCAGTGGGATGTAGTTATTGAGAATCGTTATAATTGCGTGTCATGTATCACAAATTCCTCTGTTTTCCCGGTACCACACACTCCCTTATCACACGTATGAAAAGGAGCCTGTTTTCACATCTCTTTCAAGCGGGGATGGTGAAACCCACCCATTTCTTAGTAATTAGAAGTACAGGGTTAAAAGCTTCAGGTCTTAGCAACAATGAAAGTGGTTTCGTTAGACCTTGGTTATCATTTGTTTTTGGGAGAGACTGTAATAAGTAAGCTGTGATATACTGTAGTGCTTAAAGATAGCCAAAATGAGAAGAGCTGACCACAAAGTCAGCAGTGGAAGAGCTCAGTTAGTCCCCGCTTTGCTGGTCCGGTGGTGTTCACCAGAAGTTATCTGAGCGACTGGGTTTCTAGTGCTTTTGTACCACCTGGCAGACTTCACATGCAGGAGGTACCGTGATATTCAGCTTCACAGGGTTACAATGAACAAATGTGCACGGGGAGCTCTGTGCATCCTGAAAGCCATGGAGTTACATTCTGTCAAATTTTCTTCATGCTGTGCTGGAACAGGAGTAGTGGGAAGATCTATGGTGGGTTTAAGCTAAAGCTGCTGGAAAAATTTCCATCTAGGAGTTTTGGGCGTGGAAAACAAGGTTTTCTGCTGATTTTGTTTTCAGAATACCTGTTTTTCCCTAAAGACTTTTCCCCCTGAGGAAAAAGTATCAGCTTTTGAAGTCTGAACTTATTCTGACTGAAAAATAATGACATTAATTTGGAAATTTCAGTCTGACAGATAAGGGTCTGTTCTCCTTTTTCTCTCCTTTCCTCTGCAAGCATAGATTTAGTAAGTTTTGGTTTATTTCTGAATAAAAAATAGAAAGTTCCTTCAAAGTAGACAGGATGGTGCTTTTTAGGAGACTGAAGTGGGATGCCATCACCTGGGAGAAATGAAGATAATCCTTAAAATCAATGTTGAAAGCAACTTGTTTGTTTGTCTTGTCAAGTTAATTTTAATCCAGATCAGTTTCCTAATCCAACTGAGTGGCCACACAAATGTTTATGCTAATAAATGCTAATTCAGCTCAGAAATGAGAGCCTGGGGGAGGGACTACTTCATTCAGAAGCACTTGTTTTCCTATTATTTTAAAAGTTCTGTATTTATTCTGTGTTACGATTTTCATGCCGCACAGAGTACATCAGCAATTGATATTTTTAAAATAGAGTTGCCTGAAATTACCAAGTTGTCTGTAAAACTGTTTTGTTAGACAGTAAGAATATGGGTTACTAGAAATGAGCAAGTCATCCAAGAGATAAACCTCTTTAATTAGTCTTGTCTGTTTGCTCACAGATAGCCTGTAAATTAGTATTCACAGTTGATTATAATGATCTTTTAATCAAGAGATAGTTCATGAACAAATCTACTGTGAATATTCATTTTTTTACAGCTGAACTAATACTTGAGTTATGTAATTGAGATTATCGGATCGGGTACCGTATTTTTCCCGTACTCTAGTGATATTAATTAAATTTATTATCGCAACTGATTGGAAAAAAACCCCCATGGGAGTATAATATCTCAGGAAAGGTAACGGGAAAGAAAGGAGTATCAGATGCTTCTGTTATCAAAAGTTGTTTTATGACAGAAAGCTAGATGAATAGATCAATCGATTGATCTCGGAGAAATACACAGCTTCTAGCGGAGGTCCAGCTCTTTTTAGAAAATGCTTACACCACCAGTAAAGCCTGTTACCTCATGGAGTCTGCTTTATTTTAGACTTTTCAACAAGAAGTTGTTAAATTACATCATAGAAAGTACACAACGTAAGGAAGGGAACACCATTTACTTGTTAATTTTTCTGGGTAACATGTTTACCAGACTCCACTTGGTAGAACTTCCAGGGACATCTTGGGCTTTTAAAGTATCTTTAGATTACTTGGCCCTAGCTACGTTTTTCCTGTCTCCACATTCACAGAAAGTAAACATTTGCAAGTGGTTTTGATGCCATTTATTCAAATTAGCTTCTAAATTTTTGAACAACATCTTTATCAGAGCTCAGGAAAGAGTTGATGGGAATCATGTTCTCTTTCTATTTTTTGCAGTCAAACATTTCATAAAGCTTCTTTGATACTGCAAGTTATCATCCCAGTCATTGGCATAAAGTAAATGAGTGTGTTTTTGTGATCCAAACTGAGAAATATACGCTCAGCGGCTTGTCTTGCTGTCTTAGTAGAACACCTCTTCTTCTTGGAAATGTTTATACTCTTGTACAACCCAAAGACTGAAACATGCAGTAAAGGGAATATCTGTTATTTGTATTAAGTCAAGATTTTGGTCAGACTCTCACAAGAATAGTTTTCTTTTTTGGATAATTGATGCTGTGGTTGCCTTATTAAGACGTCTGTTCTTGTCTTCATTTTACATTATTCTTGATACAACATATCTCATTAGATACTATTTTGCTGGCATTAATGAGAACACTACACTGAATTCTGAAGCTGCTCCCTTTGTCACAGTTTCTTTTGTAGTATTAATGGCAGTTAAAAATAACTAGTTCTGTTTTATCTGTTTCCTCTGCATCGCCTCCTGTGTATGCTGGCTGCATTTTTATTTGTGTCTGTGGCAGACTGTATAGGTCTCCTATAGCGATGAATTCACTGACTGAATATTCTGCTCTTTCAAATAAAACCTCAGTTGTTGACTGCTGAGTGCGTGATGGAGATTTTTCTTTCATTATTTATGAAAACAATCATGTGGGTCTTTTCCACTCTCTTCTCCCTGGTAAAAGAGTCATTTTGTCCTTACAGGCCCAGAATAAGCTTTAGTAAATTGAGGTTTGGTTTAAGTCTCGTTTGCTTGTTGGGAAATCCGGGCAGTGGAGCTTTTCTAGTGCCAAGGTTGCCAGAGAATGATGTCCCAGACTGTCTACACAAATGTTTCTAGACCTCAGACTGGACATGGGATGTGTCAGAAATGCTCGTGCTCCTGTCGAGCCTGGGATCAGGATCAGCTGTCATCTCCTGTCGTGGGTTGGGAACCACGTGAAATTTCACAGCCAGGGGCATCTCCTGAGCAGTCAGAGTTCAGCCGAGATTGTTGGAGACAAGCATTTCTCGGTATTACCTCCAGAAACACTTCCATAAGTGTCAGGTTGCCATTTAGTGACAGATAAATAAACTGACAGCAAGACTCTCTTAGCCTCCCAAATCTTAGAGTTCACAGAAAAACCAGCAGTCACCAGAAAGGATGTAGGAAATACATGCAAATGTGTGGTTTGGAAAAAGTCATTTTGATAATGTATTTCTGCATGCAGAATTGAAATGATAAAATAAATGTTGCAAGCCTAGCTATAATATGACTCTCTGTAATCATTTTTGGGAGGGAGGACATACGCCATCTGTGAACAGAGGTGTGTTGTGGCAGGACTGGTGCAGTTTATCAGCTTTCTTCATGTTAGGGCTGCTTTAACGCCAGAGCAGCTCAAATAATAGCCAGAGGATGTACTATTCTGAATTGCACAATACCCTTAAAGTCTTTCTGCAGTACTTATTTCAAAAACCTCGTGACTGCTTTGTGGGTATGCATTACTGTTGAGAGATAATATATTTAGAAACAACGTCTACTTTATTTTGCTACTTCAGCCAGAAGCATACCGGATGGCCTCGGAGTGTATCCCTTATCTACAGCTGTAGAAGCCTGCAAAATGACTTGCATATTTCATTTTGCTTTTTCAGACTAAAGCCTGAAGTCATATATTCCCCTCTTATATCTTTCCTTTCCTCCTTCAAAATACCCTTCCTATAATTTTTCTAGAACAGAAATTTTTTAATTGATCTGCTAGAGTTTTTGCTTCACGCTGCAGCAAAGGAAGCCCTTAGCGGCATACGCAGTTCATTAAGCCCTTTAATTCTGCCTGCTATCGTGCTGCACACAGCCTCACATTGCCATTTGTGGAATAATCAGCACTGAAGCAAACTAAAAGAGGAGGGGGAAGGGTGAGCTAAAGTCTGACACCGGTGACAGAAGACAAGATCAAATATAAATAGATGTGAATCACCACTGTGGCATCACTATCAGAGAAGCATGTCATTTTTTTGTTGCAGAAGACACTGCAGCTGCACACGGGGTGAATTCATAGCAAACACAGACCCCTTCTTGGACAAAAAAAAGAAGAAAAAGATTGTTTCTCCATTGTCCAGGTGTGGTCTTCATATTATTTATAAATAATATGAACATTACATACATACATACATATGTCTGTATATATAAATGCAAATATATAGAAACTCATATAATACACACACACACATATATGTATATAAACTCCTTAATATATATAAACTCCTTAATCCCATGCACTACAGAAAATTTATATCGGTTGGAGATGGAAACACCAAACCCATTTTGGTGACACAGACTAAAGATGAAAAAGAACATACTGCAATTAAAATGGGGGTGGTCTCAGAAAAGAAAATTGTATTCATCTTCCACAGAGACTGAATGTATAAACATTAGGGAGAGACAGGAAAAATGCTCAGCATGCTGAAGTAGCTCAAGTTTATATGAGAAATTTTAATTAGAGAGCAAATTCAATGTTTCAGTAGGCTGCAATTGCAATTTTAGAATTTTCTTGCTTCAGCAATTCCAAATATAGCCCTCAAGACATCCAGTTTCTCTGTAATAAGCCTATGTTGAAAGTTAAAAACAAATACATGTAGTAAAGCCACAGAGCATCTAGGAATAGAGCCTAATAGTCAGCATTTCACCAAGTCACTCCAAATACCTCTCTCATTCCCTTCAGCTTTCTCTGTCTCCATGGGATAGCTGGGAGGGTCGGAGCAGAGGGGAGAGCCTCAAAGCCATCATTTGGGCAATTCCCAAATTAATGATGTCGTATAAGGGGAAGGTGGTCTGGTGGGGAAGGACGGGCTGGTATTTGAGGGGTGGCTGTACAGTGCTGCCTGCACAGCAAGGCAAAGCAAGGGAGTGCCCATAGCTGGTTTTACTCTAGCGAGGAAGTGGACAGACAGTTACCTTGATGGTGATGTTACTGAGCTGCTGAAAGCTTCCCTTGTGTGGTGTGTTACAGAGCTGAGAGTCCTTTAGTCAGGGCAGTTCTACTCCGAGTCTTTTAACATATATGTTTTAATGCACTGTGTTATATATTCTTATGTGCCTAGGACTTCAGAAGAGTCCTTGTTACCACGCACTTAAAATAAAAGCCAAGCTTTCGCATAGTCACAAAATGATTTTTCTATTAAAAGCAAATGTTCGGGTCTGTGTGAGCACATATCCAGCCTGATCTGCAGCTCCATTAAGCCTGCTCTGCACACTTCAGCAGCACTGAGCCCCCGCGGGAGCTCTCCCAGGGCCAGCTGAGGCTCCCTCTTCGACAAGGGGGTGAATCCAGCCTCCGCACCAGTCCTCCCTTCTGCGCGGAAAGGCGCAGGCAATAGAGGAGACGTTGATGAAACTTCTGTGCAGCCCCGTAAGCCTCAGTCACATTTTTTGCCTCTGCGGACTGGTGTTTTTGACATAATTTAAGGCAGCCCAGCTATAGTCTGAAGGCCAACAAAGTGCAAAGCCAGCTTACAGCCTGCTCCTGTCTCTACATCCTGCGTGGGCACTGAGAGATTGGTGCTGGGGTGGCCAGATGACGGGGCAGGGGAAAATGTTTTCATTCCCAGTTTTCCCAAAAAGTCTGTTCAAAGAAGCAGCATTTTTACCATAAGATGGTTTATGCAAAATTGGCAATATGTTTTTCACTTTGCACAGTGAAGTTGCTATTAGGAAAGCAAATGTAATTAAGGGCTAATTTTCATAAGAGGTAATTTGCAGCAAAGAGACGACATTATTTCAAAATTCATGAAGACTTCACTTCTGTGCCTTTCTAAAGTGCGCTTGTATCCGATGAACCCCCTTTTCAAAAGCAGGTGACAAACAAGCACTTGATTTTGCAGCAAAGCTTATGTTTAAATGCTTGGTTTTTTTGGCATAGCAAGCATTACTCCTTCAGTCTGGGTTTCCTGTGGATGGGAACTCATAGTCCAACTCCTTGGTCACACAGGGGAAAGTCTCTGGTCCCTTCTGAACGTTCAGTGGCAGACTGGGCGCTGCAGCTCCGGTGCGGTGATTGGCATGGTGAGCTGGACTAGACTTGATAAAGGGTGAGAGGAAAAGAAGAAGAAAAAGGAGAGAGTCTGTTATCTCAGGTCTGCTAGAAGCTGGCACGATCTGTCTAGAATAGCGTTGTAAGCTGTGCCTGGGGTCTGATCCCAGATTTCGTTAATGGGCACACCTTCCCAATCAGATGTTGTGGAGCAACCATATGGGAAGGGGATGGGGGTTAGTTCAGCCCGGAGACAAAAAAGGCTACAGGGGGATTTAATTACTGTCTTCAGCTTCCTAATGGGGAGGTTACAGAAAAGATATAGCCAGTCTTTTCTCAAGTGTGTATTGGAAAAGGAGGAGAAGCAACAGTGGGTCATGGTGCAGCAAGGGCAATTCCAACTGAATGTCAGGAAGACAATTTTCATAGTGGTGGTAATCAAGCACTGGAAGGCGTCACCCAGAGAGGATGTGGGGTTTCCATCCTTGGAGACTTTCAAAACTCCTCTGGACAGGTCATGACCTGACCTAACTTCAAAGTTGGCCCTGCTTGGAGCAGGAGGTTGGACCAATCAAGCTGCAGAAGTCCCTGCCAACCTGAATTATTTAATAATTTTGGTATTTTAACCACTGTGAGGCCACATGTACCTTACTTCTGCCAGGGTCATGCCCAGTTGTCTGCATTAGAGCGAATGACATTGCTACACATCCGCATCTATCAGGTGGTGGAGAAGAAAGACCAGTGTACCAAAGAGACAATATCTTTCATGCAGCTATCACACTTGCATGCTATAGCGCCTTTCCGCCTCATTTCAGGAGCAATAAATGTTGCTACAAAAGTAGTCTGCCTTTTTCCTTATTCACAACCAGCATGTCAACACCATATTTAATTTACATTGCTCTGAATGTAGCATTTCATCTTAATGAGTTCTTTTCCCTCATATATTCTCTTTATACTTTATGGGAGAAATTATTTTGAACCATTCCCATTTTCTCTCCGTGACCGCTGGCTGTCAGTGTCTGTTGTAGCTTAAATGGTGTGGGACAAGGTAAATTTAAATCCAACCCAGCAAATGGCTGTCATCAACACAATACAGCCTCAAAGTCATTTAGAGGATTCAGAGCAGCATAACAACAAGCAATGTTTAGGATAGGAATCAAGAAGAAACCAAGTTAAAAATAGCATGTTTTGTGAAGCCACTAAATGTGACCATACATAGGTCACCCCATTTTTATGTGCACCGGCTTCGCTAGCAGAGGAGAGGGATTTTAAATATACTATCGACCAGGATGCTGCATACCTATTGCAACACACTGGCTGTCACTTTATAAACTGTGTGCCCATATTGTATATTGATTGCATTTTGCATGTAATGTGGTAAGCTCTGTGGGGTTATTTCTTATTTAAATCTGCAGAAGACCAGGAAACCTTTAGATAAGCCAGCAATTTATCAACTCGTACATTTTTCTGGAAGAGGGCCACTACTTGTGAGATTCGTCTGCACCGCTCAGACATGGCGTTAGGTGCTATTGTGCTGCTGCACTGGGCAGGACTAGGAAAGGCTAATACAGCAGCGTAAATGTACAACAAGGAAATAATTTTAACACATTAGTTGCATAGACTGAGAAAGATGGGAGAGTTTTTGTTAAAGATTGCTTTTTAATCTGGAATGGTACACGTAGTGTCCAACATCGTTTGAAACAATTTAATTGTGGCTTTTTTGCCTCCCTGACTCAAAGCACATCCAAAATAAAATTTTAAAAAAAGCTGAATGAAGTTTAAAAGCTTATTTAATGTAGACAGTTCCTGTCAGAGGCTTCCTGAGTCTTCATCTTCTTCCTTGTGTATGAGTTAGAGTACTAATATTTTTGTAACCTTTTCTCTGGTTACTGTACCTCTAGTGCAGCTTTTCACCATTGCTTTGAATCTCACTGTAGCAAGATGAATGTGCTTATATGAAATGTAAAAAGCAATTAATACCCAGCCGGGTCAGTAGGGCACCGATACATTACATTCAGTTTTACTTTGAGGACCCTCCAGGAGAGGTTTTTGACTGAAGCAATATATATCTGGGTAAGGAACTGCCAGTGCAGAGAAGCAGGGCATGGCTCTGCCTCTGGATAATGCTGCAAGTCAGCTCTGCAGAGCAAGCTGTAAGCGCGCTATTTGGGCATGTGTTTCTTATCCCGTCGTGGTGCACATATGCAAGATGTACAGGCATGGACATGCTCTGGGACTCTCTAAATTTAGAGTTTGGCAGACTTAATGTTCTCTCCTGCACACTGCACTATATTTAGAAGCTGTGCCTCCAATAGCAACTCCTTTCCCCTCTGTTCCCTGCTTTTATACCTTTTGAGACATATTTATACTTTTGTCTATACTACCTATTGACTAAACATGTGGAGGTATACTGCTTTCATGGTAGTTTTTATAGCAAACTAAATCTTCAGATGTGAAACTACAACTGCTGTTATAAGCACTAGCATAAATATGTCACCGAGATCATCTCTTGGTGTTTGGTCTGTTAATCCATTGCAAAGACCAAGAGGTCTTTGAAACAACAGCTTTTGACTTTGAATTTCCAGTTAATGTAGGTTAGGTAGGACACTTCTGCATGTCCAGGTTGTTTTTCTCGATACTGCTCCTCATGTACTAATGGCATAAAAGGTTTCACGGCCAGTTGCTGTCCATCCCTGATCCACGCTTTCCCTGAGTTACAGTAGGAAGTGTTTAGGCCACTGAGAAGAGAGTGTGGGGAGCATCTTCAAGCCATTTCCCAGGACAGATTCTGGTGCCTCTGGTTGCAAGTCCACTCCTCTCACAGCACACTTTTCCCTTCCCTGGGACTTGAGCTGCTGCCTCTGCTCAAATGTGAAAGTACTGATGCTTTGACAGGTTTTGACTAGAAATATTGCCATTTACAGATAAATTTTGCAGGACTATTTAAAATAGTGTTTTCTTTAGTTCAATTCTTTTAACCGAGTTGGAGGGCCACCTTTACATCTTTAACCTCATTTAAAGGCCGTCAGGGAAACTTGGCTCACATACTTCTTTTTTTCTTAGGAAGACAGGTAACAACCACTGGGAAAGCCTGTGCACGCCGGAGGAGAGCGCCGGGCATGTTTCTGAGGAGCCCCTACCCTGCACGCTGGGAACGGCGCGTGCTGTGTCCCCAGGTCCCCTCCGAAAATCAGTGTGCCAGAGGAGCCTGCACAGCCAGACTCTGGTTCTTCTTTTAAGCTCGAGGAGACTGAGCTGAGGGGGTTCTGCAGGGAGGCCTCTGTCAGGTGTGGCCAAGAAACTCTCCTTTCCCCCTCTCTTCTCTCTGGGATTATCTCATTAGGGAATAATAGAGAGGAGGGTGCCAGCAGGCTGCTGTTACATGGTTTGGGCACGTTGCTTAGCCTTGTGCCTCAGGTACCTGTGAAGGGTGCCAAACCCTTACTAATGTTCATCTCAGAGTAGGTACTGTTAGTATGAAATAGCTGATTGAAGTTATACCTCATTCCTCCCTCATTCAACATTTCCTTCCCTGAGGAAAGGAGTCTGTATTGATATACGACTCAATGGGAAAAACTGCTATTCTTTTCCTTAGATATCTTAAAATATTTAGTTCATTTTTCTTCTATCGTTTTTCTTCTCCTTCAAACTCCCAGGGCTGTATGGAGCCCCATAACACGTGTAGCTCCTATCTGCTTCCACGGGGATCCGGATACACTTTAAACAGCGGTCGGAGTATTAACAACTCACAGCAGAGCCGAGGAGGGGAATTTAACAGAGCAAACAGAGCGGGCTGGAAATCTGTGAAAAGCTAACTTGTCTTTTTTCCTTCTGCTGCCACTAGTCCGTCTTTCTGCCTTCCCTTCTCTCGCTCACAAAAAGGAAAAGTTCTGGAGGATAAATACCAGGTAGAGATGTAATCTAAAAGCAAGGTTTTTTTGAACTTTAAGCAAAGCCTTAGTCCTTCACACAGGAGAAACAGCATCCGTAGGCTTTGTCAGAGCAGCTTTCGCTGCAGTCAGGGGACACCGCTGCAGAAGTGGGTGCTGCTGTCTCCGGGTTGGCATTTCCTCCTACCCAGGAGCACCCAGGGGCCCCAGCTGGCCCTGGTCCCAGTGCCTCGTGCACCGCCTGGGAATCACAAATAAACCCACAGGTTTTCAGGCTGGGTCATGGGGAGAAGCTCCCTTGCTTACAGCTGACATGGGAAATGGAGCTTCTGCTTTTCTCAAGCAATACATGTCCTCGTACCGGGAGGAAAGGCTTGCAAAGGAGGGCTGTTAGCAGAAATGGTATCTGAGCTTGCTTTGAGAGAGAGGTGAGAGCACCTCCGGCTCTGTGCCATGGCTCTGCCTCCAGCACTGCTGAGGCAGGTAGTAGCGAGGTAGGACACTCAGTGTCTAGTAGGCTTCTCAGCTCTCCCCAGTCCAACCAGCACCAGAAAATTACTTCAGCTGCCACCCTCCTTGCTTTTGAGGACATGACCTTGATGAGACAGAGGAAGCGCAGGCTCCATGCTTGCTACTGAAAAGCTGTGGCTGAGGGTGGTCCGGGGGGCACGCTGCACATGTTCCAGGGAGAGAATGAAGGATTTATTTTCTTCTGTCTCTAGCCCAGAAGTTTCACAACTAATAAATTAAATGAATACTTCCAAAAATGAAAAATAAAAATTTCTGGCCCACGGAGCTCTGAAAAAGAATCACATAATCTTTCAAAAGATTTTTTTCGTAGTCGTTTATTCAGATAGCACCCAATAAAAATGCAAAGCTGGATTGTTTTGAGTGGTGGGAAAAGTTTTAGCTTAGAATAACATTAAACAATCAAAACACAGTAAAAGATAAATACCTGGAGTGAAATTACATTTTGCCAAATGTAGACACGGTTATATATATATCTGACACCTACAGCAGTTTGGAATTGTATGACCCTGTAATATTTCCCAGATAATTAAATACAGCTAAGATTTGTGCACTACACAGCAACCTGAGCCCAACTGCTGCTCATGTACTCCTGGGTGCCAGGGGCGTGTGTGTTTTCACAATGAGTGCATAACTGAATGATCATAGTGGTCAATGAAAATCTGAAGATGAAGATAGAAAAAGTCAACAGAATGCCAACTTAAGTTGGCACTTAAGTGGTCATCTTTAAAGTTTTTTCTCCTTAAAATGAAGGAGATAAGGAAAAGAAAAATAGGTAGGATAGTTTATACCTTTCAGATTTACTTTTTCAGGGTGTCTTAAAATTCAGACGGAAAAAACCCCAAACCCTGCATGGGTCTTTCAGTTCTTTAAAGACCTAAGTCCTGACACCACAAAACACATAGACCTGGACATGAAAAGAAATGAAATTAGGGTCTCTGCCTTCTGCCTAGATGCAGAACCTGAAATTCAGAAAACTCTTTATCATCTGGGAAGGGGAGTCTCTCTGGTTAGAGCATAGTTTATGCATTCAATGTGTAGCACCCACTGTATCTGAATTGCCCTTTGAGTGAGGACTCCATTTCAGGTCTTCCAATTTTATCCCCTAAGTGAGAGCTCTAATGACTTAGCTACAGAGTCATGGTTATTCTGTGAAGAATAAGGAGCAAAGACAAGAAGCAATGCACTTAAATTATAGTAAGGGAGATTAAACACTAGCAAACCCTTTTAAAAGGTGAGGCTGGTAAAGCTCTGGAATGCCTCAGGAAGTTGGGAGGCCTCCAACATGAACAATCTTTTAGAGCATCTGCTGGAAACACTGTTAGCCTATTTGGTCCTGCCCCAGGGTGGGCCGTGAGAAGGTGTGGAGAAGGGTAGCTTGGTAAATTAATAAAAGGTGTCTCAAAGAAATGGTCTGTGTAAAGTTTGTTGTGTGCCTTTTCACTGTTGTTCGTAGAGTCTTTATTGTGCAGTCTTTGCATTACTAAGGTTCGAAGAAAATTGCTTGAAACAATGGATTGTACTTTCGGATTCTGTTATAAAATTGTTCCTCCACTCTTAAGTGTTGTCTCAATATGTTTATATTGGTGTATTATATAGTGAGAGATTGCATTTCTAAAAACACTAAAATGTTACTCCTGAAATATACATTCATTTCCCCAGAAAGTGGTCATCATCAAAGGTGCAATTTTTGACAATGATTTCCACAGAGTGGCTATTTTCCATACAGAAGTTTGATGCGAGCTGCTAACTTGGTTGACACGGGCTGTCAAATTACTACCAAATGTTTAGTTACTACTGAGCTGTGCTGAATTAGATGCTGTGAGCTAGAGGTAAAAGCTCTCTTTCCAGTCATCCGTCTGTCTTCCAGAAGACAGGCAAAAAGCACAGAGTGCTTCAGAGTGGGCCAGGAGATTTTTCTGTTAAAAATATTTCTCAGGAAATGTGGAGGTGACACCATCATTTTTGTAAGAACACATCTTATCCTGTGAGACCACATCTTATCCTGACATTTCCTAAAACTTTTCCATAAAGCTCCTATTAGGAAAGGGGAGATGAATGAAAGTGAGGAGTAAACGAGGAAACTGTTGACAGATGAAAGCATTAACTACATAGCAAAGCTACTCAGGCTTTGCTGTGTTGGCCCGTGGAAAGAGAAGGGATGTGTCTCTCTTTCTTCTTTTTAGCCTGTAGACATTTACCACCCTTTGGTCGGATTTCAATACTCCACCTTACAAGGGCGGAAATTCATTGGCTTCAGTTAAATTATTACTGGTTTAGATATTGTTATGCTTTTGGTGACCCTCCAAATTCAGTTTAAACCACTGAGTTTTACATGGCTTCTACTCAAAACCATTAATTGGCATCTATTCAGTTGAAACTTGGTCAAGGCTTGACATCACCTCGGCATACATTTGTGAATTTGCAAAATATGAGTGTTGGGTGATACATGTCTTCATGATTTCCATTACTTCCTAATGGTAGGTGCAGAACAAGACAAATCTTCTGTATATAAGTCAAAATAAATGTATTAAATCAATTTCTATTTGATGCTATACCCATACATTTTTTCAGACTATGCTGTTGGTCTGCATGCATTTTAAGGCACAGGAGCATTGTGCCTATGTCCTGACAGTGCTTATTGACCAAATACAGGTCGACAGATGCTTAGCAAGCAGCTGTTGTCTTTTGTAATTTTTCTCCCATGGACAATGTTCAGTTATCTAGAGTTTTCCAGAAATAATGACACTAAACTATATACATTTGAGACTTCAGAGGTCTATAGGAGGAGAACATTTGACAAACAGGAAGAGAAGAGCTCCTCTTTTAAATATCCATTTAAAAAATGGAAGTGAGGCAGCTGAAATGTACTTGAAGAGCTTGCCTTCCTCATTTCTCTTTGACTATTTGTGCTAACATCAAAGATCACACCCATCATGAAATGCGTAACATAAAAAAATGCAATAGCAGAACAACAACCCTGGCTATTTGGAGGATTACACCCTCTTGATTATTCAGTATGTTGCAACTCTTTTTTCCAGAATGACTTGGGAATCTTTATGGAAAGTTCATTAATTTAATGGATTAATAACCCTTCTCAGAGATTCTTTGGTAGGTGTAGGAATATAGGAGGGAAAAAACTAAAATCCCAGAAGCATAAATGTTTATATTTTCAGTCATTATGGAATAAGAGAACTTCTACTATGTCGTATGAAAAACATAGTATTGCAGATTAAGAAAAATGGGATCTATCAACGCCACTTCTGCTTTGATTGAATATGGTCAACAACCTGCGTCGACTTGGATGAAAAGCAAGAATTATACCTCCATGAATATTTTAGGCTTATTTCTGTGCAAAATATCTTGGCTGCGTGCTGGGGAACTCCCTGCCTAATATGTGTTATCAGTTGAACGTATAGACCATTCCCCTTCTCGTGACACTGTATCTGCAGTGGATCACAAGGCATAAACCTCCTGAAGACTTCAGGGAAGAATGATGATGCCTGCTTCTCTGGTGGCTTCTTTCCCCCAGCACTGCCAGGCAAGCAAACTTAAGGATGTGCTGGGTTTGGCACTCCCACCTTCTCCACGGAGGCAGCACCACTGGGAGTTCTGGGACTGGGGGACGGAGCTCTCTTGCTGCTGACAGCTCACCAGCGATTCCCAAGCAAAGGTTTGAGAGCCAGCAATATGCAAGCAGGAAGGTGGTGGTGAAGGACAGTGAGGCTGTAACCAAGCAGTAAATGCTAATAAAGTCCAGAAATATGACTCAGGGGAAGCAGATGTGGGGGACAGGTTCTATTAAAGAGAAAAAAAAAGTTGATAGGAAAAGGCTGACGGGGAGTCCAGCATGAGAGCAGAGGATCTTGAATGGCTGTCCAAGTGACAGGGCTGCCTGACAGCTTTTGGGGGTAAGTTCAGGACCTTCTATCACTGCAAACTGTAGCAGTTTTCTTATCTAGTGCCTGGCTACTTGCTTATTTCTCCTGCTGTATGGTTGCTAATTTAGATCTTTTTTTCTATAGTCTGGTTTGAAAAGCTATCATAAGGATTATCACAAGGATTTCCCTGAAGCACTCCGGTTCTCCACGTGGTGCTAATAATCCTTCCACAGCATGCAACCTTGCAAAGTATTTCAGAAGTGCATATCATTAATATAGCTAAGGTAGCAAATCTACAAAGAAAACAAATTTCTTTTCCTTTCCCCTCTGCCTTTTTTTCCAGCTCTAGCTTTAAAGATAGGTCAAGAATTTTGCAGGTGGGATTATAAACTTAATGTGAAGCTTTAATCTAGAATATAACGTATGGAAATATGCTTTTAATATGTGTGTGTGGAGATTGTTTTATCAGAGGAAGTATTCTTCTGCCCTGGGGTTTTTGTTTGTTGCTTCAACTGAAGAAAATGAGGCTGTCAATTTTGAAAGCTTTAAATGATGGCCTAAGCCAAGCCTAACTTGATGAGGAAAAACTTTGTGCTGCTGCTAACCGTTCTCCTACAGAATTTAATAATACAAATAATTACAGGAATAATACAAAATGCAAGCAAGCAGCATTATCTTTGTCAGCTGTTTTTATAAAGAAGCCAGAAAGCTTTGAAACGAGAAGAGCAGAGGCAGGTACACTGGGAGATGCTCCTGCTCTGTACGAGGCAAGGGATTTAAGCCTTGCTTTTCATCAGTTCATACCAGCAGCTAGTTTTGCCTCCAAAAGCCAAAAATGTTGGTGTCATGCACCTAATTTCTAGCTACTTGGAGCCTTTAATGGAAGCCTCGTCCCTTTCATGGAAGCTACGGTGCTTTGAAAAGTGTAACTTAGCCATGTCTAACGCCGCTCTGCTTTTCTGTTAAACTAAATAAAGATGATCTCTTTTAATACTCACTTTCCTTCTGCTTAGTGGTTTGCACCCAATATTAAAACCATTAGTTTTGTACGATTGCGTTTCCCTGGACGCATGAAGAATCACATGGCTATTGCACACTTTGTTTTACTAACAAGAGATACGGCTGTAGGTCATCTGGACATTTTACTCAGGATACACTAAGTTCAAATCCATTGCTTTTTTTCCCATGCTTAGCCAAATTTTTGGCTGTGTCAAAGCTTGGCTTGTGGGTTGAAGATTATGTGCCTGGCATGCTGGGGAATGCTGGGGGAAGGGGGGACAGCTGAGAAACATATGGCTTCAAACCACCTTTTTGCTTTCCTTATCCTCAAGAATTGCAGGGGCTGTACGTTTAGAGCACCCCCCAGGGCTTCTTTAAATTGCATCCAGCTGCAGTGGCCTCTAATGGGAATAGTCCATCATAGCGGTCAGCAACACCAACGCCGCTCCCAGCCGCAGTTCCAAAATACTGGCTGGATTATGGCCATCCCCAGGTATTATTATTTCTCCAAACATATTGCTGAATGTTGTGCTATTGTAATAAAAACGTAAATAGAGAGTACTATGAGCACCCCATATTAGTGAACCCTGCAAGGTGACACAAAATGACGAACTGGACCATAATCATAGTGTTGTAAAGGGACCTCACTTCATAAAGGGACTTAACAGTGTTTACAGTGCACTTCAGAATATATTCTTAATGGGATTAAGGTCACCCAAGTGATCTGTGTATGACAGAAAGCAGCAAGCAAATCTATTGCATGGTGTGTCAGTAACAAATAACATGGGGATTATTCCGTCACTTTCAAGAACAAGGTAACAATCAGGGAGCAGTCACTCATTAAACCACTTACAGACTCAAAATAACAACTTCTTAACCTACTGTAAACATGGATTTTCTTTTGTGCTAAACTGTTGTAAAACATGAACAGTAACATACACATTATATGATAACTCAGGAAACACATGATAAATGCTAACTTAAACTGAAAAGGAGCAAATTGAGAAGGCTTGGGTTGTTGAAGCATCATCGTCTAAATCTAGCACAGGGTCTGAATTAAAGATGTTACAGCATGAAAGGTCAAAATAGTCCAACAGCTTCTTAAAAGACTTGTTCTTTATGGAATATGAATTCTCTTGTGGGAGCTTGGAACCTCTTTCCCTCTGTCACCTCCTCCCCCAAATCCTAGGAATAGTAAGAAATGCACAAACCAAATGACCTATGTAGAAAGATGAATGAAGCTATTATAAAGAGATGATGGTCTGCAGATGGGGAACAGTCATCCTTATTGTTGCTTCCCCCTCGCTGTAAAATCTAGGAATGAAATCATGACCTCATTAAAGTCAAAGTGAATGTAGCCAAAGAAATGATGGGTCAGGATTTTCACCGTGGACCTCTATATGCCAAAACGTGAGAATCTCTCTTGACAAACCCAAATAGTCTATATACTTTCATTATTCCTGAGCTTGCAGATGTTCCCATAGGTCATGCATTTCTCTTCACTGTCCACGTCTTTGAAGGCATCTGTCCACAATAGAGCCTGGGCCTGCCCCTGGAATCCCATTCCCTGCTTGTGTAACTGGTCACCTACCTTCCACAGGGAGCCTGTCGAAGGGCACAGTGAGCGTACCCTGAAGTAACAAGTGTTGGTTAAGTCCCCAGCCTTTTCCCACCTCACTTGCCTCAAAACCAGTCTAATTTTAAACTCTTGTTCCCCCAGAATTCATTGCTCATCCCATCAGACCTCTGGCTCAGAAGACATTTTCTGCCTCCCAAGTCCTGGCTGGAGGCTGTATCAGAAGGC
Source organism: Fregata magnificens (assembly GCA_013389945.1). Lineage (NCBI taxonomy): Eukaryota > Metazoa > Chordata > Aves > Suliformes > Fregatidae > Fregata > Fregata magnificens. Next base: position 80,780 of record WAAD01005996.1, read on the forward strand.
GTATGGACTAATAAAAGGACAATTAAGAATTCATCTCTGTAATGAATTATTTCACATTGGTAGGCTTGACAGATTCACTTTTTCCGACTACAGCTGAGTTGAAATTCATTTGAAAAGTCCTTTTGATCATCAGAATTTGCAAGTGATTAAAAGAAAATAACAACACACTGATTTATATACAGAACAACTGAAACAGAAATACAGTCATATAATCAACGGTCCCTGAGGTAACACAAACTAATTCTGAACGAGTGTTGCCTATAAATGTCACACATGGCCCTTTGACAGGTTTTAGGGCACAGGGAGAAAGCCCGAGGCTGCAATATAGGCAGACTCCATGAGATTTCTTCTGCAGAAAATAGCTGATTTCGCACTGGAGCCTCAGCAACCGCGAGCTGGTTTTACCTGTGGTCTCATGTCTGTCTCGGCAGCTGTGGGACGGATGTACCGGGCATCGGTCCTTCACTGCATCATGAGGTGTCGCAGGGTTTTCCGCATCCTCAATGCATTTCATGTGGACTATCCTAAGGCCTGTGCTGCTGAGGAAGGTTTCCAGGATTGTGCAGTAATTCACCTGTATTAAAACAGGCCTTTTTTAAGCTAGCAGCTTGACCTCATGCCTCACATTTGCCGTCGGGGGGGGGATAACTGCCTCAGATATAGGAGGGAGAATGAGCGCTGGTGTTGCTTGGACGTAAACAATACTGTTATATCGTGCATAAAATAACAATGTTTCTGACATTAAACACTCACTGCCATTTCTAAGGAAGACTCACCAGGCCCTGTGAAGAGTTAAGTCCCTTTTTCCTTAATCCAGTCGGGCTCCACTGAAATATAGTATCACGGGGTTTTGATAGCAGTGGAAGAAGAGGCGCAGAAATGATCAGCACGTTGGAAAGAAAATCTGATAAGCAACCTTTGCGAGTCATCTCTGACCCCCCCAGCTAGCTTCCCATCCACGTTGTGCCTGGTTTGGAAGGTGGACTTCAAACTGAGCCTCCTGTATCTTAGATAAATGCCTGCCTTAATCACCAGCAGACTTGCTTACTGGCTTTCCCCCGCCTCTTGTATTTTTTCACAAGATGCTTTTGGAAGGTAAAGTAAAACAATATGTGACATTATGAGAAAAACCTGTTTCCCTCCCAATACTCAGGGATGAGAGCATGCAGCTGGTGGGAAATAGCTGAATAAATGTATCTTCTTTGATCTGCATATTTCTGTGCCCTTTCTGTGTTTGTACTTCTTCAGCAAATGGGGTTGGAAACACTCTAAATGTTTTATTTTTTTAATATTTACACTGCAAACACAACATGAAAGCATTTCGTCTGAGACTACAGTCATTCCAGGAATACCAAATTCAGCCTGGTTCACCTAAATTGTAGGCTTTAAGCCCAATGGGTGAGACCAGCTCAGATTTGAATCTCCAGCGTATTCTTCAATGATAAATTGAAGTGAGAGCAGACTTCAGCCCTGTTTTTTTAAATTGCTTATGAATTCAAAAACTCATCAAGAAGTAGTGCAAAGTTTTGGTTTTGTTGATGAGCCTCGTTTTATGGAGTTTTCTGTAAAATGAAATGATATTAAACAAAAACATATCTTCAGTGGTTCAGCTTACGGTATCAGAAGAATCAGCTACAGTCTGATTAAAGGTTAGTTATGTGGTTTTCTTTTCCTTACCTTGGTTTCTAACTTACCGTGTTTTAAACTTTGTTCTAGACAGTGCACAGCTTAGTGAGACATGGTTTCCTGTATCTCTTCTGACAGCGTTTCAGGGCTCAGGAGGTCTGACCAGTCTTTCCACTTCTTCTTTGAGTTGCTCTGGCATCGCGCTCAGTGCCATTGCACCCTAAGTTTTTGTCTGTGCCTAGCAAATCACTCAGACTTCTGCCGTTTGAAATACCTCCTTGTGAGAAAGCAAGGGACTGCCAAATTTATGGAGAATCCAGACTTTTAGCTCAAGTTAAAGAGCTGAGGAGCCGTCTCCCCAAACTTGAATTGCTGTCAGAGCTCAGGCCGGGACTTGCAGGCATTTGTATATTTTCACCCAGCTAGGTGATTTCATAATTGAAATACTGAAGAGTAGGAAGTCACGGTGGTGCTACGGGTGAAAGAACCAAGGTAGGCTGATAAATGAGGGTGGTTACCGAAGGCAGATGTACCGTCTATCCACATTGACGCAATGTTCCTGTTTGAAACCCAGAGTAAAGTTACTCTTGAGGATAAAGCAATAAAGATGAAGACCAAGAATGAGACTCTGAGGACCTCTGTAGTGGGTGTGAAGGGCACAGTATGTGGAGGTGATTGCAGAAATGAAAAAATCACAGAAGGACCAGAGTTTGGATTCAGTCTGGAGGAGAGATACTGCTTTCAGAAAAGATGCTCCAAAAATGGAATTTATTATTAAACACATTCAGAGATCGGAGTAAGGGAAAAGGAAAGTTGTGTGTTCCCTGAAATGAAGCAAGTCACTGGCTGCCTTGACGAGGCTTCACAGGGAGCAGAAGGTGGAGGAAATCAAAGAGGAAATGCTCTTTTAATGCCCCCAGTTCATTTTTATATACAGTACAAGAATCATGCACTTGCATTGTTAAATGCACTAAAAGCTAAAGTTTCAGCTTTGTTTTCTTCAAAAAGGTGATTCATAGAGTTCTGCGGTGCCAACACAAACTCTTTTTATTCTCCTCCATCGAGCATTTCACTTTTCCTGCAGTGTACCCTGCAGGAAACCAAAGAGTTATTGGGACTGCCAGGATTTCTCTGTTAGGATCAATCCATTTCTATTACTTCTTTCTGTAAACTTTAATTGTTATTCCCTTTTCTGTGTCACTTAAATAACACAAGCTATAGAAAAGAGAGCACAACACTATGATCGGAAACGGAAAAACAATGTATTTCCTGCATACCCTGTAGGAAATACCAGCCACCGCAGCTCTCAGTTACTGAGAGGCACATAGTGTTCTCCCGACTGCAGCATCTGCCTGTGTTAAGAGCTCCACATAAAGAAGAAAACACATCTTCCTGGTCGAGGGTGATCAAATGGAAGTAATCCGTCCCAAATTATTTACTGCTGTGCATAAGGAAATGCACATGCAGTGAAACAAGAATAAGAGTACATAGTGTCAAAATATAAAATACTGTAAAATGAGTTTTCAAATCAATGAAATATTTGTACAGGATGTTGAATTTCACATTAGAGTGCCAGCTAAGTTTTCTCAATCAACAGAAATTTTTTCTTCATTGGGTTAGAGATATACCAAAGAAAGGATGAAGTGGTACAAGGTATGATGATAGACAGGCTACTTCACATAGTAATGTGACGTGCCAGGATCATCATCCATAAATACATAACTAGCTATTTCCTGAGGATTATAAAGCCAGACTACTGTTTAACTAATGTCCTGGTTTCTGTGGAAAAAGCAACAGAAGTAATAAAATTTATCTCTCCTAGTTAAGTAAGACAAATGTTCTCTAGAGAAAGACTGAGCTCTCCGAAGACTTACGTGCTTGTGGGTGTATGTGTATCTATGTATTTGTATATGATGCCATGGTTAGCTGCTAGATTACCTCCTACAGAACCAGTCGTGCAAGAGGATAAAAAGACTGATATGAAATAAAGCTGAGGTTGTACATTACTTCAGTATTAGAAATAAGAACATTTTAAGTAATAGATTATGAATCTTCATATCCAGATCATTGACTCTTACAGTCCAAGCTGGGATCAACGCTCTGCTTTATAAACAATTAGATATTCCCTGCGTTAGAAAGAATGAGCTCCTGTCTGCCATACCAGACGAGTGCTCTAATTGCCGGCCCTCGGGGCCAGTCACTTGCTTTCCATCTTTGACTCTTGTTGGAGCTCTTCCGCTCTGCGAGAATGGTTAAATATTCGATAGGTGAAAAAGAGACAGCCCATAGCCTGACCAGCAAGGTAGTCGTCGGGGAGCTGGGGAAGGGATCATGTCAAGCAGAGTAAGGAAGTGAGTATGGGCTTTCCGCTGGCTTTTTGTAGAAATATGAATTTTGACAGATGGCTGTGTCCAGCCCAGGATGACGTTCTTCTCAAAGCAAAAAAGAGGGTCACCCCAGAAAAGCTCCCTATTTCACTACCAATCAAGTGAGTGCCCAAGGCACTTCGCTGCCTAATTTAGGACAGCCTGCTACCTGACTTGTTTTGCTGTTTTCTTTGAACAGAAATTCCCTGCTGGACCTGGGAAATCTGTCATAAAATGTCTGTTTCTGCATAATTAATTGAAATAGCTGTTGGCCTCCTTCTCTGAAGAGGTACAGAACATCTTCAATTAATCTTTATAAATTCTTTACTACTATTTTGTTATAATATAAATATGGGGGGCGGCCCTGGATTTCTGTTGTTTTATGAAAAATACATTGTGCTAATACTGCAATTTTTCAGGCTTATAAATATCTATATATTGGCATACAGCTACTCACAGCGTTTTTGCATGTCCTTCTCCACATTATGTTTTGTTCCAGATTACAGATCACTATCTAGTGTCTCTAAGCAAATCATGTGTAGTAATAATCACCCTGCCATCTATTTATAATAGATGCTAGGAACAAGCTGGCTTGCTAATCCTGTGCTAAAAGCCGTAGTTATTTTGCTCAGGATTTCACCCTCAGCAGCAGCTCTCACAATTTCTGCTTGTATCTCAGCTGCCATCAGACTGCTAGCTAATATTTTATTTGTTTGTCCTAATCAGACTCCTATGTATTTAAACTTTTTTCAACCGAATTTTCTATGGTTAAATGGTGTATAAATACCATTCTCAGGTTTGAATTACATTGAAAAAAAGAATAATTTGTATCTGAAAACAGCCCCAAATATGCATTTTCCCACGTGGGAGGTCGTTAAAGCAAGACTTTTAAAGACAGGTTCGTTCAGCACACGTCTCCTATACATCCATGGTCTAAGGCTAAAGCCTTTGTGAACCATGTTGGCCCGTTGTGAATTCTGGGAGCCTGAAGCCTCTCCTGTGCCCTGATTCTGAGGAAATTAAACCACAGACCAGTGCTTGGAGGGAAGCTGCAGTGTCTTTCAGCTGGGGCACCAGAACTCTGGGGTGTCACTGGTTGTGGTGCAAGCAGCTAGATCAGTCACAGACTTCTCAGAGTTCACCACTATGATGAATTCTAATTCCCTTTCCTTGTTTCTGGAAGCAGGTCTGCTGGGGATGTCAGCTGTTCTACTGGGCTCTGCCTGTCCCACCTCTCATTTCTGTTTGTATCAGTTTAGTTAGCATAAACTCAATTATTTACAAAATTACTTCTTCTGACATTCTTCTATTTGTGGTGATTTTTTTTCCTCACAAACCAAAGAATCTCTTATGGTGGCTGTGACTATACACTAAAAAGAAGTGCCTATCTTTTCCTGAGAGGTATTTTTGGTACCAAACTCAACCCACGTGGCAGCCTTCTCTCTGTAGGGATGCTGACTGTGCACAAATGGCTGCTCTCTTTCCAAGGGCTTCAGGCAGAACCTTACTGATGCATCGAAAGAAGAAAAATACTTGACAAGAAACACCTACCTGTAGATAAGTGTAAAATCATATAAAAATTTAGGTTGGAAGGGAACTCTGGAGGTCATCTAGCCCTGCCACACACTCAAAGCAGGACCAACTTCAAACTTACATCACATAGAAAAGTTTCCATTTCTAGATGTTCATCTAATTAGACATAAATTAAAGGGTGCAGCCTTTGAGTGGATGTATTCTGTTTCATCTTCCAGCAAAGGTTTATCCACATTCTCTCCTAGTCTCCTGCCAGAGGGCAACCAGGGTGTTCCTCCCAGCATGGATCAGCTGTGTTTCGCACCCCTCTTTCTCTCGGGGCTGTTATCGCTCTCTGTGGCACTATGTTGGCATTTGCACCGTGTTCAATTTAAAAGTAATAAATGTTCCATTTACTTTCAGGATGACAGTCAATTCATCTTCTGCAACAACACTGATTTGTGCGCCTATAAGAAATTCCCATGATGGCGTTGTTATGTCCTCCTTGTCTAGAGTGTCTTTGCTGGTGGTTGCAAACTGTTGAAAAGTTCTGTTAGTCTCGGTTCTCACATCTTAGCTTCAATTATTTTTCGCAATAGAAGAGGATTGTTGTTCTTCTTCTGGGAGGCTCCAGACTGAGCTCCATGTAACCTAGATGTCCTGATCTGAGAAAGATCTCTGGATTTTCCCCGCAGGTCCAGGAATCTGCAGCTGTAAAATGAATGTTAAGAAGTGATTTATTTCAAATCACCTGCTTACTAATGCCATTTTAGCACCCATAGCAAACTGCTGGAAATGCTGGCATATGGATCTGGTACAACAGTGTCAGGTCAACCAAGGAACTGCCACGGTGTTCCAGCCTCTTTCCTGACCAGAAAAGGAAGACTGCTGCTGCCACTAATGTCTAGGTGATTTTACCTCTGGCATCTATCTTGAAAGCTGTCTGCAGAAGCAATAGTGGAGGAAAATCAGGATATTGTCATTCCTGAGTCTGGATTTGGGTTTTCAGCTTAGCGAGTATTTAAACTAGCAGTGTTCCACAGATAATGAGGGAGAGCACTTGTAATTAGCAGTCACGCTGCAAGAAGCGGTGAGCTACGCGCCCAATATTCCTGGAGTTCAGAGGAACTTTAAGTTTCAGCCTGGCAAGTTGATATCTCCAACAGATTAAGAAAAGCATGCCCGCTGGCAGTTAGGGCTTTGAGCCCTGGTCACAGCAACGTCTTCTCTCCTTATCGTGTGCTTCACTTCTCATGTAATCATGCATGGCTTTCTCACAGCTCAGAAATCATTCAAGCATCTAATAAACAGAAACCAGTGTATTGGAACCTCCTGCATAGGATGGTATCTTGTCAAGAAGTCGTTGAGTCACTTCAAGTCACTGAAGATTTCTTTCCTGACAATGGTCCTGAAATGACTAAATCCCACAGCATCTTTTCAGTTGTGTATCCTTAGTAGTGATAAGTGGAACAACAGAAAGTGAGCCACAGTGAGGAAAGCATGGGCTTTGCCTGCTGTTTGCTGTTTCACGCATCCTGTTGCTATTTGTATTGTCAGCATGAGTGAACTGTTGCTATTGTTGGATTTGGGGGGTTTTTTTGTTTGCTTGTTTTGTCTTGTTTTTAAATCTGTTCAGCGCTGCACCTTGCTCTTCTTATACTAGGTGTAAGAGTTAGGAGAAAACGGTACTTTGGGTGCTGTAGGTGTGGATAAAATTACAGCTGATAAAAGCACTAATAGTCTTTTTCTTTTTTATTTAAAATATTATTAACCAAACAGGCAAAGGTGATAAATCTAAGAAAAAAAACCCATGCATTTTTTTTCAGTGAAAAGTAGGAAATAAAAAAATGTTGCCAAGTTCTAGAGTAAAACCGCAGCGCAGCACATCTGACTCTGTCCAGACTTGCATCCCAGCTCTGTTTTCCTCCTACTGAGGACATTTGTTTTCTGTAGAAAAGACCCTCAGAAATACAAGCTGTAAAGGGGACACGGGCATTTAGCCAGTTTCTTGATCAGGATGTTTGAAAACCCAGACTGTGGGAGTACCTAATGTAACTGCTGACTGTCTTATCCTTTGTAGCCTACATATACATGGCTGATAATACAATGCAACGTATTTCCCCTTGTACGCACCCTTATAAGAACTGTCTGAGGAACTTGTGCTATGGACAAAATGAAAAATCTTTTTTTAAAAAGTGGTTCAGCTAGATTCAAATATGTTTTCCAGGTTTCCTTTTGGCCTGAAAAAAAAAGTAATTTGTTTTACTCTACTTCTAAAAAAAAGATATTATGATATTAAATTATGATCTTAAGTTTCTACTAATACAGTTAGGAAGAAATGTATCGATACTAAAAGTGATGGAGAATAACATTTTACTTCAAATACGTCAAAGCTTAATTCCTTGACTTTGCTGCTTAAATAATGTCACCTGACTTATCAAGAAAGCAAAGAGTCCTAATTTCCTCACTCCAGGAAACTCAAGACTTCATAGGCTCAGATATTAACACCGCAGAAAACAGCATCACTTTTGTAGCACCTTTCTAGGCAAGCCTTGAGGAACTGGTTCAGCCCAATTTTTGACCACATCAATCTCCCACTGGTTGTCCCGTCTGTTCCGCCACAGATACTCCAGAACTACTTTGCTTCTTTCAGATTTTTTTTTCAATAGTTTCGTTATTAGTGTGGGAATCAGCTAAAATGAATGACTGTGGAAACAGGCTGCTCTTATTGTTTTGCCACATGCCACACAGCCCTCCTTCTTCTAGAAAGGAATGAGCAGGCTTATCGTGAGAAACTTAAATGGAGAATGAGCAAATCTGACCTAAAGCATTTAAAGAAAATTTTTGATTCATTATTATCGTTCATACAGACAGTAATTACAATTGTTCATCATTTACGTAGTGCTTGTGAAATCACTCCTAATGATTTTAGGGTAGCACTTAGACCAAGCGTAAGCCGTGGGATAAGGGTACGGATAACAGTGGAATTTCAGGGAAGATTTAAACAAATCCTCCAAGTGGGCTCACAGTTGTATGACCTTTGAGGACTTTACCTTCTGCTGACCTTAAACTCATCATCCCTAAAGGGATAACTGCAGAGATATCAGGACACTAGCAAATCTGGTAGCATCAGACTTTTACAGGTAGAGTCACTACTGGTCACTGAGGAATTAAGTAATTCAGTCAACTCACTCAACCGTGTCTTTGATTTCCATTTGTAATGAATTGGGGCTTTATGGCAATAGATCTCTGACAAAATCAAAAAGTTTAAGTTTGTATTAAGATTTTAGGGCAACACAGAGAAAGCAGGAATAAAATAAAATCCTTGAAACTGCAATGATTTAATATATCTCTAAAATCAAAACAGATTGAAACAGATGTTAAATAATTCTGGATGGAGGATGCATCTGGAGAAACATTTTAGATTTTCTTAAAAAAAAAAAACAACTGAAAACAAAACTAGAGAGAGACAATATATGCCTACGTATGTGACTGCTGTGGTCAGCACTGAGGGAAGTAAGTCAGTCTGAACAATATTTCGGTGGAAGACAGCTGGAAAGAAGTGCTTCCCTTGCACATTTCCACTTGCGCTTTTCTGTAGGCGGTAACCGAGACCAGGGAACTTGTACTACTTTGTCCTGGGCTAATGCAGTTGCCCATGCAACCTCACTAGCATCGTTTGAAGTCACCAGCAGCCGTGAGTGCACGCTGCAAGGAAAATGGTGCTCACCCAACACAGGGATGAATGTGATCTAGATGAAAGACTAGATTAAGATAGATAGAGAATGTATTAATTGCTGGCAGGCTAGGCAGCAAACAGAATTAGAAACACCTATATGATGTCACACTTATATGTCTCCTCAGATTGTTGTTCTACTGATAGAAACTGCTTGTATTTGAGATTGGGTGTGGATAAAGCTAAAACAGTGTTCAAAAAAACATCCCAAAAGGCCTTTCATGCAGTTTTTTCTTTTCCTCAGGAAAGGGAAAATATGGCTTCTCCAGAGGCATTACATCAATGGTGCTAAATGTGATACGCTAATGAGTCACGTATGGCAACCTTTCCCCGGGCAGCCATGTAGACATTAAGCAGACACCTCTTGCATCCATTAGCTTTGGTTCCCTGATTAGCCTAGGGTGCATGAAAGTATCAGAGATTTGAGCCATAGCCAAAACACGTTAGTCAACAAGTGTCCAGTTTTTAAAGTGCTCCTCCAAAACCATGCCGGTATCCTGCGTGGGAATGGTACCTACAGATTCTGTACCTGTAAATGCTTCTCATCTTATCAAAATAGAGAAGGTGCAGAAGCACAGTAGATGTAAATACCCTTCTGTGGTCAGCATCCCTTCGTGAGCGCAAAACTTACAGAGCAAATGGTATGGGAAAGGTTTCTGTTTTCAGATGATGTTGTTTGATTGCATGGGCCACCATACCCATCTTGGTTGATCGTCAGAGTAATACCTGTATCAGAATCCCGTTCTGGGATTCCTGCTACTGAGCATGTCGTGTAAAGAGATATTCAGCTTTACTCCTCATCTGCCCACTTGAGGTTAAGAGTCTAAGAAAGATATCTAAGGAAGTGTCTAAGATTTCTGACAGTGCTGCGAAACTCGTGTACCAGACTTAAAGTATGAAGTGTATGTGTTGTGATCCTTGACTTTGTCTTTCATATGTCTTCACTTTCCAAGATATAAAGCCACTGTATAGACATTTTAGCAAAACTGTTAAAAATGTGTGTAATTAAAGAACTGAGCACATGATACATTGTATAATACCATACAATTTCTCCTTTTTGTGGAAAATCATTAAGACACACTTGGAAAATATAAGATTTTTCCTCATACTGTAGATGATAGAAATTGTTTCAGATTTGCATTACAGGATCTGAAAGTTGTACTGTACACAGTGTTTTTGCAGATTTTTTTTTCAGTAGGGAGGGACCACCTTGGGCCACAGACTGAAGATACCAAACAAAGTGCCTGACTGAAAAATGCACAATCTTCACTTTTTGAAGTGAAGACATAAACAACCAGTGATGCAACTAATTGATATGAAATCCATCTTCTAGAATAGATCTGGAAGCACAAAACTTCATCACCAGAAGTAGGAAAAAGTGATTTGTGTGTGTGTGTTCCATATGTGTCCCACAATTAAGTTAATAAATTAAATAGAAATAGCATCAAACAAGTAGAAAAATGCTAAGAATGTCTTTAGTGCTATACTGCACTCTTGACTGTCTTCAGACAGTGGCAGAATTCTCATTAATTCTCATTATGTGAGATGAGTTAATGTAATTAACAGTAATGTTGTTGTGTCATGATACCCTAAGGATATATCGAGGCAGTTTGAAAGGAGAGGTAGGAGAATATATTGAGTGAAGGCATACAGCTGCAGAAAACAGACAAGCTTTTTGGCACACAAACCCTTCCTCAGGTCTAAAGAGAAACATCAACAAAATTAGGCCATTTTGTCTAACCTCCAGAAAGGCTCCTGTGCCCAGAAGTTCATCTGTTTTTTCAACCATTTTAGCTGGCCTAATGAAAGTTGTTACCGCTCCCTACAAGCTTTAGCAGGCTCACTACACCTAGGCACTGAACGCAGATATTGCTGATACCAACCACAAGAAAAAAAAAAAAAAAAATTCCTGCTGTGAAATCCCCGTTCTTATATCTTCACTGTCAGGTATGGACTGCATCATAACTCCCACCTTATTAAAAGAGAAGGAATTGAAGTAAAGAGATAATAGACTCAGGTTTCTATCTGCAAAGGCCCACTCATTCAGATGATACTGTAGCAGAGGTAGCAAATACTTCACAGTAAAAATATTTCCAAACAGTAGATTATCTTTTCTGGCTGGCCATCCTTATGGATACGCGTTGCTTATCACCTGCTCAGCTGAGAGAGCCTGCTGTGAAAAACAGTTTATACATTATTCAGGCTTAGTCAACTGATAGACTAGATTGACCTTGTCTCCTGTGAAAAGAAGCAACTTTTTCTTTCTGGTGGCTTGCAGGAGAATAATGGCTGTGATGATAATGAATAGCTTATTCATATTTCAGATGTGAAATACCAAGAGCATGCTAATTAGAGAAGGTCAGAGCACATGGGAATACAACGTGAACCTCTTAACCTTGAAGAATGATTAAGGAACTTTTATCTTTTGTTAAGAAATTCTAATCAGTCTTGGAATGGGCTGCTTGATGTTCTCCTCTGCACACCATCCCCCAAATCCTTTTCTAGGTCACAGCTACTTCCTTGCCTTGCTGGAGCGTAGCTGGACACAAGGGCCACATGTGCTCTCAAGTGGCCCGAGAGCCCCTCAGACAGCTTAAATATTTGTGAAAATGAACCAGATCAAAGAAGGAATATCTCAGTGCCCCTGGGAAGAGAGAGAATAGGAAGACCAAAGAAAGGAGTTACAGTCCTGGCACGCTGGGCATCAGCTCTGCTGTTCCCAGCACCTCCTTTGTCCCATACGGAGCATGGGGAAGCCCAGCCCAGCACTGGAGCCCCTTCCCAGCCTGGGGAGGACAAGATACTGTGTTATCGTGGGCAACAAACTCTCCCCTCCTGAGGGTGATGGAGCAGGGTGGAACTGACACCCTCCAGGATATAACTCTGATTTGCGACCATCAGGGCAGAAATTTTGTGATCCATTCAGAGGGAAGCCCAAAATCCATCCAGCTCATGAGAGATAAGAGCAATGATAATTTTTAATTACCAGTGTCACCTGCTTTGACTTGTTTATTAGCTATGCCAAAGAAAAAGTTATTTTCCCTGAAGTGCTCCAGCAGATATTACACTTAGTGGCTTATTTAGCTATTTTCATTGAAAAGTATGCAAAGGTTTGAAGAGGTCTTTTATTCAAGTGTCAGAGTCCCATGTCTGACTATCTACATAAAAATTTCATATTTTCAGTCTAGGGCTGTATCGTTTTCAAAAGCTGAAGCGAATCTGCTATTTTGGAATCGTCTGAGCATGAAAATTGTAATTTTTACACTCCGGGAGGTCTGATCCAACCTCCATTAAAATTGACTGGAAAACTCCCATTGATTTTAGTGGGAGGTGGACTGCATCCCCACAAAGTGTCTCTGATACCTTTTTGTATTTTGATGGCTGGAAAGTGGCATGGATTTAAGTTTCAGAGATGGCAAATGGTATATAGTGCTTACTCTTCACTCAGTAATGTAAAGAGGCCAGTCTGGAAATGATTAGCATGCAAAATCAGGAACTACGAGCTTGTGAGGGAGGAGTGACTAAGGGGTTTTTTTTTTCATTTTTTCTAGGCTATTGAAGAGGCTGAAGCAGGGAACTGAGGTCGCCCGTTAAATGGTACTGGACGTGGGAGATGGCAGTAGGAGAAGGAGGCACCCCGTCCCCGGAGGAGTGGGTGAAAGGAGGGAGGTACACATTTCCTACCCCCTTTATGTCTTCCTGCCTATAAATCAGGTGTGTGTGGGGGGTGTTGGTGGTGGGTGGGTTATGATGGGAGTGAGAACTGGTTAATTCTGTCAATAAGTGAAATAAGTTACCTGTTGGTTGCAGAAAGTGCAGAGGTTAATTAAAATTGTAATTGCCGTAGCCTTAGCAAACAGGTCACAGCTTTCAATCGAGTGCGTGGCTGCAGATTGGTTGTTTATGTCCCTGCTATTGGCTTGTGTGAACAGCGTACAGAAATGCCTGACCAGTGCGTCCCCTCAGGTAGTCTCCTGTACAGAGACAAGCTGACTGCTTAAAGCAAAAATGGAAGAAAATTGGTTTCTGACCCACTGTAAAAGGATCATTATAAAGGGAATAGAGGGGAGCCGGGTCAGCTGGCAAATGTGGTCTTTGCAGCAGGCTGTTCGCTCTAGTCTGTACAAAATTGTTTCTTCTTTCTCTGAAGATTGGCCCTGGCCAGAGGGAAGAGGAGTGGGGCAAGAGGCAAAGGTGGGGATGCCAGAAGCAGCGTTCCCTAGCTGTTTCACCCTTAACTGGGAGATCCTTGGGACCTATAGCTATGAATGAGTTAATGTTGCCTTAAACAGACTTAATTTTCACAGGATCCATTGCTTCCCTCTCCCCACACTTACAACACTGCTCCCGAAAATCTGGGCTCATGATTGCACATCCACGTGAGTCCACTCACCATCTCAGCCTTAAGCTTGCTTTTAATGGCTGTGGAAGCCATCACTGGCAAGGCTCTGTCACTTGGAGGTGTGGTGATGGGAAAGATGTTGAGAAGTCTCAGGTCACTTCTGAGTAATAAGTGAGGAATATTTCACTACCTAAAAACGGGAACTCTTCTTCCCTCTCACCTACTAGACGATGCTTTGTCCCTTACAACCTGGATCCTGACTAGATTAGCCTGGTCTTAGGACTAACCTTCTCAGAAATGAAAATGGTCATGGGAAGTAAACAAACTTCACTGCCTCAGAGGTTGTTTATCCATATCAGAAGTATTTTTGGCAGAGTTAAGTGAAGAAGTTCAGGTTTTTCCTTTCAGCAGAAAGGAAAAAAAAAAAAAGTTAAAATGCTGAGAGCCATTCAGAAAGGACAAAAGGGCATTAAGGAAAAACAGGAAGCTTTTGAACTGCATTTTCAAAGTGGCCTGAGCCAGGCGTAGAGGCTGTTGGGTTTTGTTACTCGGGGAAAGCAAAAACCAAGAGGATCCGCACATACAACATTGATTTTCACTTGAAGGCTACAAGGTAGTGTACAAAGGTTTGGTCAAAAAAAGAAAAGTCTATCGTTTAGGTGCACAAAGAAGAGCAGCAAACCACTGCGTTTGATTGTGAGGGTGTAGGTGCAGAAAAATGGAGGAAACATTTTGTAAATCTGAAGTTTGGAAGCAAGTGGGAAAACACATATTAACCCATGGGATGAGTATAAGCTGGAGTGTGGTTTTGATTAAATTCTGGTTTATGTTAAAAAAAAAATTACTCCACTACTGCTAAAACCAAAAGACATCCAGTAAAACAGTACTTATTATTTATTGCACCTCCATAAAAACGACTATTCTTAAGTGGTGAAATTTGATAACAGCTTCAACCTTTGTTACCTGCATACTATAATTATATTTTTGTTATAATTCATTTACTGACCAGCTGGCAATGAAAGATGTTATTTCTAGCAAAACGAAAAGCTCCTTGATTGAACAGAACGGTTTGGAATAAAACCTTCCTCCCACAATAGGTCATGAACCTTCCTGAGGGTCAAGGACTAATCACAGCAAACAGTTGCTTAGACACCCAAGGGCATAAAGTATAATCATGGGACCCAGTTTCTTCTTGCGAAAGATCCTTGGTCTCTACAGCATCCCTAAGAGGGAGAAAAAAAAAGGTATACACAGCCTATGTTTGCCATGCAGACGTTACGGTATTAACAACAGGTCATTTACAGCCCCCAAGTGAATGTCAAAGCTTTTGTTTGCATGCAGTGAGCACTCGACATCCATGGAGCTGCCAAAAGCAATCTGTAAGGAGCTAGGAACGTCACTGACACCCAGTGCAACTCCGGCACCAGGATCAATACCCACACGGTGGCTTTCGTGGCACTTGCATTAGAGCCTCCTTCTGTGACTTTCCTTTGCTGTAAACAGGAGTAGAGAAAAGCATATTGGTTTTGCAAGTCATATCACAAAACCTTTCTCCCTGGAGCAACAAAATGAGTCAATCAATACGTTGCTTTTCCCCTGCCTGGTGAATGCTCGCTCGTCAATATTTAATAGGCCCCTGGCAGTTCTGCATCTGGCGTCCTCAGCCAGGAGACCGTGACCGCCAGGCTCCTTTCCCCTCCCGGCGTCTCTCGTTGCGGGACGGCATCCACCAGCAATTCCCTGCTGACAAACCTCTCTTTTGCTGCCTGCTTTGTGTTCACCCGTGCCTCTCATTTCCCTCAAACCCTGGCTGCTGCCAGATGAAGGGTCCCAGGCTGTTCAGATGTGACCTTTTCTCACCACGTTGTACAGAGGTTTCAGTAACTGTTTTAGAAGGCTGAAACTCCAGCCGTGATCACCCTATGCCAGCTTCAGCGGCAAAACCCCCTTCAGACATAATTGCTCCCAAGCCACAGATATTTGCCTGTAACTGACGGGGTCATGAGTTGAAGTGTGAAGATGGGAACAAATAGAAAGAAAAAAGAGATTTGGATAGAGAGGAGGTTCGTGAGCCAGTTTTACTGCTGAGGCCAATGTCTTATGCAAGCTCTGTACCGGTACGGTCAGTGCCAAAAATCCTGTTGACATAACTGGCTACAGATCAGGTCTTACGTGTTTGAAGGAAACACAATACATTTTATGTGATCTTAGTAAATTCCTCAAGTACCTGCGCTGAGTTGTTCCTGTAATATTTTACTAATAAAGCCTCTGTACATATTTCTCAGAAAAATTTAGTATCAATGCTGGCACATATAGCAATTAGCTGTGGAGTTTGTTCACCATATATACATGTTTATGAGAAAGATTTATGACATGCTTAGGAATTCCCTTAAAGAAATTATGTGCAAAAACCTCACGTTACTCTCAAGTGAAAAGCATAAAAGCTACAGAATATGTATACATGCTCCAGACGTGTTTAATTTTACGGAAATCAATGGAGTGACTGTGGATTTGTGGCAGTGTAACTTAACAAAATTCAATGGATGTAGCTTATACAGTCTGTGAAATTTTCTGGAATACTTCAGAACAAAAGATGTTGAATTATCTCCACTACATGAAAAATATGTGCTTGAAAACTGTTTTTCTAGTGAGCCACAGATCTAACGGAGAAAACAAACTACCTGTCCGCTTGGAACTAGATGCTAACCTGAGAGTCATCGGTTATCATAATCCTCTAGTCAGTGATGAGATTGGATGTGTATGAAGATGGATTTGTTGCCACTGATGAGATCTCAGCCAGAGCGTCGTCAGAGTTCAGGCAACAGATGGTTCTCCAAGGAGCTTTCCCTAAGAAAGCAGGATATATAAGTAAACAGTGCCTATGTGTGTAATATGTTTATTCACACACACATATATATACATATATCTCATTTAGTGTTGCTCTTTTTTATCACTTATGAGTCTCTGAATTTTAAATAAACTGTGGACTAACAGTTTGATGGATAAAACATAGCTATGCAATCGCAATAAAACTATGTGTTCTTCTTGTACCCAAGGTGCTCTGATACAGCAACTTTTTTCTTCAGTTTTCCCCTCACTTGCCTACCTTTCTGGTAGAAAATAGAAACTCCTTTTGACCTGTATAACTTTGCCTGTCTTTTCTGGCCTATTGATCACATGCAGTTCCTCCAACCTTGTATCTAGCTGATAGCCACACCACACTCCCACACCGATACGCTTGGGTTTCTCCATGCCCATTTTTCTCTAACCTCAATAACAACAGCCTCTGTTGGTCTCTGCCGCTTCTGTTTGGAATAATTTTCCCAGAAATGCTCCAAATCTAAAGCGCTGACACCAGACCACTTTAAGGATGTCAGCTACTGCCTCTATCCTCTGTAATATTGCCTGTAACTCCATTCATCCTGAATTACTGCTGCCTCAAGTCTCATGCAACTACTTAGGATATTTCCTCCATAGCTTATAAAAGCAGTCCCATGTTTTAGCGTGTGCCCATACTATGCTGATTTTATCTGTAGATATAAGCTCTATTTTTAAGCCAATGGCTTTTAGTGCCATTAAAATGGCACTGAAATGGCATTAATACTATGTGCTGGCTCTTCAGCACTTTGAACTTTGTTGTGTCCAGTGTGGAATTGCTCTGGTCAGCCTTCGCTTCTCCACTGGACCAAGCGCTTTTGCTCCTAACCATTTGGACTTTCCCTGTCTGAACTTTGATATTCACCATACATTTTTTTTAGCAGGGTGAAGTCATTCAGTCACGTGCAAACACTCAGTGGAAAACACATAGCAGGAGAATTGTGCAGAAGTTACAATTTAAGCTTTCTTCAAGGCAGACTTTTTTAGTTGCAGGCTTTTTTTGCAAACCTTGAAACTTTTTCATCCTTTTGTTGCCGCTACAGAACATTACAAATACAACCTACAGTCGGGTGCTTGCTCCCAAAGACATTATCTCCTCTGAATAACCCCCATCCATACCAGACTGACTGCGATCTTGTTGTGGTATGCGGAGCTGCTGTCTGCTCTGTTCCCTCTAGCTCTCAGCTATGTTAGAGCTGATAAACGCTGTTTCAACTGAAACGGCACGGCCACTGGCGACAGATTATGCGATTCATAATACTGTGCTGGAATAACGCTCACCAAATACTCTGGGTGCTCTTCACATCATTTGTATGCTGCCCTGGCATTACTTCGCAGCACAAGCAGGTTGAAATAGCTGGATGAGTTCACAAATACCTGAGCAGCGGCTCCATGTGTGGGATAGTGCGTAGCCCCAAACTGCGTGCCCAGATGCAGTTCGGTCACGGCAGTGATCATTGCTCTTTACGTTGCTCATGGGCAGCATGCAAGAGCTGAGATTAAATTATTACTCCATTATTTGGTTCTGGACCATTGTTTCTGTAATATGGGAACAGGCTGTAAGGAATTATATGATTGCTGGGTTTTAGATGTAAATAAAACTGATGGGTGGGTGGTTTAGCAGCAGCAAAGAAGGCTTTTATGTACTTTTCTTAATACTGGAGAGCAGAGGAGCTGTTTTGGTCTCTGTAATGCAGCTCATTCAAAAGGAAGTGGTTGGTTTGGTGGTGTCTGCCTGATGAGTTCTCAAGGTATAGTGCAGCTGGTTTTACATTTTAAAAAGATGGAAGATATTTCCACATTTTACTGGATTTTTTCTTTATTAAATATTAATTCTTCTACCCAACCAGTCCATCTAAGCCACACCATAAAAGATCATTTATTCAGCAGCAGAGCTGCCTAAGACCAACAAGAGCTGTCAGGTCCCTGTCGGACTGGTCCACAGAGAGCCTGATACCAAGGGCAAATAGGGTAAGAGTAGTAAGTGTCCTCTCCAGGTGCTCAGTGCTGCAAGGGTTGCGGATGGGTGGGCAGCCTGGGTGAGGTGTCTCCAGCTTAGGACAAGTGAAAGAATCTGTCTCACGTTGTGTGGGTGGCTGCTGCGGTGTCCCCAGGAAGCATTTTTTTTTCTCCAGCAAATCTGTTTGTAATCACAAGCTCCCTCGATTGTCTCTTCTTTGTGAGTTTTGGACCTAACATTTATTTCGGATGTATTTTACTTAAATGATGTCTCAATATAGAGGAGGTAAGAACACTTTGTACTTGTTGGTGCCTTGTCTGTGGTGGGAGAGGGAGAGAGATGTGATCAGGTGTCAATGATATTTAGGTTTGTTTTCCAGTCAACAAGGATTACATATAGAGGTTTGCAGAAAGCACACTGAAACAAGTCTTTCTGGGGGATTGTTAAAAAATATTAAAACAGTCAGTTGAAATCTTTAATGGGAAAAGATAAAGTTGCACCATATTATCATTATTTGACAGAGAAAAGTATAAAAGAGGTTGTCTGTACCTTGCAAACCATTACAGAAGTAGTGCTGCATTTTCTTTTCCCATCTATTACCGTCTGCACTGTTCCGACCTTATAGCAAATCAAAATCAAAACCTGATCCTATGGAAAAAGAATGGAGTGCATATGAGGGGAAAAACAAAGGCTTTCCTTCCTTTCCCTGAGATTGTATGTGGTCAGATCGGCACGGTGTGACTCAGTGGTAGGGATGGAGCTGCTGACATCCAGGCGGCCCCCGTTGGTACATTACAGGGTTGACCATAGATGGTCAAGGGACCGTCTTGGCCTGAGACCTGGGGGAATATCCTCCATTCTTGCCGGCTCTGACTCACCTGGGATCAGGCCAGACTGGTTCTCAGGTGCGGACAATTCTCCCCATGGGACTAGACAAGCAACATAGTATTCATTTAATTCTGGCCATAACTCAGACCTCTGGGCTGTTTCCATTATCTCTCTATGCTGCCAAAACTCAATGAATCTTTTCCCAAAAGTCTCAAGGCTATATTTTTCAATGTCTTTCCAAGCCTACTTGTACTGTCTGCTGCATTTATTCTCCTGTAAAAATGAATGACCTATATGTTAAAAAGAGTTGAGCAACCATTCTCACGCACAGCAATTACTTCTTGTTTTTTGAAGCCACCTACTCTAGCAGCTAGGATCGGTCTTAGCTCTGTTGCTTCAGCAGAGGTAGGAATAAGACTACGAAGCTGAGCTGTCGGTATTCCTCTGCTTAGTATGTTGCACATGTGACTGCATCATGTATCCTACGTCTCGCATGTGCTAGGTTGTCCGTGCCCGGTGAGTGCCACACCATAGCTCTGTGCAGGTCACAGATTTCTGCCTTTCCCTCATCCCTGATGTTAAGGCGACAGTATTTGCTTGATGCAAATGGAAAATGCATCTCTTCTCAGCATAGGTAATAAGATGGAGCTTCTTTAGAAAGGAGAATTTTCCACAACAGGCACTTTATAATGGCCACGGAGTTGTCACTTGGGAGATTCAGTTGCCAATTTGCAACTGTCTTTATTATATTAGTATTTATGGACCCCGATTACTTGGCACTTTCTTGACGGTTTGGAAAGAATATCCCACTGTGCAAGGTGAGACTTTGCATAGGTGCTGACACACAGTGAATATCTTTTTTTAATCTGGTACCTACGAATCATTAAGGGCTTTGGTGCTGAGACTGTGACAACTGGGAAACTTGGAACTGGGTTTATAATTAAAAATCCCTTTTTATCTCCACCCAGCATCACACATCAAGCACTGAATAATCACTATAGTACCAATGATTTTTTGGGGGTATTGTTTCTATTAGAAAGAAAGTTTCTCTTGGGTAATCAGCACTCTGCTATCACCTCTTTCTTCCTGTGATACTGCAAACCTGTATTTGTGCTACTGAGGTCACTCCAGCAGGAATGAATGGTGTGCGCCAGATAACTGCAAATGTTTCCGAAGTCTGTTAGAAAGGGAGAAAGTATCCCACTTTACCTATCTGTGTCAAGCTCTTGATAGCCATCAGCAGGCTATAGAAAGAAATCCAGAACCAGTATCAGGAGGGGAAAAAGCGTTAAATACAGAGAGTTTTACATTTAATATATTATCGCTTGCTTCAGTTGAAGTAAAGATTTTAGTAAGCTCAGATAAAAGTGAATTCTGTCCTCTGCTATGTCGTGGCCTTCTTTCGCTGCAAGGAAACTCTTGCTGCAGTATTTTTTCTTCTGGTTTAAATAATTTTCCCATAAGATAGACATATAATAAATTCTACTCTGAACACACGGATAACAATGTGACCGGCATTCCTGCAAGTCCATCCAAGAGCTGCTCTCAGCCTGGCAAAATATCTTCAAAAGCTGTGAGTGCTTAGTGACTTAGAGGGAAAGGATTTGGCCCTGAGATGATGCTCGGGTGGACATTTTCTGTCCACGTGGCAAAGCATTGTAGTGCTTTTGGGAGGTTAGAAGAGAGATTTCCCACAGTGTGGATATTCCAAGGTCTGGCACTCTTGGCAAACAACATATTTATTAACAAAACACTGTTTTTCAGGATAACATCCAGCACTTTGACCTTTCTCCCTCTCTCTTATACAGTCATTTTTCATTTCCTTTTCTTCTTGCCAAGCTGAAGATACTTTCACGGATTTTCTAACGCCATGTAACAACTAACCGGCACAACAGAAATTGCAGTCAATGCCGTTCAGGCCTTTGGGAACATAAAGGCATCTTCTGGATAAATAAACCCCAAATAAGAGACAACTCGGAAGAAGGCCCTAGAGGCAGCTGGAATCTAAAACTGCAGAGAAATGCAGAGGGGAGGGGCCGCGGGCACACACTATGAAAATAGCCAGTCGCCTTTTTTATTCACACCACTCCTGCGTCTGATGTGAACTTCCCACAGATGGAGGTATGTGATAAGCTGGCACCAAGGACAATTTTCTCTATAAAGCAGAAATCCAACGATTTTCACATACCACCAACTAAATCATGCCTACGGAGTGATGTTGCAGACTAGATTTTTTTTTTTCCTCTTTTTTTTTTGTTTTTCTCCCCGGCCTCTCTCTCACACGTGCACACACACGCACACTGACAGCCCCGTCCCTGGCACAGAGACCGACCAGACCCAGCTGCTCTTGGACACAGGCGCATCTCACAGCTTGGGATCTGGGCTTTGCCCCTGCCAAGAATTCCTTGGGGCTGACCGTAAGCGTTGCTCACCCGAGTGGCATGGGTAACCCAGAAATGTCTGGGAGCACATTAATCTTTTGCCAGAAGGGACGAGGAGGCCCTGCCAAGTGCCTATTGAATTTCAGGCATGTGCCATCTTCTGACGCGGTCCCACTGCTGTTGAGCGGGCAGGACAAAGCCGGATCCGAAGAGGCAGTTGTCGTGGAGTCGGGCTGCGGGTGCTCTGGCGGAGATGGCTGCGACAACAGATGGAGGAGA
This sequence comes from Fregata magnificens, assembly GCA_013389945.1. NCBI lineage: Eukaryota > Metazoa > Chordata > Aves > Suliformes > Fregatidae > Fregata > Fregata magnificens. The sequence goes on from WAAD01005996.1 coordinate 102,687, forward strand.
GGGAAGCATGTTTTCCAGATATATTCCAGTCTTTCTACATCTTTGCTTTTTCCATTTCTGAGCACTATCCGTTTATTTTCCAGCTCGAGTCAGTCCAGAATTAGTAAAAGATAAGAAATCTCTTCTGTTAGAGCTGCTCCAGAAACAGAGCAGGGTTTCACAGGTAGGTATTAAAGCTTGTTTTACACTGAACTGGTGTGTCCCAAGTAAACCTACCTGCAAACATTTTTTCCTGTGTGCATACAGACCAGCAACAATAGTAGCCTCTATCCTACTGGAAAACTGCTCTGCCATCCTCCCACGAGGGCAGAAAGGCATGCAAAAGCCACATTTATTATATACATGAGAATAAAGGAAATTTTTATATTCTATAATTTTAGATACTGAAGTAATATTTCAGCCATGAAAACACTTCTCCTGTCCTGACTTTACTGCTGGGTTATATCTTAGCTGTGACTAGATATATGAAATCATATTCTCCCTACTTCATATCCATCAGCCCCTTTCCAGCATTTATTTCATTGCTCTTCTAGATGGAAGTCTTTCCCCTTTTTTTTTCTCTTTTCAGTTTCAATAGACCAGTCAAGAAATGTACTCACCAGTAAGGGAGGTCGCTCTTTAAAGGGCATCATTGTATTTCGTTTAGAATTACAGTAACATTTATGGTCTTCATGAACTAGGAACTAAAAGTAATAAGTTTAATAGCTAAGTAATAATTCTAGCATATAATAATTCTGTTACGTTAACATAAATGATAAACAATAGCTACAAGTAACTGCTAAAAAGCATATTTTTTCCTGTGTTAAGACTAAAGGATTTTTGAAAAATTGCATATAGAAAGAGAAGAATGCTGTAAGATGTTAACTTGCAAATCTGTAATGTCAAAATTGATAGAAAAATTGCAAAAACAGGTGAAAGAATGTAAAATAAGAGTTCAAAATTATCCTTTTGCTCTGATCCTTTTTAATGTTGGTTTGGGTTTTTTTTAGATCATACCTCATGCCTGACAATTTTCGGGAGAAAAGCAATGCTCATAAAGGAGAAAGCCTAGGATAGGCAGCTGTGGCATTTGAGTCAACTTTATCATGCAGGGACCAAACTCTATTTCCTTTCTCTTGTGAAGAAATGTTTCCGATAGCAGAAAGACTGATTCATATGGAAACAGCCATAGAGTAGACACAAACCTGCTTCTTTTCCCACACACCTATTTCGTTATAACAGGATTAATTACTACATTTTGATGTTAGTGTAAGTAGCAATTTGAGTCTTGTGCCGTATAATTTCAGAAGGTGGAGAACAGAATTTGGAAAACATAACTACTGGCAAAATTAATGCTGATCACTGCTAATATTATGTGCTTTGGGGGCTGGCGTGCTGTTTCCTTTACTGTTTGTATCTAATACACGGGCATGCGTGGCACTTCACAATCCTGAGAAAAAACAAGTACATTATTTAGTTAAATACAAAAGCCACTTCTTCAGCAGCGTAACTCTGGGATGAACTACATGCATAGAAACTCAGGAGAGCTCTGGAGAAAATGAAAATGAAAACAGGGCCCAGTATCCCAACGTGTCTATGCCAATATCCATACCAGCAATACCAGCATGATTTTACATAAAATAAGGAATTGAAAAAAACACTTAAAAAGAGGAGGAAGAAGTCATGTGACAAGGAATTAATGGGAAAGAAGGGGAGCAGAACAGTGTGATTAGTCACTCAAGGTGGACTGTATTAGCAATTTCTATATATTTTCAAAATTTTAATGCTTGTCTACATAGCAGAAAATATCAGTCAGAACCAAAAACATATTTCTCTGCTAAACTGTACAAGCATCAGGTTACGTTCCTGAGAAGCCAACACCATCCTGATGTGCCTGGCCAGCGGATACGCGTTGACATCCTTCTTTGGCAAACTGTTTAATCTCATTTCTCCCGGCAAAGCAGTGGTTGATGTGGCCTTAGAAAAGACTTCTCAGCTGTTCTGTTTTTACCCTCTCTAAGGGTCTTTCATGTTGCCTGGGCTCCCAGTGAACTCTGCAAAATGAGACTTTATGTTGGCCTTACATGAATGTTTCAAAAGGACCTGATTTTCCAAAATACTGCACAGATGAAGAGTGAGACTCTTCTACGCTGAGGTGGTGGCTTATCAGTGTTATCCTGAGCGGGGATAAACAGTACCCAAAGGAGCAGGAATGGGAGATGAGGTCCCAGGTGGCACAGGTGCAGTTTGCCAGCCTGTAGCCTTCTTCCTGCTGGGACACGGAGGCTTTGCTTCCATCTACTGAGGATGCTTTTGGTTTTGCACAGGCAACACCTCAGCATTTTCTGGCATCCAAACTGCACAGCGTTTATAAGGTGCTGAGCAGCCAGCTGTCATAGAGCAGTGTGTGGGGAGCTGATCCTGAAGATTTATGATGCATCTTTTGGTCTCTCTCTGGTCCATTTCCTTAATCATGATGCTGATTACTAGGGCAATTGTTTTAGTTCTTCTTTCCTTTCATTTTGCTTTCCCCAGAAAGCATAATGAATCTTTAGTTTTTTTCCTTCCCCTCCAACCTTTAAATCAGCTGCTCTTCTCCCAGGCAGCCGTAGGCACAGAGAACACCTTGCAGGCACTGTTGTGTTAAAGGCACCAGAGTGTGAAGCAAAATAATTAAATGGGGCTGACATGGCTTTCAAAGAGGTTTGCTGATCTACCCATGACAATTAGATGGCCTCCAAGCGTTGCCCAGCCACTTGCAAGCAGGGCGAGAGTATTCAGAGGTAGGCTTTAGAGTATTACCCAGCAGAAGACTCATTTTCCTCCCAAGTATTGTTTTTCCTGGCTCAGGAGTGCACTCCCAATTATTTATTTCTGCTTTTTCATTCCGGCTTGATCTTTTCTGGGGCTAACGGGTATTTTTCAGGCTGCGTAAGCAGTTGGGGCATATCCACCATGCCAGGGAGACATCAGGGGAGCCACAGCAGAGCGGGTGAGGGCTGGTGCAGGATAACCCATGGCTGAGCTGCTGGAGAGGATCTTGGGGCAGGCGGATGGGGGACGACTGCCAGCACCATCTGCCCCAGATCCCCTCAGGTTTCCCTTCTCGGCCTCTCCCTGACATCTTCATCACCCACAGTGGTCTGGCCCAAGCTGGCCGGCATGTTCCTGCCATGACTGGTGCCGACAGGTTTCTTCACCAGATATTTAGGTACCACAATTCTCCCGAGCGCTGGGGATCCTGCAGAGAGGAAACTGCTCATGCCAGCCGGGGAAACGTGGCCGTCCTGCCAGGGGTGCATGTGGCCCCTTTCCTGAGCCCGCATACTGCCGATGTGTCACAGTTAATGACTGTTTTGCTATGACCCTGAACCAAAATGTAAACATGGTCCTCTCGGCACGGCAGGATCGAAACACCTGAGGCTGCCAACGTAGCTGCAACGCTGCTGATCAGGACAAGGAGACGATTAACCTGCAGCTAATTTTGCAGCAAGGCTTTGGCTTCATCCCCTTGCCCCCAAAAATCAGGAAACTCTTGTATGTAGCTAATGAAAGATGGTGGAAGAAAGGGCTTCTAATACGGCTAATTAACAAGTGGGGCTGCAAAAGAATGTCATGTGCTATAAATCAAATGAAATACAGCTTTTAAGCGGCGACCATTAATTACACGCTTGAAATGAACTGTGTATGTTACTCATCTGTGGGGCAAGTACAATTGCCCATCAGATTCTCACTGAATACAAACGCAAGCTAAATTTGACCTCGGGATAGAAATAGTTTTTTGGTGAAATTCCTGATACGCAGAGCCAAGTGTCAGCATCCAAAAAGGGACAAGGTGCCTGCAATGTCCATTGGGTGGAATTTAATCTCTTTAAGTCTAAAACCAAGAGGTATGTGTAAACAGATGGGGATGGGTTAGATACACTGGGAGAATACAGTTATATAGTCATAGTGCTATCTACATGGATAGTGTATTTGCAAATACATATATATATATATGCATATATTAATTTCTATTATATTACAGCCAAAACAGCAGTGAATTTGCCAGTGTTTTACTGTGCCGCCTTGGTGTGAATCTCCTGCCCTCCCACCAGAGCCCCTCATTTCAGTGGGCAGGCAGAGCGTACCCCTGCAGTCCGACTGGCCTGGGAGGCACCCCATCATCTCCCACCAGCATACCGAAGATCTGGTCAGTGTGGCTTCATTTGGTGATTAACCCAGTCATGAGGACTTACTCAGTCTCTTGGCCCCTGGCATCTGGCCGGGACCTGACGGGTGCCAGCCCTGGTACGGGCAGGTGGGTGCCCGGTGCCTCCCTGTACCAGTGGCTGGTAGAGGGGGTTGGAGTGGATGCCCCCCTGGGTCCCTCCCAACCATGAGTTATCGTCTGGAAGCACAATCAAGGGTGAAACGCTGCCTTGGTACAGAGCTAAGAGAGGATGATGATAAAGCAACTCCCTTACTGGTGGCCCTTGACCTGCAGGGTTTACTTTTTTCCCTTTTTTCTCCCTCCGTTTTGAGCCTGTGTAGGAAATTCAGGGAGAGTGGATAACAGCTCGGTTGAGTGATTAATAAAACTTTTTCTGTATATCCCCTGATAAATGAGCTCTTGTTGATTTGAGGATTTCTGTGAGATAAATGTGGACTTTGCTTTACCTGGCTTGGGCAGACTGCGGTGTGTGTACCTCACCAGTCATTCCCCTGCTGTGCAAGAGGAGGAAAAAGACAGGATAGCATTTCCCCAAAGTGTTCCAGTCTAATTCCCCACCTCAGTTCAGCCACTAATGTTTCAGGACCTGGTGGTACACAAGGTGCATGCCAGTATGAATACATCGTCAGGCAGGCAGAGTTTCCCACAGTATCTCCATCAAGCAGTGTTTTTACCCTAATACTCAGGAGGGGAAGAAAATTACTAATGAAGTTTGCATTTTTGTCCCAAATCACAAATTTCAGTGAAGATTGAAAGCACCATAGGCAGATTATATACATTACTCAGCTATTCAAAGATATATAAAGAATGGAGATTTTTCCTGAGGAATTCCTAGACTATAAAGGTAGAAGAAGCATCTCTCAGTATATAGGTGTAGTATCATCCTGTCCCGAAGAAGAAGCTTAGCTAGCAGATGCCACAGAATCTGGCTCGAGAGTTTTATTCATTAAAATTTGCAGAGATACTGCTTTTTGTCCTGTGGATAAAAATACTGTAGCATTAAGTATGGAAAATGATGATTCTAGGTTGAATTCTGTTGGGTTCTATGTGACTTTTACAAAAATAGCTGTGTATAAATTATTTCTCTCCTTTTAACACTTTGGGATGAAATTGTCACAAGAAGTTCTCATTTGTCATGATGAGATACCTCTCACATCTCTCACTTTCAACAAAGTCACGTTCTTCCTGAGGTTTTTAAGCCTTGGAGTTCCCACTGATGTCCACCATTTGCCAACAGCTGAGGAAAAAGAGATGGCATGGATTTCCTTCCATCCTTCCTATACTTGGAAGTTGCTGGGTAATTTTTAACTCTGCAGTAACAGTTGCCGAAAGATCATATGTTGATGTTTCGTACCTCCAAATGACATGGACCTAAAATCTCAAACCTTTAGCTTCTTCTCTTTCCAAGAGGCAATCTTTCAAAGAACTATTCTTCCTATTTTCTGCCTCCTCCTCTCCTGAACCATTTAAGAGGAGAAAATCCCAAACAAAATCAAAGAAAAAAACTTGACCTATTGGCACAGCAAATTTTCTGGGGAGGTGCTGCTGAATTTGACCAGTAGATGAGTATGAGGAATCTTAAAGGGTGCTCAGAGGGCTCGTTCTGGTCCCACACAGATATAGTCGGCACCTCTGCAGTTCTACTGACAAAAGTCAAATGGCTCCTGGTTTACACTGGTTCAATTCAGCCTTGCCCCGTGACTAAATGATCACAGAGCCATCCAGTGGGCCATAATGGAACACTTCTTAAAGCTGGATCAGAACAAAAAATACGGAAAACCGTGTGGGATTGCACACCCCCTTAGCCGTACCCCAATTCTTGTTGTCAAAATCCTTCCCAGGCACACTAGACCATGCCTTGGTGCATTGCTCCTCTTTCTCAGACTTTCTGAAACTCAATATTTGGAAGGGCCAAAAATGTTTGAGCTGAAAAGTGATGAATTCTAACAATCGAGGAAAATACAAAATAATGCAATTTCTCAAATGTTGCCTTTTGTTTGAAAGGATTCCCTCTTTATTTATGTCGAGTAAGTGTTCCAAACTCCACAAATTCTAAAGTGATTTAACCAAAGTTAAACTACTATCAGTTTCTGATGGATAATCTTCAAACAGTAACATAGTGTTGGAAAAGGTAGCTGGTATATTTGGCAGGAATTAAGCAGTTAATGTTTTATCAGCTTGAGGTTAATGATATACACACTATTAATGCTTCTGCCTGTGTTCTCATAAGGTTTTCAATATATCACCCTGGAAATGGTGTCTGATTTGGTACCATGAAGGTAACTGTTGATTCAAGCGCCAAGAAACTTAACTAAATGTTCTGCCGTTATATCCGTAAGTTTTAATGATAAGCTGATGGGGGAAGGCAGAGAAAGACTGAGAAAGGAGACTACAGGAGTTGGTGGAAAGTGTTCCTTCTGTTCCCTCTGTTTTGTGGCACCTTCCCTTGAAGGAAGGGAGAGAATGGAGAGAAATAAGCCTCAGCTGAGCCTAAACTCTTTCTTCCCGGAGTTCTTCAGATGGGGCTGGAGGCATCTCCCTGAGAGGATGTCCATGCTCCTGTGAAATTTCACTCATGACAGATCACATTCAGAAATGCTTCTGCGAGCAGTAGCTGTGAATGAAGATCGACCCTGTGAGGTCTGTTGCTGCTTTCTTTATTGTAAGTGCAAAACTTCCTTTATCATTGGTGGGACAGCTGCAAAATGCACAGATAATCCTATAGATGTTCTGATGAAGTTAATCAGGAACAGAGGGCAAGGGGAAAAGGTGACCATAGTTAAGTTTCTTTTTGGAGCTTTTTACATGAGGTTAATCATCTTGTGCGGTTTGTGTTAGAGTTTTATTTGTGGGCATTAGGTGTAAGTGCACCCAGAAGTCTGGATTCTGATTGAATCATTTTGGGAGAGTCTTAGTGGAGTATGTGAATATATTTTGCTCAAATGTTTTCTTTCCCTATAGGATGGATGAAAATTCGTATCTTAATTTACATGCTGAATCAAACTGCAAATCAGAATGACTGACTGATGAGATCCTGTACTTATTTACTGAGCTATTTATTCAGCCATCAGAAGCATGGTATCCAAAATTAACCGTGCCACTATAATCTCAAGATCACTTGATAAGACAGTAGGAGTCCTGGGAGTTATTTCTCTTGCTGAATCACACACAGAACTTCCACCTTCTGCAAATTTATCTTTCTTATGTGCTATGGTTCTGTTTTGACTGTAGTTAAACAGACACGGTGAACCTCACTTCATATTAAAACCCTGACACAAAGGAAGACTAGCGAGCGTGTTCAAAATGAGCATTTGCTGATACGTTATCCCTGAACCAGCCCGGTGATATGAAAACCTGGCAGATAGGATAAGGAACGTGAGCCCTTCCCTGAAACCTTTGCAATGGTAAAGGCTTTCTGCAGGCAGATGGTTTAGGGACACATCTGAAACCCAGGGAATTCAAAAGTCATCATTTGCTTGACTCCAGAGAGGTTCAGATTAAGACCTGGGGGAGGGAATGGCAGCCTGAAGCAGATGTTGGAGATATATATGGGATTTCTTCTTGGCCTCGAGTCACAGACATCTTCATATGGACACTACTGATTTTCTATGCTCTTAAGCTGGCTGTACGCCCAGCAATAGGCAAGCCGAGGACAGAGGAACTACAGCGTTCCCATCCTTCATGCACATTTCAGAGATGCTGGAATATTTATGTTCCCTGTTATGAACTTGTGTTACATCTAGTGGAGAAGCAAGCATGAGCTGCAGGGAGCATTATATGTTGTTATTATTTTATAAAACACGGTAGCTAATGATTTCCTGTGAGCAAGCGTGACAGCTTCTTAATCTTCTGGGTTACATCATCGCTAACTTTCCTGCACTTGGCGCTTTTCACTGCTCCACTCGCTGCTTGGTAATTAGTGCCTGCTCCTCCGAGGTGCTGGGCAACCACAGATCCCATTTACTTCCATGGAAATTCAGGACATTAAGCACCCAGCAGAACTGTGCTGTTCCACCATACGCCTGTTATGACAGCTATACCCCGCCGGTGCAAAGTGCCACTTTCAGGGCAAACCAAACAAACAGCGATATAATAAATCATTAATAACTCAATAGGCCACAACTGTTCTTGTGAGGAGCTCGTATCTGTGCTGTCAAACCCATTTGGAGGGGCTCTTACGTTGCTGGCAGGGCAGTCCCCAGCCAGGACCCCCTGAGCAGCTGTTTGCAGCAGGATGCTGGACACCTCGGCTGGCAGGTCACACTGAGCCGTTAATGTCACCACCGTCAAGATGCATCCCGGAGCTGAGATCAATGATGCTGTCATCTCCCAACTCAGAAAGGGACTTCGGTGCTGGGTTTGTGGCTTTGTTCTTGCTGAGCCCACCAAGCAAGGCCAGCTCTTGAAATCAGCTGGCAATGAGGGGGGAAGCCTTGGGGCAGCTGCACGAAGCTGCTTGCGAGCACATTAGCAAACCAGAACATATCTGCATGCATACATTTCTCCTTGGTCTGCAGACAGCGGAGTAATTGTCTCACACTTAATTGTGCGATACACATGGCTAACAAGTAATACTCTGTTTAAAGAAAAAGGCAATCCTCCTTCCCAGAAGCTGTTGTAACACTGTGAACAAATATCCAGAGGGAGAAAATCTTTTCTTTCTTTCCCTTTCCTTTTTATTTTACACTAATCAGAAACACTGCAGATTCAGCCATCTATAAAAGCGTGCCTCCAAAAGGATTTTGATTTATTTTTGCGAAATGAATGTGTGGTTTTTATTATGCATGGCAGGTATGGTTAGAATCCAAGTATGAAAATTGTATTTTACACTGCAGACCCTTGGGTAATGAATTAAATGGCAACACAAACATATCTGCCGTTGAAAAATGCCACAATATGAAGGCACTTTCAAAAAAGCTAAGTAAATGAACTGTAGGAGAAGAGCAGATAATTTTTTTTTCTGTTTGTGCCTGTATTATTCAGTGCTATTTACATCCTTTTTTTCTATCAAGGAAGAAGATGCCTGTGCTAGAATAGAAGTTAAATTCTGGTCTGTCTCATCTACGCAGCATCCTCAGACTCTGCTCCTTTGATTGTCCAGCTCTAGCATCCCCTGGCTGCATCACAGAAACCACAATGCGGAAGGGGGAAAAATGCAGGCTTGGGACTCATCTTGGAATAGAGTCAGGATGAAAGAAGGCTATCTAGACCATGAAATCAATCTATAGGAAGGTTTTCTGAGTGGTCCTACATCTGTCTTATCCCAACACCTTAGCAAAGGTTTGGTCTGGGGGTTTTTCAATTTCTTTCTTGCATGGAGAAGTTGTTATTTTTAAGCTGGTTCAGCTTTAGGGTGCCCCCAAAAGGAACCTTGTTTCCCGCAGATGAGTGACAGGCGCACCAGCCCACAAAATTCCCTTTCAGAGCCTTCCACTGCCCGGCCTCAGCCTCTTACAAGCAGTTTTTGGACATTGTAGAAGCAGGAAATCATCACATTCAAAACACCTAATGGTAAGTGTTAGCGACAAGCCTGAGCACACATGCTTTCCCATCTCCCGATATCTGTAAACTTACAGCAGCGATTTGCATTTTTGAGGGTGGCTTTTTCATTAGCGAATTTAATTTCAACAAATGCAGCCTGGAGCGGACTAGGCTTATCTCTGATCTGATGCTGCTGGCAGTTCAGAGCCTTATCCTGAAACGCCACTGACCCTGCAACCTTGGGTGCCTGGTCACCGGAGCAGGGTACCGGAGGGCACTGCTTTCAGTAAAGCATCCCCACAATAGTTTAGGTATGACTGACGACATGTGGCTGCCTTCCTTGTATCCACCTATCAAAGGAAAATTGTCCTCGCCCCTCTCTTACCTGTAGGCTGACTGCAAGTTATTGTAACTGCAGTGTTATAATAACATATATTCGTATGTCCCTCACTTTGTATGTTGGCTATGGTGGCCTGAGTTGGTGCTATCCTTCAAAGTGCCACTTGCTCTTAATCATTAATATCCTTCAGCAGAAAAGCAAAATTTTAGGGGTAAGGTCATACAATAAGTCATTTAATACAGAATCAGCACTGCTTTCAGGTTGGTAGATCTTTGTTTTGCACTCCCACATTGGAGACTCTGAAGAGGGAAAGCAGCAAATTAAACCACGCTTTCTAAATTGTACCTTTCCACATTAATAAGTGAGTTAGCTTTAGGAATTGAATGAATAAAGAGCAGGTAAGGGTTGACTGAGAGCTGAGACCGCATTGTGAGATATTAGACTTGAGAGTCACTATGTAAATAAGAGAATTACCAGCCGAATCCTCCACTTTTCCCCTCGTTCCCATAATCTCCGCTCTCAAGCTGTTACCGAGGAGAGGGGAATGAACCAGGATTTCCCATCATAACTGCTTGCCCCTTTCTATCCACCTATTTTGCAGGGAGCTCTGAAATAAATCTTAGGTTGAATCTAATATGATATTGCCCATTATAAAAATTTGTGGGCAATCTTACCTTCACCAACAAGCAGTGTGTATTCTTAGCTTTGACCTTAATGGGAGCTTTTGGATTCTCTCTTGGTAAAAGCAGCAACGGACTTTTCAACCATGTCTACTCTTATAGGAGTATTAAGAATACATCACATACCTAACACTTATTAACCATACAGTGCCTTTCATCCAGGAAGCTTAAAGAGATTTTCTCCCCCCCAACCCCCTTACGGAAAATACAAGGAAATTATCAGAATGTGTGGAAATGTACAGGGAAAATACTAGCCGACATTCAAGTTTAATATCTCTCTTCAAATATATGTATTTTATCTGTGTCAGCAGTGGAACACCAGTATCTGATTTGATACGTGTATGTTTGGTACCCTCCATACTATAGCAGTAATAGCACTATATCTATAATGTATATCTATTAAAATATTATATTATACTACTTCTATTAATTACATATATATAATGGCTTACAACTTACACAGGTCTTTTTTATCTTTCAGATAAATTGGGTAAATTAGCCAGCACGGAGCTTCACGCTGTAATGACTACATCATTTCCAACACCCATCCCAAAAAGCAGAGTTGAGTCCCACATTTTAATCCAGGCCTTGGCTACTATGTTTTCAAAACCTGGCTCATGTTTTATATCTGAGGATAAACCTTCAGCAGCGCAATTGCCTGTAAACAGAATTGTCTGGTGCTCGAGTCCCTCACGTTGACCGGGGGAGTTGTAAAGGAAGTCATCCAAAATATACGTTAATGTAAAATTGGACATTACTTATGTGTGATCATGAAAAGACTGATTTCATTACGTAGACAGAATAACTCCCTCATTTTAGCTGTTTATTTTTCTTTTCAATTTTGAAAAAATGAGCACAAGTTTTTGTGTGACTGCCATCATATTTTCTGCCAGAATTACTTATTTTGCCTCCAAAGCAGACATAAGTCTTTCAGACATCTTGCTTTTGTTTTTTACTGTTAGCATTGCTCTCATTTTTATTTCTATTCAAATCCAAAGGGTAATTATAATTATATATTGCAATAAATGATAGTAAGGGATCTTTTAAAAATAGTGTTCAACATTAGCTGAAAAGACATTATCAAATGTTAGTCTTGATTGTAAACCCAGAATTTTTAATTTTTATTCTGTTTTTTCAGTTTTCTCTGTAAGGGATCAGAGAACTTGGCACTATTTTAAAGTAATCTTTTTTTTCTACTTTCCAGGGCAATAGCTATGCTTCGGTAAGTTCTTTTTCCTACGATTTACCAATTACAACAAAATATTGCGCGATATCTAATCAGAAACAGAGGGATCTGTTTAAAAGAAATACTTAACTTCTCAGAAACCCAAATACTTTCAGTTACCCAAAAAATGGACTCAGAAAACTGTAGCAGTATTTTATGGAAAATGAAGAACAGGAGTCTTCTAATTCTTTTTTCTCTAATCCCTGGATTTCTGCCTGGATGCTGTTTCCTGTGAAGCATCCTTATCTGCCCTCTCATTTGGAAGATCAGTTCAACACGGAAGAGGTGACATGGCACAGGGACCTCAACACAAATAAGACTAGAAATTTGTGGTGGCAGCTCTGCATCCAGGTTATCTATGCATCTGTGTGTCTAAAATTGTGGAAGGGAGAAAGAAAGGGGAACATTTCTTTTACACAAAAAAGTTGACTCTTTCTCTGGAAAGCATTCTCATGAAAATATTAATTTTGTCAAGTAGCCAATCTTCTGTCAAAACACTTTGGATCCAATGACTTTGATTAGCCCTGGTGCTAATGAAAGTCCAGTTCTGTAATTTGTGCAACGCGAGGCAAAGCACAATCTGAGTCCCAGCTTGAGTTTGCAATGCTGAGGGGACGTGGTTTCATTTTCTCAATTCATAACATAAATTCAATAAAACTATTGACATAAAGAAGGCTGCTACTTATAAATTCTTGCAGATTGAAGCTTTAATTTGAAAATTGAACAGTTTTGATCTGGAAATCATTTAGAATCAATAACGTGCTATTTTTACAACCATTTTCTAGAAATGATCAAGTCTCAACATTTAGAACTTTTTTTTAATGTTCTCTTATGACCATGCAAAAATGATTATTTGGATTATGGTGATCTGGGAGTGATTTCTTCAAAACTGCGTGTCTGAGCTTGAACCAGAGGTGTTAGAACAGAAGGACTTGACAGTGCAGCCATACTGCATAGGCAGATTCCTTAGGACAGTGTTTGCTAAGGTCTAAGGAGGCTGTTACCTGGTAGCACCAACAGACCCCCTAGCAGACCTCTGCAAAAAGCTTTTTCCCTCACATGTCAGCATGAGTAAGATGGGGAAGCCAAGAGGAACTCAAGACTAAGGGCCATGCTGGATGCATGTCATTACAGGAGCAGGGTAGAGCAAGAAGTGTTTTGATGGTTTTATCACCATTTTTTTATGAACTGCTTGCTTTCAGGTGTCTCCATGGAGCTCTGCTCCTCATCACCACCACCCCAGCTCCAGCAGTTGCACTGGCTTCTATGGTCCCTCATTCTCCTGCTCTTCCTCCTGTACCAGGACAGTTTCAGACCAATAGCTCCATGAGGGGAGCAGAGAAGGGACATGACCCTGGCACTACCCCTCCTTGGCCTGACCTCCATCCATTTCCACCTCCCCAGCCCACCCCGCTGGACGCCATTTGCCCATGCCATGGTGCAAGGAAGCTCTCAGCTCTGGGCAGAGAGGTGGGATCTTCCTGCGATGGCACTGATTTTCAGCAGAAGTCCAGCCCCTAGCTCTGTGGCATCTAGTAAACTGTGTGGATCTTCTTCTCTTCTGTTGTCTTTATTTGATCTGTCCCTGCATTTCTTTTTATCATTGCTCTCTATGGCAATTCCCAACCCTTGCTTCTGATCTGCTTATGAGCCATTAAGCCTTTTTTCCCCTTCTAGGTTTGGAGAAAAATTCTACTTCCATAGTAATTTGTTCAGGTTGTTGGGGTTTCAGTTTGGTTTTTTCCCCTGTCTTTTCCAATCGCTGTTGATTTTCCCAACGTCTCTTTGGTCTCCTGCTGTTCTTTCCACTGCTCCCACCGCATATGCTCGTGGCAAATACATAAAAGAAAGGATCCTGTAGAAATAGATTTCCTAAAAAAAAAAATATCAGCTAATCCATTTTAGTCACCTGCTCTCTGATCAGCTGGCTCAAGGTGGCTGCTTGTGTATAATACACCACCAAGAGTCTCATAAGCCAACTGTTTGCTTCTTGCTAGCTCCCCATATTAAGCCCTAATATGTGAGTATAGCTCATTAATGAGTTATCTCCTCATCTATGAAGCAAGAAAGCATGTAATTTCCTTCACTAATAATATCAGTCAGGATGTATCACGTCTAAAGTAATTTTGCTGAATTCATCCCATATTTTAAATCCCCACTTTCAAGGCTTGCAGCTGACCTGGCCATTAAGCTCTGCTAATATTTGTTCTTCGTGCTATGCTGAGGGAGGAGGGATTGAGGGCATAGAGAGGAGAAACACGGGGCAATCTATCTTTTTTCAGTATTGCCACCAAGGCTTGACAAAAGATTTTGTAGATAAACTAAAAATGTGAAATGAGGCTTTTCCCCCCCCACTTTTGCCAAAAACCACGCACCCATCATTTCTGATAATCCCAGTTTTACATGTCCCCAGTTCTTTTGATAAAAGGACTGAGATGGTACCTTTTGTTTCTCCCTTGCTCCCTTTCCCCTATGTTTCAGTGGGCTTGCGGGGCGCTCTGTGACCTCCCAGGCAAGCTCAGTTTGCGTACCTGTGTTAGGACGGCTTTGCAGGGCAAGTGTTCAACCAGATCAGCTCCCCGACCCAGGGACTATGAGCCTGTGCAAGAGTCGGTGTTCACCGCAGGGAGGGGATGGGAGAGCGTGGCATTCAAAATCTGTGGATCTGGAGGTATTTTACCTCGCTCTTATAACGTGTGACAAGTTATTTCAGTGACTCTGGGGATCTGATCAAAAGTCCATGTGAAATTATGTCATTGCTTATAGTAGTTTCTTCCTTTCTCCATCATGAAATCCAAGCTTTATCAGAAGTAAGGCCCTGGTTTTGTGAACAAGGAATGCTATTTTAGGACGTCTTGGTGAGCCTGCATTGTGTTCAAGCAGCTGCTTGATGATTTAGCTTGTAGTCATGCGCTGAGCAACACTGAGCGAATCATTGTTATTTGATTACCTTCATAGCTTATTTGTGTGATAATTTGGGAATCATTTAGATACGGTAGCCATTTAATCAACCATCATATAGAACATGAAGATGATGTTGTCTAATTTTGTTTTCATGTATAACTCGGATGCAGTGCCTCCAATGAATGTGAAGATTAATTATACATTAATTAATGACTATTTATAGCAAAGGTCATCAAATTAGTTTCTGTGACCTCATTACCATGTTACATGCAATCTAATTGACTAATACAAAGGTTGCTTCAAATGCCTATTATAATTTTAAAGTGATAGATTCTCTATATAGGTACCTCTGACATTTTCTAGACCGTTGCTCCTCTAGGAAATGGATGGAGGCAGATTAAGAGCACTTAGTCCAAAAAACCTCATACTGGTCTCCTTAGGGTGGTAACAGAAACTAAGGTACAGCTGCACAATGATTCAGATTCTGAGTCTCTGAGCATATTTCTCTGAAAAAAGTAAAATAAACCCCACAATTTTTTTCTTTTAGAATTTTTTTTTATCCTTGGATTTTCCGAGATAATTATGTGTATCACTGATATACATAATGATGATTCTGTGATTCTATGATTCTGTATCGTTAATAATGCATGAAAAATAATACAGGAAAATAAGCAGCCAGCATTTTAAATGAATGCTGAGATTCTACAATCTATGTACCTGATTCTATGTATCTTGGGTGCTTGAGCTTTAATCAGAAGCTCACATCTCTTTTTCCTGTAGTCGTTTATGTCTTTTTCAGCTCTTACACGTTTGGTCTCAGGATGGCCATTTGTTAGGCCACGACAGAAGCAAACTGAATAGTGAAGAATAAGGAATATTGGTGTGTAAGTGAATGGGATGATACAATAATCATGATAAGAAAAGGAGACAAAGCTATTGCAGAGGCTTCTGCTTTACAGTGTTTAGAAAAAATAAAACAATACTATTTCTACTGAACAGAAGCAACAGTGGTCTCAGCCTCTGAGAATTGGATTTGGTGGATCTCCTCCAAGTCCCTTGGAAAGACTTGAATTCCTTTCCTTTTTATGTCTTCCTTTGCCTCTATCTCCGTCTTTCTTATTTTTCCTTCTGTGTTAGTCTTATTACTTGCACAGAAATGTGATTACTGAGAGCTGGAGGCAAAGGACTACAAAATCTGTGCAAGGAAACATTTTATCTGTTAGAAAGGCGAGGACTGTTCCCCCTGTAGGCTTTCTCTGGAGGACCACAGGTCATGTGTTTTGCTTGCATGGTGTAACTATATACCCATTTCTGTTTTCAAAAAAATACAGCAATAACACAGCATTGCAAAAAAGATGCTTTATGGGCAGTATGGCAGATCAATTTAGTAATATTAAATGTCTTGAAACTGGAGTTCAAGTCTTTGCATGCTGAGGTCATGCATAAAATATATGTGTTGCTCAAAACTAGCGTGTTCCCCAAAATAAACCCTCAAGAAAGGAACAGTCTTCTTATCTACATAATCTTCTTATCTATATTGGATGAAAGTTAATCTGAGTGAAAATGTATCTATACAGGTTAAACTGTGCTGAACCCCAGGTGGATAATTTCATTTAGAATTCAAGTAAGTTTTTTTCTTTCTTCAAAGTTAGCTTATCTCAAGGCAAAAATGAATCAAAGTGATTCTTAGTAAGGGTGATTGGCATTGCTGCGTCACAAGTCGGTGCACCTAACTAAACTTCACTAGCGCATTTTAAATGTACACCTTGCAGTCTACGGTGCCATTCTACACAGAGCCAAGAAAATCTTGGAAGCAAAGAAATTGTTTGCCAAAAGCTGCAGTTTATTTTCGCCCCCAAACTCTTCACAGACTTAAGCTGAACGCACTTAACAATTGCAGCTGGAAATACTTTTGGCCGAGAATAATTGAGGCTGTGATCCACCAAAGGACACAACAGCAAGGGCAGGCTTTTACCCAACGATCCAGTGACTCATGACACAGCACAGCTGCCGGAGACCAAGGCACAACTTCTGCCTGTGCACAAAGGGAGCTGAACCTCTTTTCCTTTCAAAAAAATGTCCTAGCTGTGGGTTATGAAAAAACCTGCAGCAGGGTCCTGTTGATTCCCTCTCTTCGGACCCTGTCTGACCTCTTTGAAAGCATTAAAATACTTATTGAGGGAGGACCCGGAAGAGGCATGGCTCTAGGTGAGGATGGTTGGTGGGGGAAGCGCGGCTCGCAGTCCTCTGGCAGAAGCCAACAGAAGCCTGACTCTCTTCGCAGACCCAGAATGGCAGAAATGTTGTTGTTTAGATTTTAGACATATTAATAGATATGTGTAAAGGAGCTTGGAACATCCTTCATCTCTGTCATGCCCTCACTTTTATAGGCAGGGTAGAGAAGTTCACACTTGCCCACACTTGTCTCAAGTGACCACAAGACCTAAAAATCTGGACCCCGTCTTTGCTAACAGACCTCTACTGACATCGTTAGAGTTTTGCAAGCAAGTAATGTATCTCTTGCCATTAAATGACTCCTATTTTTTATTCTACTTGTAACTAATGAAAATTGATTGTAAGAATATGATTGTCCCCCAAAAAAAGAAAATCCTGCCATGTGTTGACTCTTCCCCCTCCCTCCAAACATGTGTATTGACACTCTGGAGTGTTTAGCTTATATGTGTTCAAGAGGTAACAGGAGAATTTGTTTAAGCAGTTAATCTGCTCGGCTCAGTTGCAGCAACAGCATGCAACTCACAGAAGAGCAATGGTGAAGAGACACTGTTCAAAAACAGGGTTTCAAAGGAGAAAGTTACCCAAAAAAATGCAGATAGCACCCAGTAAAGTAATAACACCTTGGCTTGATCTGACTTCAGAAAGGAAGCCTGTGGTGGCTGCATCGCACAAATGATATTGGCACGAGTATGAATGCAGGTGGGGGGTTTCTTCCTCAATTTATGTTCTTCTCCTTGGCTTTTCTTCAAGGGTCATTTTTTATCATTTGTGGAAAGTCAAAATCTTAACAAAGTGCTTGAAAAAGAAACCGTAAAAACTAGAGCATGGCTGAAAATCCGGATGGCTAGAGGACTTTTTTTCATTCCACCGCCTTACTTATCTGCATTTAGCCACAG
Source organism: Fregata magnificens (assembly GCA_013389945.1). NCBI lineage: Eukaryota > Metazoa > Chordata > Aves > Suliformes > Fregatidae > Fregata > Fregata magnificens. The sequence continues at coordinate 120,640 of WAAD01005996.1, forward strand.
CATATTAACATATTAATACATGGAAATGCATATTAATAGTGCTGAGCTTATCTGCCAGGAGCAAAAAGCAAATGAATGCAGCATATAAAGGAGCAACACTAGGTGCAGAATTCAAACCCATGTGCCTAAGAAGGAAACAACACAGCCTATTCTTACATCTGTTGGTGTTGTCATACCAATGAAAGGAGAATTTAGCCCTTGCAGTTTAATCTTACAGCAAGCCATAGACCTACCTTGGAAGTAGCCTGTGTTAAGTATTAAGAAGGTAGCCAAAAGGTTGTACAAAATGGTAAATTATTTGGCATTCTCATACTCGTAAGTTTTAATTTTTTAAATAAGGTATATGGGCTTGACTGCCTGATTATATTTTTTTGTCAGAAGACCCTTTTTCCCTGATAAATAAAAATTAATGCATCCCTGAGATATTTGCTCTCTCTATAAAAAAACCCCTTTCTGATAAAATCTCACTAATTTGTCAATATTCTTAATGGTGTGCATGAAAAAATAAAGGAGATAATCTCACAGGAAGATAAACTCTCCAAGTCTTCATCCCAAAGATAAAAGAAACACTCGAGTATGCTGATGTTGTGCTGTTTCATTGCAGATCAATATACGGATCACAGCAACAATGGTAATTACAGTCTGTCTTCTGGGAGCTAAGCGTCCTCAGCTCCCATGAAATCAGCAAAAGTCAAAAGCATTTGACATCTTCCATCAGAAGGCTTTAAAACAGTGAAACGCAAGCAAACAAATGAGCAAACACACAAAATCCAGCCACTATTTCATAGGGGGTCACTTGATTTCTCCTGTTTCCATATACACACCTTTGCTAGAGCTGAAGTGCAGCGTCATGGACACAGTTTCCTTCTTTGAAGTTAATTGATGCAGAGGCCATTTTAAAAATAACCTTTTTTTTCCTTTTTGTTTCATCTGAAGTCAGTTTAGGTCCCTGTATTGTGCTTTTTCATAGAGCAGGAAAAATAGCTCCACTCACCTGTCTTTTTGAAATATTATGAGAAGTTACATTTTTCTTAAAAGTCTGAAGCTTTAATCTTTAGGAGGCATTTGGCCGTAGATGAAAATCTAAGTGGCATTTTCTTTTCAGTCCTCTATATTTAGAAACACATAAATGTTTGCACTGTAAAGAAAAGACTGGACGTCCATGGGGACCACAATATTGATATTGTGGAAAATTCTGTGTTTCCAAGTTGTTATTTATCATGACTCAGAATATTTTGAGTTGCTTGGGTTTTTTGTTATTGTCAAATATTTTCCATTTAAGAAAGTGGAGTCAGAAAAATTTTGACCTGCTCTATCACAAAAGAAATTCTTCCATGTGGCAGATTTCCCTACCACACTCTGAGCAGCCATGTACTGGTCTACAGGACTTTCCATCCACCATGGCAACCTGTTTTCTTTTGATCTTCCATGGTTTACATTACAGGCTCTTTGAAGCAAGGGCTCTAATGCCGAGTTTGTGCTGAGAAACAGCCATGATCGCTTTTAGAGCTATAAAAATAAATCTGATACAGTACTCTTAACAGCTTGTAACCCCAAATATTTAGTTGAGGCTGGCGAGACTTTCTCCCATAGGGGAAAAAGAGTTTGTTAAACTGGTAGCTGTTGCAAGCAGTGAAGTAGTCTGATATGTAGTGCCAGTAGTTAAATGAAAGCTATTGTAGAGGATTTATTTGTCATGCTTTTTGATCAGAAGAAGAAGAAAGTGTAGCAGAACTGATATTTTCAAACATTTTCAGAAACTTAATTAGTTGTTTTTGATGTAAGGGCAGAAACTATGAATTAAAGATAGAGTATCTAAGTTTGTGTAAAGAATGTTTTCCAAAATTAGCAGGAGACAAATCTGAAATGTCTGAGAGGTTTCATTTTCTATAAGCTCCCAGAAATATCTGATGTTAATCACAACTCCCTTAAACCTGGTTACTTAGGAATAGGACTGCATGTTCCAGAGAGCTTGTCTTCCTCACGAGCCTGAGTAGAAATAAACACCCTAAGGATGGATCATATGGAAGTATATTGAAGTTTTTCTGTCTAAAAAGGAAGGAGACACAGAACTATGTAACAAAATGGAGAAAACTTCTTGGGCTGCTTCTTGACTGGAAGGCAGATGCCTCCTCTCTCTGTCCCCAGTCCCCAGGCATCCGGATCATAGACGTGGACACACTGTTCCTCTGGTCTATGGAAACCAGGATTTGGGAAGAGGAGACTAGCGTACTTTTGCTCTGGCTCTGACACAGCATCAGGCTGTGAGTGGGGGCTCAGCTAGGGGAGGGGAGTTATTCCCAGACTCATACACTTAGACGCAATATCTAATTTATTTTACAGCCCTAAGAAGCTGTCACACTCAAACAATGTGTTATGGGTTTGATAGCTGTGCATCTTGGACCCCGTGCCACCCTGCGCACGTTCACACAATCTGTGCAACACTTTGGGTGCCGGTCCCTTCCCCCTCCCTCCCTGCATCCCTGCAGGTGGCCGCACCCCGACAGGGACCAGGCATTTTTCTCTTGCTGCTCTCCAATAGGTTTTCTGCCAAGAAAAATCAGCATTAGTCTCTTGCTAATCTGTCATGAAGCTCAACACTCAGTATGCATCTATGGTGTGACAAAAAGCCAAGGACGTCTTGTCTGGGGCAACTTTCCTGCTCCTAGAAGCCAAGTTAGCTTTCATCTAGCTGGCCTGGGTGCCTCCACACTCCACATGACTGTGCACAGCTATGAGGGGCTGCGAACGCCATAAAAGACTGTCCTTCGCCTTTAGCTGAACAAGCGCTGAGGCTTCCCCTTGCACAGCACTCTGCCAGATGAAGAACATCAATCCAGATTTGACAGAGAACTTTTAAATTACAGGTAACGGGGCTTTTAAAAACTCGTGAGGTGTGGGAATTTTTAGTTTCAAATTCTATTTTAAAGAAGAAAATATTTAGCCTAAGGAACTATTGGGGTTAAAGAGTAAAGGCTGGAATGAGGTGTGCAACTGCACGAAGAAGCACTGTGGCTGGAGGTAGCACGTGCTGTTATTCCCGGGTGCCTGTGTCACAGCTGGGGCACATCATCGACATCAGCCTCCTGTTGCACCCTCCCCTTTCCTTCTGTTTCTTCCATGGATACATTCTCCCAGAGGAGGTCCAGCCTCCTCATCTATCCTAAATATTTGCAGTTTAGCAGGCAAAAATTGATTAACCGCCACACCATGTGCAAATTGATGACCAGGCAAATGGTCATTTGTGGTTGCCTGGGAAGGTTTATCTAGTCTTTCACTGGACAGCAAAACAGCGTGAAGGAAAGGTCTCTGCAAGGCAAGCCTCAAAAGGGAAGTACCGGACTGGAAAGGGGAAGTGAAGTGTGGCACCAAGCCCAGAAGCACCTGGAGGTGGGTCAGCATCAGTGTAAGGAAAGGCAGCATGAAGCATGGCCTGCAGCTCCAGGGACTCTATGCTCTCCCCAGGTGAGCTTATGGTTAAATAAACGTTACAGTTCATGGTATACTTTGAGGTCCAAGAGAGAGACAATTAGAATCGGAGGAAAATGCAACTGGTTTTGACCAATTGTTAATGGTCTTTTCTGAGTGCTCCCTTCATGAATACTGTTTTTAAAGGAGTATATTTCCTTTTTTTTTTTTTTTTGAAGAAGATACTAAAGATGTAATCTTTTTTCTATCTTTAAGAAAAAAAAAGAGGAGAAGGATGGGAGAGGTTGGCATATATTTACATCCTCCTTGTTGCATTTTGTAATTTCATCTTGTACTCTTCTCATTTTTCTTCATGAAAAAAAAGAGGCATGAGAAAAAAAAATCAGATCTGAGTGAGTAGCCTTGGCTCTGCACGGGTTCCCCCATTCCCAGCAGCAGGCGCAGAGCCACCGGGCCACGAGGCTGCCACGTTGCTTCAGCTGCTCCTCAATGCCGATGGAGTCCCCATGGTGCAACACCATTGACGTGACCTCTGACATCAAGCTGCACCTACAGGTTGTGGAGGGAGAATAATTTGGACTGTTATTAGCTATTTAATGTCTTTCTGAGAGCTTAGACCCATCACTCATTATTTTTTATACCACTGTCTATGCTTAGGAGCACCACACCCCGTGGAAGTTAGTGGGGGCTGCGTTTCACGAGGAACTGTGAAAAGTCAGTCTTTCACTCTTTTTAAGAACAGCGTGAAGAGCGTTTTGCTTCCTTAAGGTGACCAATTTCCATTTACATGTACGTTATTAGTGGGGAAACGGTTGGGAATGTTTTTCATAGCATTCGTCTATTGAATTACTGGCTTTTCTCTTCTCTGTTAGGGTACAAGGCCATTTTAGGCAAAATGAATAGTGAAGTTTAATAAACATAGCTCTTTGCTGACTCCGCTTCACACAAGTGAGCTGGCAAGAATTAAAGTCCTTAATGGATATTTAATGGTGGATGAAATGAGCTTTCTCCTTACTAGCGCAGTGGCTTATTAAAGCTGGTTGCCCTCTGTAAAGTGCTCACCTGCCTCAACTCTCAAGCTGGTGCTGAAAAACCCAGCTCCGATGGCTAACCGCAGATTCCCTCGTCTAGTGCTCTTACAGTAAAACTTCTTTCGGAAGAACCGCAGCGGTTGTCTTCCTGAGATTTGCGGTGTAATTTGCTGTTTCACTGAGGTGGTCACATTCTTCCCTTTGATGTCTCTTTATAGGGAGTATTTAATGCCCCCCTCTTGCTATGAGTCAAAGGTTAAAAAAAAGTCGTCGGGGTTCTTTGCATTTTCCTGCTCTGACATGATGCCGTACATGTGATGCTGAATTTTTAGGATGGGTTTCCCTGACCATTTCTCCTTCATCTGACCGGAATGCAACTATTATATTTTTGGCTCCCCCTTGGCTTGAGGCTGAGGTAAGGGAGATCAGGACGGGACACAAACTTCTTCTAAACTTCTGTCTATGTTAATTGGGATTTCAGGGTTGTTGCTATTTACAAGAAACTGAAGCAGTGAGTGATGTTCCCTCCACCGTGGTTTCAACAGGGATAAGGAAAACCCCTGGGGAAAGAAGGGAGGGAATCCACGAGACTGTTGTGACACACAGGGGGAATGGGCTACTGCTGTGGGTCCGGAAAAGTCATGCTCACGTGCACACGTTTTCAAAGCAGTGGCCAGCCGAGACCGATGCGAGTAGGTAGAGAAGAGGTGGCTGGGCTGTGAAATCAGCAGGTGTCCCAGGATCTGGGTCCGGTTTCCAGCTCTGCTCCACGTTTTCTCTGCCTACGCTCATTGCTGGATCAGGCACTCGATTTTCCGTGGCTCATGTCTGTCCTGGCCAAGTTCGTTTATCAGTTTTTACAAAGCTGCATCTAATCTGCGCTTAAATACTTAGAGGTTTCCCTCCGTTACTTGACTTGACTCCGTTACTTGAGAGGTAAAATATTACAAACTGTGAGGGGTTTGGAAACTGTGGTGAAGACTGCCATAAAATATCTGAGTAGTAATTCGCATAAGATAGCTAGAGATTAGCGTATATGGTCACATGAATATAATTGCAGGCCCTTATTTGAGGGTTTAAATATGAGATGTGAAAAATTGTATACTTGCCAGCATGGAAAATACCTTCTTATGCATGCGGCTTGTGGAAATCTGGGAGGAGATTTTTAGCTCCACCTGCAGTAACTGGAATTTTAGCTATGGATTTCAGTAGATCTGGATTTTTCCTCAGCTTTTTCACTGGAGACAAAAAATTAGATGCAGATATGTACATAACATTGGATGTGTAATTGGCCAGTGGCCTGCGTTATATACTCAACGTAAGTAGTTGTAGCTGTGGTGTAACTCGCAGTTATAGCTTGTAGTCAATGAGCGGCACTGAGTAAGTCTTGTCAAACGAGCCAACAATTTTCTTCCTGTCAAGCTGAAATTCAGAATTCAAATCTACAGCAGCTTTGGCATAGGAATTATTAAATGATGCAAAAAGAAAAATATTTGTTAAACAAATTACCTAAGGAGAAGATTGGAAATTTTCTGTATCTCATATTTTTAGTGACAATTCTGGCAGAGACACTCAACAGCTTTTCTCGTTTTAGAAAGGTAGCCGGGTTCATAAGATTATAAGTCATTGATCTGTCTTAGCATGTCCAAGCTTGGGAGTAACTCAGGAAGGTGTTTGTTTGTCATCGTTACCTGCGATAGTTCATCTTGGTATATATGCATGGGCATAAAGACTTTTTCTGCAGCAAGACACAGAATACATCGTCTTCCTTGTCCATCTCCCTCTCCTCCTACGCTTACAGTACCGAGGCGAGACTTGCGGTTGGCCTTATTAGCGGCGTCGGCATCTTTGATCCGAGAGGAAGGGAAGGGGCTTACTGCAAGCGGCACAGCTCTCCCAAAGCAGAAGGGCTGTGGAGATGAGCAGGGGAGGCTGGAGCAGGCAGGGGCAAGGTCTGGTCACCCCACAGAGAAGGCATCACTTTTGCTTAAAAAGTCCAGAATTTAAATATTTTCCTGAATATCAAGAATTTAATGGTTTTTTAACTTATCCCAGAATAGGAAGTTATTAGGGAAACTGTGCTGTGGGAAACACAAAGTGACTGGAAAGGCAGCAGAGGATAGCAGAAACGGAGCTGGTGGGAAGTGTGGGGGGTCCTTCGGCTGATGGCTTGGAGGAGACACGGGGTGGTGGGGGCGACGTGACCACATCAGCTCGCAGGCAGGGGGACAGGAGGTCTCCCTTGAGTGAGCCACGTGGCAAGAGCGGGGACCTTCGAAGTGGATGGCAGTGTTATCTGAGACCCTGGAAGAGCCAAACACCCATCTGTGTCTGGGACTGGGAGGGGTGGGGAGGAGAGAGCCCTGGTGGGTGTTTTTGGAAGGGACCTGAGAGGGCAGTGGGCATCGTTGCAAAGCTGAGCTAGGGAAGTTACAGCAGCTGCGATGGGAAATGCTTGAGTGAGGGAAGGGGAGGACTGCAGGGGATTTTTGTTGTCTGAGCAGAAGGAAAAGGCCAGGTATTGGAAAAAAGCTGTAGGGGAAGAAGCCGCGGGCTTCGGATATGACATGCGCACACAGCACAAAGTAGCCGTGGTTTATTTACCTTGGAAAGGCTTGCAGCACTTTTCCCTACTGAGAAAATTAAACAACATGAGTGTTAAGTACAAAACTGTGTACATTGCAATCGCTTCTCAGGAGGTAGCAGAAGTGGTGTTAAATCTTGGCTCTACCCTCTCCTCAGGCTGGTGTAATTCTTCCTTCCCCACCACACGCACGCCCCTGTCTGCCTCAGCAGTCCTTTTGCCGGAGGCTCTGGAGGGCTAAATATCACGGTCGTGCGTGCGAGGTCTTGGTGGGAGCTGGCCCGTCCACCACGGCACCCCCAGCATCGCAGCCTGTGGTGGCACCCATCCCACCTCCAGCCTGCCTTGTGCCGCTTGCCCGTGCTGCCAAGGGACCACCTGCTTCTGGAGGGTCCCCCCCTGCTCCCCTACGGTGATGAAGAACAGCTCCTGCCCCACCACATCAAAGTCTGTTTGCTCATATCAAAAGACTTTGTGGTCAATACGGAGCTATACAACACTTAGGTGTTGTCTGGCAACTTCCTCCCTGGTGGCCACCCCCCTGCTGTGATGAGGGGGTGACAGTGGGTTTTGACTTTCATCTCAGGGCCTTCTTTTGTCTTCTGGATGAATTGTGAGCTAACCTGAGACAACAGGAGAGCCTCCCTTAGGAGCGACGCGCCAAGCCGCTGCATTTCTATTCTTTCCATACGGTGTTTCTGTGATGTGGTACTGCATGCATAATCTGGTAGGCTGTATAATAGAGATGCTCAGCCCTTTGCTATGTTCCTGATATAAATTTCCATTTCTCATACGCTGTTAAGCTACAGTGTAGTGAAGTACTCTTTTTTTTTTTTTCTTGTGATATTGCTCAACAATTCATTGTGAGGCTCTAAAAACAGGTAAAAAAAAAATCCCGATATTGACCTCTCAATCAGCACGCATGAAAAGGGCATCTGTCACGATTACTGAACTTCATAAATGACCTTATGAGACTACTGGAGATAACTCACTAAAATTATATTACTTTCTTCTATGACGCCACTATTTTCTTCCGTGTTGTATGAAAGATGATTAAATGAAAGTAATCTAAGGTCAAAATATCTATTCGGCAGATTTGAGCCCGTTTCCACACACATGATCTGTGAGCAGAAGTTATAAACATGACATCAATTTCAATTATGTATACTGATGCCCAAGAGATAATGAGCTGATTTATGGGGACTGTATGTTGTGCTGGAACACATTTATTAATTCATGGACTGTGCAGGAAGATTAGTGCCTCCAGCGTGCTGTATACTTCAAAAATTTGTAACATTTCAGGATACAAGCAATACTACAGTACTGTAATGTTAATATAATGTAGTTCCACTTTTGTGATGCCTTATTAATCAATGCTATGAGTGATGTAACTTTGAACTGGCATAAAAAGTACGGAATAATGAGTAAATGTGTTTATTTATGAACAAGAGATCCACAGTTTAGTAAGAACTCTCCTTTTTCTGGTTATTGGCCACTCTCATTCGTGAAAACAGCAGAACTGAAGAAGTTCCACATTAATGAAACCAGATCAGCTTTGATGATGTAAGACCAACGAAGAGCTGGCTGAATTTGCCTAAAACCAGCTTTTATTTGGAATGAAACAGGATTTTTCTTTATTAGCAATTCAGATATTAGACCTATTTTGATACATATTCTTTGAGGAACAAACAATAGCGCTGTTCAAGTAATCTTCTAGTTTATGGAGAGCATATTTTCACCTTATATTAATTGTCATAGCTACAGAGTTTTAATCCATCATAGTGGAGGATCTGCCCTGATATTTTTGAATGCATAAAACCCAAACCGGCTCTGCAAAACTAAGTTGAAGTCTGATAATATATTTTCTTCTAAACCCTCTAGTATTTTTAATCTGGACAGAATATATAAAACACATCTTTTTATAGATTTAAACCACCGTGGTTTTAAAAAAATAAAAAGCATCAGGAATGAAACAAGGAGGAGTAAGGAAGCAGCAGAACATCCCAAATTTCAGGAATGCTTTGGCTACTTTTTTATCTTGAGGTAGCAGCTTCTAAAAGTGGTTTCTTTCTCTGAGGAACTGCCCTGAGAGCTATCTGCTGCTGTTCTAAAGGCGCTTTGTTAATAAAGACAGTTCCTGATGCTAACGAACAGATAACTTGGCTGATTGTAATCGAGGTGTTGATATGGACTTTGCTGGCTGGTATCGCATTTACCGGTGCAGGGGGAGAGAAAAACCCCTCTATCCTCTTGCCAGCAGCCCCTAAGCCACAAAAAGATAAAAGAGAAGCAGTAGCAGTTGGTCCCTTAGTACTGAGGAGCCAGCAGCCAGTTGGCTGCCAGTTTGTTAAATGGATAGTATGGGAAACACCATCTTGCTGACGAAAAAATATATTCTGAAGCATGCTATCAACAGAAGAAATGTAATCGCTTACCCAGCTGGGTGGCTGAGACACCCTCTCTCTTCCCTAAGTGCTGGGAAAACCACTTCTGAGGTACAGAGGAACCAGCCCATTAAAGGTGAACGACCGCCAGTCAAGATGTTGAAAGGCTGGGATGGCCGGATGGAAAAAACCAGCAGGGAAAAGGAAAACTGCTTCAAATAAATAAATAAATAAATTCCCAAATCCTGACAGATTTGTCCCACTGAGATGCCATGTGTCATTTTGCCTGAGCGTTTCATAATTTGCCTCAGTAATTATGTATCGCATTTACTATTTAAAACCCTTATTTTTAAATACAAAAATCCAGCAAATAATTGCCTGTTAGAGCAGTTGCTTATCTGAGAGTACATAATTAGTCCCTTCCCTCAGCAATTGCTACCAGCTACTGTCAGAGACAGGGTAAAGGAGAAGGTGTTTCAAAGGCTTGTTCTTATGCTTTATGGATTTTATAATAGATTTTTTCCTTAAAAAAAATAAAATGATGGTATTATTAATACCATCATATCCCTGGAGAAAGGACTGAGCAGCTCTGCCATCGTTCCTCCTGCGCTGACAGCTCGCTTGACTCAGTCCTCGTAACTGTAAATCATAATTAACAAAAAGGACAAGAAAACACCATGCCCGAGCCTTTGCATTTAAGAGGGAAAGTAATTGTGTCCCAGTAGCCCTGTTTAGTGCCGTGGAGGTGCTGGGCACACCAGGAAAGCCGTGAGAAGGACCTTCCAGCCCCAGCAAGCGTACCCGTCAAAGCCCCCCGATTCCCAGCGATGCTCCTGCTGCGTATTCCAGCAGTGGATTTGGCTCGCTGGTTTTCACATAGTGAAAGTCAGGAGCAATTATCACCCGTGAGGAAGAAGTGATGTTGATTAATATAAAAGAAAACTGGAAGTGTTTGCTTCGGTAATTTACTTGTAGAAAGATTTGAAGGTGAGGAGACCCTGCAGGAGCGGGAAGAGCTGGGGCTCCCTGCTCGGAGATCTGGGGTGATGCTTGACACCTCCACCTTTTTTCCTTGGCTTCATTAGTTTTTCCAAGTTCATCTACATTCAAAGCAATAGTCTGGGTGAACAACAGCAATAAAAGTAATAAAAATAAGCTAGGAGAAATCATACTGAGGCTCAGATTACTCACTTCTCTTCCAGCAAGGATTTAATGCACACTTATAGCCCAAAACTGGGCTCTCCAAAAAAAAACTAATGCTGTTCCCATGGATTTAACATAGATTTTGGCAGAATCCATACTAGACTGATGTTTAATACTATTGTAAACCCCGCACCGAATTGTTCTTTACTCAGCTGTGGTGTTCTTTCCCCTTTGAAATGGTTTACCAGTTGCACACACGCTTCCCATCGCTGCCACCAGTGCTGGATTAGTCTCAGGAGACACTGATGCTGCAGCCCAGATGTCTAATTGCCGTTGACCAAGATGTATCCCACCTACATTTAAGCAACCTAACTGGGCACCATTGATTCCACGTCGTAACATGGAATTCAGAATAAACTTCAAAATAGTCGGACAATTTGCTTGCTTTGAAATATGTGCTGTGCTGCTTTGTTACTGTACCCCAGGGAGTGAGCTTAAGGATAGCTTGGTACGTCGACACAAACTGTAGTCATACCACCAGACTGCAAAATAAACCTGCCCTTTGTAATTCCTAGATACAACTGATTAGGTGTGAGAAAAGGAAAACATGAAAAATCTGAAAATTGGCTTTTTGGCTTTCAGGTTTCAGCAGCTAAATAGCATCACGCAGACAATTAAAAAAAAAAAAAAAAACAACAAAAAACCAACAGAAAAACAAAAAACAAACCCTCACAAAAAATCATTCCAAGACAGAATTTATATTCAGCCACGTGTCCTTACTCCGATCAAGCAATACAATACAATATTTCACGTCCAGCATGCTTAAAGTTTTGTTATGTTTCCTACTTCAAAACTGTATTGCTTTATCAAGAAGGAAATCCAGTGGGCTCTCACGTGAGTTGACTCAGGGGAAGAGTGGATCGCTGGGTTTTCCAGTCGAAATATAGTGTATAGGCAACCCATAATTGTCCTTTAATTTATGACTCTAAGTCTGACATTTCATGTCATTTCATTTCATTGCCTCGAACCAGCTGAACACAAAGACGACCCAGAGGAGCGTGATCCCAAATGTTTTTCCCTCTGTTTTCTACCAGGCAAATCTCAAGATTAAAATGTCGGTCTATTATTAGCCATCATAGGTCTGTTCTTGCCAAGCGAGAATGACGGGATAAGTGCTTGGCATCTTCAGGGCCATTGGGCCCGCTTAAGAAGGAGGATTTGGAGATGCGCTCTCACCCCCCAGCCTCGCACTGGTCATTCCCTGTTTCCTGATTTGAGGGGAGGAAGAAGAAGATGGAAAGTGGGATTCTGCCAGGTCCCTGCCCAGAAGAAAGCCTCTCAGAGCCTCTCTGGTGCTGTTAGGAGTTGGGCAGGGATGTGATTTGGGGCCCAGTGGCTCCCCCACCCTTGCAGAGGGAAGGGGGTGTCTAAGCCCAACCCCGGACGCTCCCCGCTCCAGATGTCCCAGGAACTGCTTTTACCCAGTGTTTCTATTTAAAAGACATTTGAAACAAGCTTAACATTGCCAAAATAAAACTAGTTACAGGATTTTTCTCCACTTACGCCCACACGAAATCTTTTCATTTGGAGGTCATTGCAGTGATTTAATGGTGCTCGACAGGGTTTTTTTCACCGAATGTGGAACCAATCTGATCTCAGTGCTTACTTATGTGTTACTGGGATGTATCATCCTGTGGCACTGAGATAAGTTTGGCATTAGCAAAACCAGAGGATTTCTATTCCATCAGAGAACCCATTTTCCCCTCTTCTTTTGTTTCCTATAAAATCCTGTTAGGGCAGAGCGGAGTTCTTTAAGCAGGCTGCAAATTCATTGAATCAACACTATTTGTGCCCGGCTTTTCGTCCTTACACTCCATTAGGAGGTGAAGCAGTCACGGCAGAAAAGGTGGGGTACGGCAAGAAAGCAGAACATTGAGGTTTTATGACCAAAACTGATCTGTGGACATAACTCCTGATGACCTTTGAAATTTACTGAATGGGAGGTTGTGTTGAAGCCAGCACCAGAGCTGGTACCAAAGCAAAAGGATTGTTTTGCAAATGTTCTCTTACTTGTGCTAAATAATTTCCTTTTGCGTGTTTTATCCTGCAGTCTAATAGCAAACTAGCTATTAGCTATGAGAGCCACGAGATCCACTTTGAAGACCAAGCAGCATCACTGAGCTGATGTGGGATCTCGAATGGCATTTTACTGTTTCTACATGCAAAATTGATCAAATGCTCCGTCTTCCAAAAGAGATGATGTGTAGCTTCAGTTAATTTTGACAAAGAGTTTTTATCACAGAAAGAACTATTTCAGCAGCTTTGCCCTATAAATAGCATGGCCTTGTTCCACCGTAATACTTTTTCCATGCAACCATCTTTATAAGCAACTTGGAAAAAATCTCCTGTTAGCTACTAATAAAAACAACCATCCGTTGCAATTTTGACTACGCAAGTAATGTCTAACTGCTCCATCTGTATAAAAGATGTTGTCCAGATCTCCTGATGATGTCTAGATCTTGCCCTGATTGTAATGGCAAATCATTGCCTGTGTTAAGGAGAGGGGAAAAAAGAAATAAAATTAAAAAAAATCCAGTTCTATGATACAAAACCTCAAAAAACAAAGAGTTTGCCTTTTGCTTTTTCCTCGCTGGTCTCTGAGGTGTCCGAGCAGCCTCACCAATGTATTAATTTCTGCTCAACTCTGACAGCGCTACAGGAGCATTTAGTTTGTGGGAAGCAGATATTCCCCAGGGATGTAGCATGGGTCTACATCTCCTGTTAGAGAGAGCAGGGTGAACCTCACCTGGCCCTCGGATGTGCACATGTGACCTTCTCCTGACAGCGGCTCGCGAGGATGCCCCACGGCGCTGCGGGTGACCGCGAGCACATGGATCTCTACGTGATGCGTTCGGTATTTCCTTTTTTTCCCTATCTTTACTGTTTAATCTAATGGCACTGTTTCACAGGACAAACCGGAGAATTCTCACCCAATTTACCACAGTCCCCAGAGCTTTTAAGAGGTGAAATATAGTTTATCGGTTGAATTATAGAAGTTACTTGTCACTGTTGTCCAGCTATATCAATCACCGCCTTCCAATGACTCTCAAGAGAAAAATTCAAGCTATCATCCTCATTAACGAGGTAAATGCTCCTGGGGCAACTGGTAGTTGAAATGTGGTCTTTTGTCTGTCCTGCCTCCTGTGGACATTAAGATGTGTTTCACTATGCTGATGTGAACTGTAAATACAAGTAAGCACATTCAAAAGCCAACTCATCCTATAAGTTTTTATTTCCAAACCTCTTAAAAATGAAAACTCTTCATTTTGAGGAGAGCTTTTAATGGCTCCGGGTCCATCTATCACAAAGAGAGCTTACTCAATCCACCACCTCTGAGCTGTCAACAATTTCACCTTGTGTATACGCCCTGGGATTTTGTAAGAGATAAAACTGCAAGTTTGTGAACATGACGTAATATTTTGTCTCCATTATAGGCCTGTTTTTCTTTCCCTGTCTTTTTAACCTTTACCTAAAAGCTGCCTCGCCTCTGTACTTACACACATTTTCTTCCCCCGATAACTTTTCTTTCTGGCTCAGTGCTAGGCACACTTGATGTGGCTTCCCTGCTTACTTATTTCTTCCATATAAAATAATCACTTATCCATAAAGAAAATATTGTAACGAGTTCAGCCAACCAACAAAACATGAATCTACCTCCTTTCCCTCCATCTTCTGTAGAGCCTGGGGAGAAAGAAAAGTCAGAAGATCTCTTACAGATTTTATCTGTTGCAGAAAAGTTGAGAAATCCACTTTTACCGGAGTCGAAGCAGAATACGTACCTCAGCTTTCAGGGACCAGACACCCATCCTGATAATGCTGTTGCTTTCAGACGGGATGGATAGCCCGTCATGTGGCCTTTGCCCAAAGTCCTGGCTTGTGCTCTTGGTCCCATGCTATGTCAGGAGCACGTACCCTTCTACTGGAAGGACGTTGTTAAGGAGCATTTCAGTGGCGTCAAATAAATTGAAATACTTCCTTACAAAGATTTACCTGAGCCATTTCCCTGACATCGTTACTTCCCACTCCCCTGCCACAATAGTTTGTATGTATTCTAAGTGCATTTATTTTCCTTCCCTGCTTGTGTTTGTGAGGACAGAACACACTCAGGGAGATGTCAGGGAGCAGAGCAAAGCGTTACGCGCAGGGTACTGAACTCACTGATGTTCGCAGGTGCCAGGTTAGTGCTGCTCCTCTGAATTCGCCAGTCTGGGATATTTTCCCAAAGCTGCTGAGGTCTGTGTATAAGCCAAAGAATGACAAACTTGACTTCTCATAAGAATGCTTGCATATTATTTCATAAGGCTTGAGACACTTACACAGGCGTAATAAATGCAAGTGTCAAGTGGAAATACCCAAGTTTAAATTTCAAGCTAACTCTAATATAATGTAAAGGAGAAAAAAAGGGGAGAAAGATAAGCAGAACGCCCATCCTGAGCATTTTGCCTCGTAAGAGGTATTCGCCACTAGCACTCAGGTGAAAAGGTATTTATCTCTGGCTAACACTACGGCAAAATCTGGCCGTCATCTCAACGTTTAAAAACTAGCAGTGAACAAATCTCTCTGCTTAATGACTCATATGCAATTTGAAATGGAAATAGAATAATATGTTTGAAGTCTACATTATGCATTTAAATAGATTAGAGAGAGACTAAACAATTAGTGATAAAATGTGTGTGCATTAATGCAGGAGAGAATCAAGTCTTTCAAGTCCTTTAGATTGCTAAGAGGCCTCCCTGGTTTAAAACTGGGAGGAGAGCTAGCTCACAAAAGGATTAAAATACATTATCCTACAGGGTAAGTTCATTATTCTTAATGCGCCAGGATATTTTTGACCATCAGATGAAAGTTTTGCAGGCTTAGATAAGTAGAGCATTTTGGATCTCTGAAGAATTAAAAGCAGATTTGTCCTCCAAGAGACCAGAAAAGGAAACACACAGAGATTATTGACTAAACAAATCATCTCAGCCCAACATCTGCTCGAGTTTGTGGGGGTTTTTTTCAGCAGCACCTGTCACGGGAATAAACAGCGTGAGCTAAACTTTGCTTTTGGAGATCCAGACCTGAGGAGGGTTTGGGCGGAGGGTCTCCTGGCTCCTGTGCGCGGAGGGAGGGGGATGTCCTGGGCAACAGCACTTGCCAGAGCTTCAAAATCAGGTAGCGCCTCACTTGGGTACAGGCATTGTTGGTGGCATCAGAGATGGGGCAGGTGTCTCCAGGGTGCCGTATCCTCCCTGCTGCGACTCTGGAGCGTGCAGCTGAGATCTGTGCAATGGCTTCTTCCCGTCCAGAAATACTGACCGCAATGGGTTCTGCCTCGCTTGCGTCAGAGAAGTCCTGACTGAAGCAATATGGTAATTATTTACTGTACAGAGCTTTTTAGCCAGTGGTTTGCTATAAATATTTAGTTGTAACACTGCGGTTCTTTCCCTACCTACAGTGCTGCAAGCTGTAGGTAATCTTCTGTTATTGTTGGTTTTCCCCTCTCTTGAGAGCTGCCCGGAATAACTCAAACCAAGTCTTTGTGAAGAAATGATTCTTTCACTGCTTAGGAGGAATACTGTAACTTTTATGCCGGGTGGACGAGGAAGCCAGGTTCTGAGAATCAAGTTGTAGTTTGTAGGCATAGGAAAACAGACACTTTTCAGCTTTGGGACACGAGTAAATTCAATTTGCAAATGCTTGATCTTTCTCAAACTGCAGACAACATAGTAAAATACCAAACTGAGGCTTTAAACAGTGTTGCCAGATATTTAAGCCAGGGTGGCTTAAGTTTGACACCAACCTCCAACTAAGAGGCAATGTGATTTTCAAAGGTGGCCGCATGTGTTTGGGGGAGGGAGAGGGAAGAAAATGGTACAAAAGTTTTCTTCAGGTGTCTTAATAGGACCCTCATTTTAAGGAGTATATTTGAACTTCAGCTCAAGATTTTTAAAATATCTTGGGGTCTGCACCCATACTTCAATGAAATTACTCTGTAGTGCGTGCCAGAGGCAGACCCCTGGGATGCAGCAAGAACTTAGCCGAGGAGATGTTGATGCTGGAAAACTTGGAAAAGCTGGACTGCTTTGGAGGGTGGCTAAGCAAGGGCTTGGTTCCTTGGGTTACCATGTCATATGACAAGTGTATCTTCCCCCCAGAAGACTTTTAGGTAGTGGGATCAGGCCATTTGAGGCTTACCGGTAACGCATCCAGCCAGCTCCTGGTCTGGCAGGACCTTGCCTCCTCCCCATGCACGCGACACGGCCCCTCTGGGTGCACTGAGGTCCCCATCTGCGCCCATCCGATTTCTCTTCCGTTACTGAGGGTATCAAAGACCCCGTATGCCTGAGGCATCGGTAGCATTTCTATTAGACCTCTGCCCAACAGCATCGAAACCTGGAGAAATATATTCAAAAATAGAAGGGGCTTCACAGGCTGGGGAAGGGTGGCTGCTGTAAAGGAGTGCAAACACCCAAGGAAGCAGTCTCTCCCATGTGCTAATTTAAAACCTCTCTGTAAATGGATGATAATTTCTACATTAAATATACATGTATGTACTGTTAATCTGTTTGATAAATAATTCAGTGCTATAATGCCACCGAAAAAAACAGGGCGCTAAGCACGGATTTGGTAGTGCATTGTATATTATATTCAGCTTCATCCCTCTATATACACCATACCATCTTTCTTTTGTATTTTTCACCCATAATTTTTTTAATAAAGACAACTGAAGCAAATTCCTCTTGCTTTTTATTTACCCCATTATCAAATGCAGACTAGCCCACGGCGATTCCTTGTTCATTGCTCTGCTATGAATGGTAGAGAAGTGCCTATCAGATTAAACTTTAATGGACGTAAAGTCCTTTAAGCTGATGGGGATCATATGGGACCTTGTTCGTAGTGCTGTGATGAGCATTTCCCTCCCCTCTCTCCCAGTCCCGCCAGTGATGAACAGGGACCCCCCTCCGAAGGCGGGATGCTCAGCCCACGTGAGGCTTTGGGGGCACGTCCCTTACCCGGAGCAACAACGCCCGGCTGCAACTGCAGCTGCAGAAGCTACACACGGCAAAAATTAATTGCTCTGCCATCGGTCTGGGGCAGGAGCCGTCACGACGGAAATCAGGGTTTTTATGTCCTGTATGAAATCTCCTTTGTTATGGGACAGCTTGGCCTGCTGGGGAAAGCTGGGGGTGAAATAAATCATCACATGAGAGAATGAGGGCAGTGTCAATATTAATCTGGGTTTTTAAGACCAATTGAGCTACAATCCTCATTCGGTAGAGCAGTTTGTTGGAAACCACCTTTCTGAGGATGGGGGCTAAAGGCAAAGTTGGCCGAGAGCCCCTGTGAGGTTAGGAAGGGCGCAGAGTATCACGCATCCCATCCACCAGCTGGCTGCCTCCCGAGGCCGCCCGGGCGGAGGGGGAGTCCTCTCCTCTCCTCGGGACTGTCCTTTCCCACCGTAATGGGAGGAATAGTCTTCATCGTTGGCTGATGGGGGTGGGATCACCGTTTATTGAAGTGCCTTGCTGTGAAGGAGGGTTACATAAATCAGGGCAGCATCCTGAAGACTTTTAAGGACATGTAATAGCTTTGATTTCCCCCGGCACACAGAGATTTACCTCTTGTCCTAGACATGGCAAATTTAGAGTGGCGGCAGCCAGAGATGCTGCGGCAGCATTTTGTCAGGCGTGTAAACCCCCAGCCTTCAAAGCACCGGCAGAAGTGGATGCTGTCGAACCAGGTATGTTTTGACATCAGAGAGCTGCCCCTGGGTGCTGTTTGCAGATGGAGGATGTTGACCTTCTGATGAACAGTTTTGATATTGAGTCTATGAAGAGCTACATCCCTTTCTTTCTGCAGGAAGATCTCTCCCAATCCCAGTGCTTGGCCTTACTTCTCACTGAACAAAATTGTACCCGTACAACCGGCGAAAGGGCAAGGCCCTCCTATGAAGAGAACCTTGATTTATGATTATGTTCACAAATTAAAATTATGAGTGATTCAGGCATGTTGCCATTTCTCTGCGAGGACTCTAATCATGAGGGGTTTGTGAAACCTGAATGTTTCACGGATTGCACGATGAGTTATTATCAGCCCAACAGTTTCTATCAGAAAGTGTAATTTATAATCAGAGCTCTCTGTTCCTTCTTCAGCTGCTTCAGTCACCCGGGTGGGACAGAAACAACACACGAGGTCAATGGCTAATCACACAGCCACCTATGAGGCAATCCTTTATCACTCGAGCATTATTCATCCAAACTGTTCTGACCATATTTATTAACAAATACCTGCTATCGTGATCAGCTCGCTAATGACTCACTTCCAGTCTGGATAGTTTTCAGAAGAAGGGGAAAAGACAGTGGAAGAATCGTAATTGCAACGTGATGAGAGTACCTCCCGCCTTCCCCTCCCTCGCCACTACAGGAGCTCAAAGGGGTAATTGGATATTCATATAGGAATAGGCTGACAAGCTAAATCAAGCTACAGGTCAGCCAAATGTTCTCTCTTTTGTTCACAGCAAACTTTAAATGACTGTTGCAAGACAGTCATTTCCAAGATGGCTTTTTTCAAAAAGGCATCACAGTTACTGAGATGCTGCAGAAATACCGCAGATAAATGCGAAGAACAGGGAGTCTTTGGAAGAAAGGATTATCTGCACGAGCTGTGTCAGTGCAAGGGCTGTTTGCCCATGCATAGCATTAGGAAAGCAAAATTACACAGCAGAAACAGGTGAAAAGGAACACATGAAATTGAAAGCTACCTCCATGGGGGGTAATATTTGGCATTGCCATCAATATGAATTATGCAGCCAGTTAGTTGCCATAACAGGTTAATATGGGGGTTAGCAGTCCCTATCAAACATACAAGTTACTCAAAAAACTGAGCAATTACCTCAAAGATTTAGGTGACTTTCTGAGGTTGCATGTCAGCCCTTTACTTGTGAATGTATTTTTGATTTTAAAAGTTAACTGTTTTCTTTGTAGAATGTCAAATGTTAGAACGATTCCCATCGTATGTATGTGGTATGTAAGGAGTGCTGCAAATATTTACTTCAATGCTAAAACACCTTTTCCTGCTTTTCCATTGTGATTCACTGAAAACACACTAGGATTTTACAAAATTGAGCTCACAGTACCAAGATGATTTTTGTTGTCTATGTTTGCATTTCCTTGCTTCATACTACAGGTTTTGTGCAGTCATTTCCAGAATTCCCTAACACGGGTATTTTTCTTCCTGGAAGATCACTGTACCTCAGTGAATTGAGTTGCATGACAATATTCCTGAATTTGGGATCTGATCAGTAACAGAAACAAGTATTTTCTTGTAATAGGTAGAAATTATTGCTTGCCTTAGAGTGCATCACAGAAAATTAACTGAAGCAATGAAGCTAGAGAGGAGAAAAGGAACATTGGACAAGTTGTTTGTCTCTACGTCTCCCTCCTTTCCTTTGTATGTCTGATAACCCTGAAAAATTGTTTCTCTGTCTAGGCACCAGCCAGGTACACCATAAGCAGAAATAAGATGGAGTATGCAGCACCTGGCAACGTTTCTGAACCTTGAGCTGAAATGACAACTGCAAAAGGACCAGAAGGGAAGTGCAATTTCTACACGAGAATCCCTGTCATGCCTGCTAATTAATGCCTCCAGCATGTGGACCCCTGTCCCTATCACACTGGGCAGAAGCTGAAGCTGTCAGCTCATTTGGGGCAAGTCACTGCAAGGGTTATGAGGCTGTAATATCCCCTGCAGTTTTGTCATGTTGTTTGCAACCCAGGATAGTATAGTCAGTGCAGGGAAACGTGCAAGGAGGGAGGCCAAAAAAAAAAAAGTGTCGGAAAACAAGAGAACAGAAAAGGAAAATCACATAGCAGTAAGAGGTAACAAGAAACACATGAAAATGAAAACTACCTCCATGTATGTCAATATTTGCCATCTCCAGCAGTATGACCTCCAGAACAAAGGCGACGGGTTCCCTGCTGCCTAGTGACAGAAATGAAAACAAACATTTCCTACAACCCAAGCCTGGCTGCAGTGCTTGCAAGTAATCTCTTATTTATATATTCTGCTCAGAGGATAACCTTAGCTCCAGAAACGCCTGGCATTTCAGCAGAACAAGCCCCTGCGGGGGGGCGCACAATAGCCGAGCAGCAGGCGCGGGGCTCCCTGCTGCGTGCTGCAGGAAGGGCTGTGATTTCCCTTCTTGGTTTCTCCACATTTGCAGGGGTATTACTCCTTATTCATGAAAACAAAAGAAGGAATACAGTGCATATGTTCCCACCTTTTTCTCCCCTACTTCAGCATATTTAACAAGTACTGTGAGATCCCATGCTGGGGAGATGACTTCTCGCCTTCGTTCTCCTATCAAAAACGCATTTGCAGGATCATTCCCAGCAAATTAGTCAAATCAATGACTCAGTTGCCATTAGATGAGAACGTAACACAAAATCTCATTACTTTTTACATTGGCCCCCCAGAAATCACAACTGCCTGATGAAAATGCTTTCGATGAAATAGTACCTGAGGGTGAGGTCTGGTGGTACTTTGAACTGACGCTCATCCCCTACCCCATGGTCCCTCTCCTACCTGCCCATACCTGTCCGCTCCCTCATGAGCACTCATGCCATGGGCAGCTCAGACACCAAAACCTGTGTCTCTCCTTGGAAAAGATTAGGTTTTGGCTAGTTTGGCTCCCTGACCTGCCTCAAACCTAGCCACGTGAGTTGTAGGGATGCGTGGCCGAGGGATAGAGGGGAGGAGCTTGGGACAGCAGCGGTCCTGCCTTGCCCTGCCCCGCAGCGCTGGGGACCGGCACTTCATCCTCTGTCCTCGGCTCTGCCTGCACGGCCCTGAGCAGACTGCTTGGCCTCTGGCAGCTCTGATGAAATTCAGGAGGAGGGTTGCTCCCCAGTTTGCATGGGAGCCACTGCTGTCACGTTGAACATCGTGCAACAGTTTGGCAGGCTCCCGCTCGCTCACCCCTCCTGATGTGGAGCCTCCCACTTATTCTTCTGCTGTACTACACACACGGATAAACTCTTCAGGCATGTGTTTCTGAAGTACTTTTAAAGGCTGGGTATTAGGGTTTGGAATAAATAGTAATGCCATACAAAAAGTGGGTGGCAGGGTGAGAAATGAAAGAAAAATAATTCTGCCCACTGCCTGAATATCCGATTTCCAAGCAGCCCCAAGAGATGCAGCTCTGCAGCCTGGCCCCGGCGTGGTGGCGACGTGGAAGCGAGAGATGTTTGAAGAAAGCCGCTCTCCGCCAACACTGTGCACTTGCCTGGGGTTGGCGAGGGGGTTAGGCTAACTTCTCCATTTGGGATCAGTTCCATCAGACAACAGCCTCGTTGGTATTCTTGTCACCGAGGAGTTTATTTCTCCACCTCTCGGGGTGAGGGACACCTCGACAAGGGGCAGGTGCTGCCCTGGGAGGATGGTGCTGTGGTGGATGCCGTACTGCTCTCTGCGCAGGGGCAGTGTGGGAAGGTGGATTCATTTGCAACCGTAAATACCGGCTGCCGGAGAGGGCAAGGGATTAGCTTTACATATGAAGAGAGAGGTGGCACTGCATGCTGTCAGGCTCATTAGGGAAGCAGGGCCAGTGTAGCTGGGCCATTTGGTAATGTTCTACCCACTCCATCCTTCCTTTGTTTCTTTAACAACCCTCCCTCCGGCTCAGGCCAGACTCCCTGGGCTTTGACGTTTTCCCTTCAAAAAACCCTATAGCCCCGATTCATTTTAAGACAGGTCAAGAAACCCAATACACGTGCAAAAAGGATCTGTACGACTTGAGATGAATTTATTTTTAGAGTAAACCTAGATGGAAAGGAGAATGCAACCGACAACGGTGTTTTCCATGCACATGCCGCAGCCACCGCCCAGCCCATCACGGTCATCCCGTGGTGTGTTGCATTGACACATGGAGAATCTCTGCTACTATTTATTGTCTGGTACAGCCTTCAGCCAAAGCAAAAGCAAACAAGGTAAAACGTATGGTATCAAAATTCTTCTTCGCATCCCTCGCCTAGGTCTGAGCTCTCAGGAAAAATAATCCAGATAGGAGGTAAGACAGCCCTAAAGGCACAGTTTCGAAGCTCACGCAGATCTGAGGTTGCTACTGCTGAAAGAGGCCCTCCCGCTCTCCTCTCTAACCCTGGCCATACCTTTCCATAACCAGCCTTGTATCGGCGGTCGCACTTGCGTGGTCACGTGGCAAACGGGATGCCAAACTGTGGCAAAAATCAGACCTGTAGGAGAATAGTGGATTTCAGCAGGATCCGTGGGCTGACTGCATTCATTGCACAGCCACCTGATCAAACGCAAAATATTCAGTGTGAACATGCAGCTGGAGGTGGGAGAGTGCGGGTGGGAAGGGATGGAGAGTCTGCAGTCAGCATCAGGTGACTGCACCCTGAGACACACAGCAAATGCTAAATTACCTTGACAGGAACTCGTATTGTGCTACCCATCTTGGGCCCAACGGGTGCTTCAGGCCAGAACAGATGTGATACAGAACACACCTGGGAATTTCACTGTCTAACTCCTGAATCAAGCCCATGACTTCAGCTAAACCCCAATATTTCTTAAAAAAAAAAAAAAAAAAAATCGTATTACCACTAGAGCTGTAGATCACTGGCTTGTGAAAGAATTCTCCTACCCTGCAGTTTCTCTCTCATTCAAATCCCTCGCTTCTCTGTAGGTATCTATACTAATGTAAACCCAAAAATCTCTCTAAGAGGTCTTCTGTAAAAGTCAGCTGAAGATTGGCCGCTGATTTCAAATACTTTTGGATGGCACACGTGCGCACCCACCACAACATGCTCGCACCCCCCCTGCATGTCAGGAAACCACGCCGGAGAGGAACTTTGGTTTAGAGCTGGTTGGAGCCTGGCACAGGGTGGGCTGGGGGAGCTCCAGCTTTCTCCATCCAGCTCTGCTATTTCCACCTCAGCCCTGACAGGGCTTGAACGCCAGTTTCCAAGTGACTTATTACACTAAAAGTAATATTTACCCCACAGCTTAGCACCTTGCAAGCCTTTCTAGGGGAGAGTGGGAACACACATTTCTCACTAACGTAGCCGCTAACATAGTTTCAGGAACATAGAACTAAGAAAGTCACCAACAATTATGTATTATGCTTTTAGGAAGGATTTCTCTAGGCAGGGAAGTGGGTGCTGGACAGGTTTCTGTTCTCCCTTCCCTATTTAACGGGAGAAGAGCACACTCCAGGCTTCTTTACAAACCCTTGCTTTTTAACAAGGACTAGCCTCTTTGTAGTGTGAAGGTGAGGAGGAAAATTAAAATGTTTTTTCTAGGGCTTCAATAAATGCACTTCAATAAATATTGAAAGTCCCTTTTCACATTCACACAAAGGAATTGGCATTTACGTGCTCCTACGCTCAGGAAGCCCATGGTTTCATCACCTTGTCTTTCTGACTGTGACAGGTGGGGTCGTGATGCCCAGGTTTAAATAACCATAGTTTCTCATCCCATAAGAGAGAGAGTTTCATTATGTTTGTTAACAACTGCACATTTGCTTGCAAATACCACATTCAGGCACAAACAGTTGTATATAGCAGAATATAAGTTTTCTACGACAAGCCTGCAAACAAGACATCATTCACATTAGAGCTCAGACAAGAATACATTAAAATACATGCAAAACAGCCAAATGAGTTGTGGATTGCTATATCGATGGGTTTATTTTCTTTATTATTCCTTCAGCTCTGGCTTTGAGCTAATAAAGCCTTATTATGCACCTCCCTGCACCGAGAAAGAAAGTAATTATATTTACTAGGAGAAAAGGATACTATATTACATCCCAGACCACCTAAGACATTTTCCTATTTCTGTGGGTTCTATAAATGGACTTTATATTGCCTTGAAAATACGTTAATATATAAATGCATAAGAATTATTCTTTCGCCTGCAGCAGACAACTCGGCAAAAAAAAAAAAAAATCTGAGTGGAATAGCTGTGTTCTCTGAAGACTGCTAAGAGCCTGGATAGTGCCATTGCTTTTGTGAGAGGAGACAAGCAATAAAAAGGTCAGAACTGTGTGAAAAGAAGAGTACAAAATAAATGGAAAGCATAACAGTTCAAGGTTTAATCTCATTTTCATTTGGTTTCTCCTAGAAATGGTAAGAGCTTCAAAATACAATGGAATTTTGCCCAAGAACTTTAATTTAGCTAATCTTTTAAAACGTATGATTATCTTTTCTTAATTCAATGACTTTTCACTCTCACACTCTTCTGTTCTTCTGATCCTTGGTGTTCAGCATGCTCCATTGCCACGAGGAAATGCAGAAGCAGGAAATATGAGGAACTTAATTAAATTGCAAATCTCCTTAGAAATCCATGCAATCTACTCTTGCAAGCCAAAAGTTGTTCAAAACTCTGTTGATCAGCTTTTGGATCCATATCTGAAATGGACGCTACCATTTTATTCTGTCTTATCATCTGCTAGGGTTTTTTCCTCCCTTTTCTAGTCTTCCTTTCCCAGAGGAGGGAGGAGGTAGGCTCTTCATATAGCGTACAAGTAGATTTTCTTGGCCAGTAAAACGCAGCCTAGGTTCGGTTTCATTTTGGTTTTCCTGCAAAAGTGTCTGTTTTGCTCAATTGAAGAGAGATGGAGAATTTTTCCAGCATCCTGCCTCTTAAATTCAGGAGGTCTGCTAGAAATTGAGAAATGCGAAACCTCACCTAAGTGACAAATTGCTGCTGTTGATTCGTATCTCCTGGAAAATTAAGCAGCATTTTGTTTTGGTTTGGTTGAGTTTGGCTTTGTAAGTGACATCTTCGCTGGGTTTTGTATTGTTTCAGTAAAAAACCTCCTGTTTTGGGAAAGCACTCTGGTCCAGGGCCGTGATGGGTCCCTCCCGTCTGTGCCAGCATGGTAGTTGCCACCACTGTGCCGGCACAACGCTGGAAGAAGCTGTCTGTCTCCCATCGCCTGGGCTGCCTCCCCCACTCTCCTTTCACCGCTTTTTTGCCAGTCGCTGCCCAAAGTTTAAGGGAAACCACCTCCTCTTCACTAGCCACCGCAGTGAAAAAGGGGAGAAGTCGGTCAAACCGTGGACGCAAGAGCTGGTGCTCTCCAGCGACCTCCCCTCCCACATCCAGCCCCGCGCTCTCCCGTACCGTTGCCACTATTTCATCTCTCCCTCCAGAGGTATGTAAAAGCAAGGCATAGTTCTCAAGCTTTGAACTTTAATTAAATAGGTGTGGGCTACAGAGTGCAAATATTTCCTTTCACCCAGGCCACTGGCTTGAAGAAAGTGAAAGAGGAGACCAGGTGTTATTTGTGCTCTCCTCCCTTTCGGGTCTTTCTGCACTGTATCGCTTATCCTGTCCACTCTCCGTTCTGCTGTCCATAGCCACGGTCAAATATAATTCTTCAAGAATGAGGAAGAAGCTGTTGGCACCGGGGAGGCTGGCAGACTCAATGGAAGAACAAACTGATTTGGTGAAAGTAACGTTTGCTAAATATCTTACTGCTGTAAGGCTATGTGATCACAAAATCTTAATAGCGGCGTGGATTACTGTCAATAATGCAAAAATGTCTCTGGGGTGTCCTCTGAACCAATCTGTGTTGATAGGCATCCAAAGCCAAAAACGATCAGATTTAATCATGACACGGCTTATTAGACTTACATTTCACGTGAACGCCCCTGAGGAAAATAAAGATGCAGGTAACTGCTTCTGTGGAGCATCCTGGGCCAGCGCCCTATATCCCGGTCAAATCCGCATTGTTCATACGTGGCATTTCAGCTCAATCTGAGGCAAATAGGCGTCTTCACGTGCACCTGACCCTGCCCAGTACACCTGAGTAAAACTGGCCTGCAGGTCTCTGCTGCAACCAGGCCAAACTCACTCAGGGCCAGATCCTCAAGAGGAATAGATATTTCAGCAGAAATTAAGTCTTTCTGCACCTCTTAAATATGAACTTTGTTCCTGTTCTTATACCTACCTGCTCTTACAGTTTTGGAGGGTGTCTGGGGGCAGGGGGATGCTTTTCAGTCTTGAACAGTGGCATAATTTCCTTTTTTTTTCCTAAGATATGGTAAAGATAGGTATCAAAAGAGAGAACTGACACTGTCCGTATTTACTCATATATGATGCTTATCTCGCTCTGCATCGAAAAGATGTAGGTTCCCTGATACAAATGCCTTTTGAAATGAACTGTAATCTATCTTTACTTGACTTAAAAGCAAAAAAGTTAGATAAGACTGGGAATCCAAGACCATTCAGGGTTTCTCAAAATCCCCAGTATTGATAAAAATACTTTTTTTTTTTAATTTGGCATTTCGAACAACAAAGTTTGAGAGCCAACCCCTATGTTTCTTTATTCACCAGTTTTCAAAAGAAAATAACTTTAAACATATTCCCTGTTAAACAGAAGTTAATCCTACACAAAGAATAAAGACTTGGCTGTGAAAGTGGTTTTTGCCCTACTTATAAAGCTCCTGGGGGAAAAAATGTAATATAAATGCATCAAAAACCCGATGCAAGAGTCTAAGTCTGCAAATACCTGCACCTGCACTTATATGTGGAAAGTAAGGTCCTGGCACAACAAAAGTCGGTGGGATTTCTGCCCTCAGCTCCAACAAGGTCACTGTTTCTCCCTGTGAACAGTCAGGCTAAATGAGAAGGACTCTGCATAATCAGCTACTCTGCAAATGCAACTATTTGCAAGGGATTGTGCCCGTGTTTTTAATTCTCTCCTAAATTAAAGATTAATTATTTCCAAGTGTCAATTTTATTATCTTGCTAATTTGTCTGTGTATGAATCACTATGCCAGCTGGGCACATAATAATGTAAGCACCACACGTTTTAAAAAGGGCTCAACCAAGCAAAATGCTGAACATCCTTCGCAGAGATTAAGTTCTTTGAAAGGAGCAGAGGAGGCTCAGCAGCGGCTGGTGGGGCAGTCAGCGTTGAATCCCCAGCCGTTCCCAGCACAGAGCTGCATTAGCAGAGCTGAAAGAGCGATCTCCTGGTGTGAAATTCTGAGCAAGTTTCTGTCTGAAACGTTAGGAGCAAAAGGAAGAGGATTCCATGAAGTTTTTCCAGTTTACATTGAAAGGGAATTGTTTTTTCTCCTTTAGGAAGCAGGTAATAAATAGTTTGCAGAGTCAGGAGGGAAAATCACAAGCAGTCTGCTTTCACTGCATGAAATTCAAGTTACATTCCCTCCTGCACCTCTATCACACTCTATGTTAGGGAAAAAAGTGACTTAAGCACATGCAGCACTAAAAACCAGAACTGAAAACCAGTGCCATCCAGTCGTGCCCTGCTGTTTCCCAGATGGAAACTGGCAGAGGCGTAATGCCTTCAGCTTCAGGTCAGCTATGAAACGTGGATCAAAACAGGCTTTGATGAAACTATCATCGTTCCTGTTCGTGGCAGAAGCACCGAGCAGCCTGGCAAAGTGAATCTTAATTTAGACAGATCGGATCCAACCTGGCTTTAAGAAGGAGAAAAACAAACTCAATGACAGTTCATTTATTTTAAGCCATTGCCAGGCCACATATCAGGATTTTCCTTAAACATTTCATATCAAACGGCGTCGTGTGCTGCACTTCGCAAACAGCTGCAGCTTCCCTGTAAATATTTTATATGACTTCGATTAAACATCTGTTTTGTTGGCTCGCTGCAGCCCATGCTTGACCTTGACTCCTGTCAGAATAATGAGCACCTCAGGGCATTTCAGTTTCTGAAATCACATTTGAATAAATCACTGACTTCATAACTAGGGACTTCTCACCATCGGGTATAAATGTTAAATGGATCTTCTCCAGGAAGAACAGTCTGGTGGGGTAAGACTTCCCCTTACACATACTCACGTTCAGCTTCAACAAACATGTGCAACGCATACGAGGGCAATATGGAGGAACAGAAGGTGTCCATCTTCTTGAAGAAGCAAGGCCTGAATGGGAACTCACTGGTGCAGGTTTCTTCCAAAGAGAATCCAAACAAGCATCCGGAATGCGAGAGCTCCAGAAATAGCACCTTTCTGCTGCTCAGCAGGGAGTGAAGCTATTCACTGCCCCCGTGAAAATTACCTTATACTCTCCCTGTAATGGTTTTGATAGCTTTCTGCCCAAGTGAAGATAAAGTGGTTTTTTTTTCCCTGAGTTTGATTTAATACCAGACAAAGTATGTAAAAGTAGCAACACTCGTACAGTGTGTAGCAACACTCGTACAGTGTGTAGCAACATGCAAACAGAGAAAGAAGCTACGAGCTCTATTACACGAGGACAAAAGATTACAAGAGGAGAGTTGTGAAAATGAAGAGAAATAAATGGGATGCAGACCCGGTTTGCCACACTAAGCAAATCAAGCTCCCATTCTCTACAGCATTGATCACCCAGAATTTATCAGCCTGCATTTTTCAAAGAATTCAAATTAAGGGTCTGGATTCTTATTTCAGGATTCAACACCTCTATAACTCTCGGAAAAACTACTCTATTAGATCAGCAGAGAAGATGGAAACTGCGTATCAAGGACGAGAGCTGGCCCTGCACCTGTCTCAGAAATGCCTGACGCAGCAGACACATTACAAGAGATGGTTTCACAGCAGGCACACAAAATCAGCAGACAAGTTGCAAAGAATTAGGTGTCAAGATCTGAAAATCTGTAAACGTCAGAAGATAATCACATACTTAACAGGAATCCTAAACATGTTTAAAAATAGGTGTTTCTCTGGGCTGGAAGCTGCTGAGCCCCACGTCTGTTGCTCGGAGCCATCCAAACACATTTCCAATTACAGCCGCCGTTAGCAGCAATGCAAGCGCAAGCTCAGGCATTCCGTGAAAACGGGCCAAAGACCTTGTTTTTCTTATGACAGTGAATGCTCATTAACTCTTGCTGATTGTGATGGAGAGCCAGCAGAAAATGTCACTAAACTTAGGGGGAAAAAAAAGATAAAGAAAGAAAAAAAGAGGCATATTTAATAGTGTCTGATAATGAAACTTGGCAATTCGGCTTTGGTGACTTTAATGGAGGAGGAATTACTCTGGCAACTTACATAAAATCTTAATGTACTGCTAACAAGCAGAGCTAAGTTGAAAAATTTGAAACCAAAAGGTATTTTGCTCCATGTTTTACCTCTGAATCCCATCATATCCAATGCGTAGAATTAAGCCCGGCGCTGCCACAGGGTTGGTTCACGTTAGCCGTGCTCAGCCACCACTAGTGTTTACTTATCGCGCCGCCCTGTGCCGAGCCCTTAGTGCAAGCCTGGCACCTCCTCAAAAACTGCTTTTGTGTTTGCATGTGGGGTGCATCCAGTAACACGGTTGATGGCTGTGGTCTGGGAAAGTAATTACAGCTATTGTGTGACATCAGCAGTTAAGATTCCTGGTCATTAAAGTCTAATGATAAAGGCCAGGTTGTTCTAGTAGTGGATTTTACCTAAATTAATAAGAGATGTTATTTGTGACCTCCCCTTCAGCTTCACTGGAACCTGTTTCACCTATTTAAATCCAGCCAACAACGCGATGCCAGGTTGGCAAGGGAGGCCACGAACCTCATGGGCCTCAGCTCTCCCTTCTTTCCCCAAGGTCTCCTGGGGAAATAAACACTGCAAATGCCTATGGAAAGAGCAAAGGAACGGCTCGTATGGAAAAGATCCCTCCCGCTGAAGAAAAATAGGGTTGTGCAAAGGGAAATTCTGCTCTCCAGAACGGGAGGTGCTAGATGGAGGTCAAGCAGTGTGAATTCAGTGAGGCCAGCAGGTGAAAAAATTGAGTCATCCAAGAACAGAGCAGCAGTTTTAGGAAATAAACCAACGACACTTTTTTACTTAGTCTTCAGGCAACTAAGTGTCCTGATCCTATCGGTCACTCAGCCAGGTCCACACCTGAGACTCATAAAACACGAGGCAAGGGATACTGTGGGCAGGACTCCCTGAGGAGTTGTTGTCGGTGGTGGTGGGGTGGCAGCAGTCTCCAGGTGGTCCTTCGCGCATGAAGGGAAGGTGCTGTGTGCGCAGCTGGGCTACTGGCCATCCACGGCCATCCCCATCGGTTGTATTCCTCCTGCACTTGGTCACTCAGAGTTCACGTCTGCTCTGCCTGTGTGTGTGCAGAAGAAAGATGAGAGCACTGGGTCCTGAGAGCTAAAGTGAAAAGGAGGTGACACCACCTTCCCTATGAAAAGCAGCCAGGAGAAACTGAAATCGCTGGTTTCTGCAGTGCTGGAGAGCTCGAGCAGCCTCTCGATTGTGCACATTCTTCCTCACCGTTTCCGAGTGCCGGAGGCTGGCGCTGCTGGCTGATGCTCCCCTTGTCATGCTCCTCTCCCATGGGGGTTTCTGGGTCTCTCCCCTTCACAAAACTGTGCTTTGGCCCTATTTCACCAGCCAGGTGACCATCGCCCTAGAAAAGTACGTGGCTGCTGAGATGTCGATAAAACAAACACAACCTTGTCGTTCCTTGGAGAAGTGTTAACAGGCTCTCTGAAAGATTTTACCACAAAGCAACACAGGCTAGCACAGTCAAAGATTTTCCTAGGCACATGCTAAGCTTTACCCACATGATGTTACTGCTTCCCATTGCCCTGCCTGCATTTTCACACTGCCTCGACGGTAAGCGCAGGGGCTGCCGCCTGGTTGCTCAGCTGTCTGCGGAGCCTACGGCTTGTCAACCTCCTCAACCCGCGTTTGGTTTGCAGCAAGTCGTCAGGTTCGTGACTGCGTGAAATGGGTCACACACTCTGGCAGCACGTCTGTGGCAGGTCAGAGGTGAGCAAGCCTTGGCAGGGCGCTGCAGGGGAACATTTCAGGCTGCCTGCCTGCCTCTTCGGGGCCTGGCTTACTTTGCTGGTGGTCTTCATTTCCTTCATTTCCTTGGGAAGAAACCGTCAGTATGTCCTCTCCCACACTGCTCTCATTTTTATTTTTTACTTTTTTTTTTTTAAGCTCCTCTTTTTTATCACTTTAATCAGAAATTCCTCCATGGGCATGTTGGGTTTTTTTTACTGGAGGGGCACCTTTCATTTTTTTGGGGTAAGGAAGAGAGGTTGTGCCTCTCATTCCTAGTCTGATAATGGGTACAATCATCCCGCTTGGCAAGTCTCCCTACAATCCTCGGGCAATTACAGGTCACATTCTTCAGCTATCAAAGAGCAGGTTTGAAACTTTTCAAGTGCTGTCGGTCCTACTTGCCACAATTTTGAAAGGTATAAAGCCCCGAGTAGACGAGCATTTCTGTATTGAGTCCCCAGCGCTTGCTGCAGCTTCAAATCCCCGGGAGGGCAAAGCCTCGTGCCACAGCAGGGGCTTTATGAGCGAAACGGCTATCGGGGTTTCAGGTGACGAAAGGAGAGATGTGCGTGCTTGCCCCCCCGTGTTATATGGTTATACAGATGCTTGCTGGGGAAGCTAGATCTGTGTTAGACCTGTTAGCAGATTTATGGCTTGCTTTGCAATGCTGTAGGTTATTCGGAGAACAGCACAGTAGCTTCCTGTGCTGTTATTTTAAAGCAGGTTTTCTGTTACCATCGATCACAGAAGCCGTCTGTAAGCTGAGATCTTTCCAAGGCTTAAGTCTCGATGTGAGGGCTCAGAGGGACCCCTGCATCCAAGGAAAGATATGTGCTCTGCTCTGGGGAGGTAAAAATAAAGTCAACATAAGCTGTTTGTCCTTGAGCAACTTCAACAGTTTCAATTTCCTAGCAACAGAAAACTTTGCCCATGACAGAAATGACAATTGCCCTTCAATTCAGTGAGGAAATAGTTCCTCCATGCTCCAAATAAGATTTGTGTGCCTGTGCCCTACATTCCTACCGGGTGCAATATACCACTTTAGGGATGCTCTTGCTGATAATCAGTCTGTAGCTGCAAGTAGAAGTGCTTTCACCTGGTACCTTGGAAAACATATTTTACATGTGAAGCGTGTACTCAGTTTATATCCTAGAAATGCACCTCTGCCTTCAAATGTATATCTTAAAAGAAAAAAAAAAAAAGAAAAAATGAACCTTAGTATAAAACTTTGCTGAATATTTTCAGGTACTGGTAAAATCTCTCAGAAACACGCAGAAGAATGGCAGCATCGGAAAGAGCTACAAAGACAGGGTCCATGTGAATCTGTGTATCTCAGTGTTTGTCCCCTTGGGTTTCTTTGGTGGCAGAGCCTACGTTTCCAAAGTAGGAAATGAAGTGTTTCCTCACGGCTGGTTGAGTGTGGGCCCAGACACTTTTTAAAAAGTAAGTCAGCGAGTCCAAAATCAGTTCCTCCTAATCACCTGCTTCTGTCCTTTGCTTAACGCAGGACAAATGGATGTTCCCAGTTCCCACACATCACATTTTCTAAGGGATTATTATGAGAAAAGCTTATTAATCTTGTCAAGTTATTCAGAACACTGTTTGAAGGATTATTTAACAGCAGGTTCTCTCTCTTTTCCCCCTCTTATCCATTTTATGCCTTTTCTGTTTGCTCAGCAGTTTACAACCTTAGTCATGGTACGTTGCACCTCCCATAGAAATGACAGTGCTTTCAGTGACAAGCATTTGACATGCAACAAGGAGCAAATATAGGAAAAGGTAGGGCTAACAGGGTATCAGGGCAAAGCCAGGGACAGCTTCGCTTTTCTTCACATGCTAGAGAAGCGAACAGGGAATTTTAATTATCTAAAGTTTTTGCAAATGAGGTTTGGAGTAGTTTTGGTGGCTCTTTTAAGGTAAGCATTTTTCTTTTTTTTCCTTTATAGTCTGTATGTGTGTATCTTTCTCCAAGGTTCCTCTCATTTTCCCAGCTCTTTGGCTGTCCTACGTGCCCTCCGGTCAGCCTTACCAGTAATTCATCTTTCCTTTTTCAAAAATACCCTCCCTCTGGGCCTTCTCCCAAACTAGTTATAGTCTGTCAGGGGAATGGCATCTAATAATTTGTCACCTTTATAATGTGCCACTTTGGGAGGGTTCATTTCTCATACATGTGATAAAGCCGATTTCAACGAGAAAAAAAGAGGTGGCACGTTCTTAGATGCCAAAAGGTGACGACGTTAGGTGTGCTAGAACTGAGATATATTAAAAAGAACTGGAATCTCTAGCCACACTCAGTTACGATCTATGAGGATCCAAAATATTTTTACCAGCAAGAAAACCTATGTTCTGTAAATAAGCTGCATCAAAGTTAGAAATAGTTGAATATCTGAATGTAAAGCGGCATTAATTTCACTGCTTTATTAATTAAAGACTAACTGCTGTCACCCTGGGTTCAGGAAGATGCTTTGATCTAACTGAATGTCTGAGATATGACAGTTAAATGATAAATGGCATTTAACACATCTGATAGATATGTTTTACAGAGAAAAACTACAAAGTGGTTATAGTATTAATTGTGTTTCTTCTCTGGTGTGTTCCGAAATATCTTTTATCGTGGGAGGTGTACTGTAATGGAGAAGGACTGAAAACTGCCATCAACTGATCGCGGTAACAAGTGTCGTTCCTGCTGTCAATCACAAACCTTTGTCAAGAAACTAGAGAAGCAAAAGGAGTAGATAACTGTGAAAATAACAGCTCTGATGATGAAATAAAGCTTTAAAACGACATAGGTATCAGTGGCGAATAGTTTGATTCCGTGCAAGAATGTGATTTGATCATGCTGTAGAAAATCAAGATATACGTGATGAGCATAAATGGTTGCCTCTCAGGTGGCTTGGCTGGGAAGGTCACATTTCACCCCAAAGCGAATCGATACGGCTGCGTGTTTACGTATGTATGCACATATGCATGTACATATGTATGCAGTCCTGCCCCAGCGGTTCTCCCTGCCTTTCACCTGCGCCCAAAAGGGCAGAGCCGTCCCCAGCTCCTCCGCGATCGCCCCGCTGCCTCCCAGCCAGAGCTGCCTGAAGGTCCCCAAAGTACCGAACTGAACTGTAGGAAAAAACTCACACATCCCAAATTCACAAGACACTATAAGTTACTGATTTGAGAGCAGTTTTTCCTAAATCTCCTTTATGGAAGGAAAAATAAAAGAGGTTGCAGATTGTTTTGGCCTCAAGAAATGAATCTGATGCTTTATAGATTTTCATGAGATCTCTCGCTGTTCTCTTTTTGCAAATCACTCTGTGTTTCTGTTTGCTGCAGAGCTATCTGTACATTTTCCCCTTAAGATATCCAGCTTTTTCTTTAGTGGACCTAAGGGGTCATAACTCTAGCTATGTGGCAAAGAAGCAGACAAATATCTGAAGGCTTCCGATTAATATACATATATCGCTGAGTTTCAGGCCAGAACGAGCGTTATTCAAAATTACAAGCCTCCAGCTTAAAGAGTAGCTAACAGAAATGCTGACAGAAACTAAAGCTGCTCTAACAGCAAGAGAGAGCAAACAACAGAAAATTTGTATGCCCTTGAACTATTAATTATTCTGCCTTGGAAGGATTAAAAAGGACTTCTGACTGACCCAAGTTCTGCTTTGGAAACAGAGAGAGAAATACAGTATTCCCTGAGTCCCTGACTAGTTTAAGTACGTATTTGTTAAATTTAAGACCTGCCAAAACCCAGCTATCACTTTCTAGCTGCTTTGTACCCAGTAGCTTCTTATAAGAAGTGACTTATGGAACATTTCAGGGCTTTTATACCAGCAACAATAACCATCATAAAACTTGTGGAATATGATATTAGACTGAAATATCCACAGCATACGTTCTGACAACATCTTGTATAACAGCAGGAGACCTATGAAGGTTTTTCATACAATTAACAATGCCGTTAAAAATCCCTGGAATAGCATTAAATTTGATAGACATTCTGTGGATAAAAATAACGTAAGCTATTGTTAGCTTTCCTTATTAAAGTCAAGTATTACTTAAAAAACTTGTGCGGACTTTCCCGGTAACACAAGAACTGGATATAAAGGGTTCAGTGTCAGAGAAGTATTAGACTCCTTTTAATCCCTACAACAATTGACGTAATTAATTTACTAACGCATTTTGACTATGACAATTCCAGCGATTAATCTCACCCTGGTTTTCATTTGGCTTTGAAGAGACATTTAGCAATTTCCACTCCAGAAAAAGTAATAATAATAAAAAAAAGCCTCTCTCGAGGAGGGGGTTTGGTAAGAAAGCTCACACCGGCTTAGGGGGCTGTATCTGAAATCCGTAAGAGAAGCAGCCCCGCATTAACACTGTGCAACCACTACAGCTACTGCCACAGCCCCATTTTCAATGACTTTGGAAAGATTGGGGCTGGCTGACTTGTGGCTGCACTTGTGTTCTCGGAATCTCCCACCCACTGTGAATTAAATTACGGTAGGAAGAGCTGGACTTTTTCTTGCAGAAGAAATGCAGAGGCCATCTTTGTAGCCCTGATGACAGAGAATTGCCATCAATCACGAATCGGTATTTGTATGTCCCAAAAGGAGTTAGTTAGTGTGCTTAATCAGGACTAAGATGGACAGGAAGGAAGATTTATACAGCTCTTCTTTGGTATGTGGAATTAAAACAAAGCAAACAGGCAGAAACTGATTTCCAAGACAGACAAGCAGCCTGGAACGCTGTTTAAATAAATCAGAGTATTATTGATATGAATTGATTCATCAGCACAAGTAAAAATAGGTCCAATCTTCAGCCTTCTGCAATGCCTCTTTTTATTTTTTTAATCCAGGCATTTTCTGAAAACTAATCTTTGGCCAGAAAGCTAGAGATGATATTACTTTTGATCAGGGCTACATTTTAAATTTTTTTTCTTTTTTTTTTCTTTTCTTTTTAAACATCTAGTACTTCAGCGCTTACTCAGAGAAGGCAGTAAAACGGATAGCGGTGCTCAGGAGCATCTGCCCCATCCTCAGGCGTGACAGCCCTTCCCCAGGGCAGAGGCAAGGCACGCGGGTGAGCGCTTGCGTCCCGCCGGGCAGTGCAGACCCTCTGGCCAGCCCTCCGCCCGGCCCCAGCTCCCCACCTGCGGAAAATAAGGCAAGCTGTCCCCGCGACTGAAACGGGGAGAGCGCTGGAGCCAGAAGCCATTGCGAGCCCGAAGCTGGGGCAGACACGCCGGGGCTTTGTGAAGCTCAGCCTGGAAACGAGCTTTTTCTTAACCCGTAGAGAATTCAAAAGAGAGCTAGTCTGTTAGCAGAGGGGACCTCTGACATTATTCCTAATCTAATACGAGGTTTTGCTGTTTAAATGGGAGCCAGCTAGAGGGACACAATCAGAACTGCTTGCGTAGGCGTACGCATTTGGTGTGGCACGGCATGAAAGTGAGTTTCAGCGGTGGGTGGATGGGAGGAGAAGGGAGCCTGACTTCACGAACGTGGTCCAGAGCCTAACTGCAATGGTGGTTACTGAGTGACCTTGGGAAAAAAGATGATCTCCACTGGACGTCTGTCCCCACCACAGCAGCTACCAGGGCCGGTGCTGGAAGCCTTGCCACCGCCGAGGGTAATATCCAACCATGAACCAAAGATGTTTCCCTTTGGCAAATGTTCTCTGCAGTCCAGCTTTGAGGCCCATGAATAACTAGATTAGGACGAAACAGCAAAACAACAAAACCCTCGAAGTCCTCTATTCACCAGCAATAACACAGCTGCTCAGGCCATAACAGCCGTGCAGGCAGCACTGTTGATAGGGGTCCAACATTTCGCCAAACCATTGTAAAAAATAAATGAGACGTATACTGCTGCACTAAGGCTGACACCACCTTGGCATCAGCACAGCTGGAGAAGGAAGGCAGTGTTTTTGCCTGCCATATTGCACCTCTGAGGCGTGAGAACACTTCAGCTTTCAGAAAAGTAAAGCATGCATCCTTCCAAGAAAGTAATTTTTTAATGGTACAGTCCTCTTGAACCTTATTTTTCTCCAATGCTTCTATATGCACCCTCTTTCTGCTGTGCTCTTCCCAGGCAATGTGAAGCTGTTCTGAAAGAAAATGGCTTTTTTTTCCCCACTGCTCTGAAATTCTGGGAATTGTTTTCTGTTTCAAAAACTGCTTGTTGGGATTGTAAATTCAAATTACTGCCATACATTATGGCTTTCTTTGGCAGCAGAGCAGAACCGCAGAGCCCAGTAACATATTTCATCCCGGGGAACATATCGAACATATGTACAGTAAGCAAGCTGTGAGAAAAATTGAGCCCCTTTGTGTGCCGCTAGTCACAATGAGCATTGATATGCAAAAGGAAAACATTTTCAGAGGCTGAGCCGAATGAAGAAGAACGATGGTAGAATGGCGCTGCCGAAGAGGGAGAAATTTACTTTCCATAGGTGCTATAAGTAGCCCTAACTGGCAAGGTGAAGCATGCTCTATCACATACCATGAACGAGACAGATTGATGGTAAAAGCCTTGGTCAGCATGAGCTGCTTGGGAAAGCATTTAAGGCAAACACCAAAGATAGGCTCCAGCTCCAAGGAGTTTTGCTCTGTGGGAGGTACCGTATTTAAACAAACTATTAGGGTCCCAAATATTGAGGAATAAGGCACTGTACAGAAGCTATGTCTGGAGGCTTTCGGAGGGGGCACGCAGGGAGCTCATCAGCCCTTGGCTGTGCCGAGGGTAAGCACAGACCGAGAGCCTTGGGGATACCTTTTGAGGAAAGAACGGTCCGTATAACATGAAGGGCAAGAGGAGAGTCCAATAACTTATAAGCCACTAGCACTAATAAGACCTGAAAAAACTGAAATAGAAAAGGAGCCTCTGGCCTGAGTCCACAGATGTCATGTCTTTATTTATGAGAGGTCATTGCTAACTGAAACTCGCCGCAGAACACCTCATGCCATGGCGAAAAAGGGTCTAGCAAACCTCAT
This sequence comes from Fregata magnificens, assembly GCA_013389945.1. Classification (NCBI taxonomy): domain Eukaryota; kingdom Metazoa; phylum Chordata; class Aves; order Suliformes; family Fregatidae; genus Fregata; species Fregata magnificens. Next base: position 159,009 of record WAAD01005996.1, read on the forward strand.
TCCCTCTTCGCAGCCTGCAGCACAGAGATAATCTCCCTACAGACACACTGGAGACCATTTACCCTGATCGCACTCTCTGCATTTTTATCCCTTTCCTTCAGGTTTTGTCTGTGGCTTTGTCTCTATGGGTCTAAGTCCTTTCTGGGTAGATTTCTGCATACCTTTCTCTCGTGTAGATGTGCTACCAGCAATTTTTTGGATGCAATGGTAGTGTTCTTCTTTTTCTGTTCTAGACGCTCAGAAAGCCAGAGCTGCAAATCGCTTGAATGCATGTAACTTGTGTGATTTATCCCTATCGGAGTCAGATAAGAGGGTTTTCATACAACCACTGGACAAAATCATGGGTCACCTAGCTTTAGCTAAGGGAACTTAGATTGCAAGAGAAAAAACACAGAGCTGCCTATGATTACAGTGCTTTGTGCTCTGCTTGTGGTTTATTTTGAATAGTGAAACCAGCTTTATAGGAAACAGTTCATTATTCTTTATCAACAGCAAGAATTCAAAGGGAAATCGAAGGGTGGAAAGTGGCCAGCAGGCTTATCAAGGTTGATCCTCTTTTTTTGAGCAAAACAGCCTTTTGCAGCCTCAGCTTCCCAGGCTCCCTCTCCCCACAGCATGTGGGGGTGATGAACATGTGCTGCAGGCACCAGCGCCAGGTAGCACCCATAGAAAGGTGCAGGGGAACCCAAGGAGATGCCCCCACCTCCCTAGGTGGGGGGGTCACCATCTCCAGCTGTTCTCCACCACCAGTCAGGAGTCAAGAAGATTAAACTAAGCCATTTTATGGCTATAGTTTAGGTGATACCCTTACTTGGCAGGTAAGCTCTCTTAGTACGCAGGAGTCATGCCCATCCTAATCCGTGCAGCCGCTTCGCATCACCCTTAGCTGCCCTGGGCATGGTTAAGGGGCAATTCCCACACTCTGGCAATCAGAGAAACACTAAGTGTCCCCAGGCATTATTCAGGTCACAGAAAGGTTTTTAAGTTACCAGGACAGGAAATTGGATGGGGAGGGGAAAAGGTACTCTTACTCTTCCCTTTGCCATCAAGACTAGGTAGAATTAAGCTGCCTGTTTTTTTCAAGTAGGATGCGGTCATTGGTCTCATGTGAATTATCCCACGTAGGATGAGAGAATGGATCATATGAGGAACAGCTTCAAGTCAGGATCTCAGTGGAACTGGTTTTCTAACAGCTCGATTATCAAAGCATTTTATTATTCTGGGCTTTCAAGCCTACCATAGCTAGGAGTCCCAAATCGCACTTGTGCTAAGTGCTTTTTTGCATCTTCGTAGGTGAATCACTGGACTACCATTGAGCTGCCACCCTGATTTTTCTAATCCCAGAATCAGCAGGGTGATGGGAGCCACGCATGGAAACTGGGGCTGTCCCATACACCATCTCCTTGGCTCCAGGAATTTGAAATGTGCAGAACAAAATGCAAGTCATTATTTCTACAGCATTTTGCTATTCAGACCCCATATGGCTCAAACAGGGCAAGACATAGCTAGAAGGCAGCACAGCCATTTCACAAAAGCCTTGCCTAGGGGCTGCCGCCCATCAATAATCCGTGTCTGGAGAGGACCTGGCCGACAGCAGTGCCGCCTGTGCAGCGCTCGGGAATTGGATACCCCACCGGCTGGCTCGGTGAATTTATCGCTACCCATACTTCTTCCCAGGATCGTCATTCAAATCTTTCCTGTCCTGTCCTAAAATGTCATTACGATTAGACAGATGAAGGGAATGAAGTAGAAGTAGAGCCATAAAATGGCAGAGTATAGTCGGAAAGTAAGTTTAAAAATTATGGGTGTCCTTCAGATTTCTGAGAACATAAGTGATATTCCCTCTTTCAGCCTCTTGCTGTTTGTAAAGTTAAATGACTGGAATATAATACCCAGTCTTATCCACTCTTATTTTGGATATATTTCATTAATCCTGTATTAATCCTTTACAGCTTGATTATTCATAAGAAACCTTAATTCAGGTGTGGGAAGGAAATACTAATGAAGTGAGACGTACGTGACTGTACAGCTCCAGCAAGTTAGACAACATACTGTCCCATACTGAAGAAAGTAGCAGCTGAAGTAAAACTGAATGTTTATATTTGTAAGGTAAAAACAACCAACTCTTTTTAAATGGCCCACACATAAATATGGAAGTGTTTATTTTATGATATTTCGAGGCTCATGAAATCAAATTAGTATCAAATGAATTGGCTTGATATTAATGAAGGAAAACAGAAAAATGAGATCATAGAATCATAGAATCATTAAGGTTGGAAAAGACCTCTAAGATCAAGTCCAACCGTCAACCCAATACCACCGTGCCTCCTAAACCATGTGCCACGTCTACACGTAACACCTCCAGGGATGGTGACTCCACCACCTCTCTGGGCAGCCTGTTCCAATGCTTGACCACTCTTTCAGTAAAGAAATTTTTCCTAATATCCAATCTAAGCCTCCCCGACACAACTTGAGGCCATTTGATCTACAGTATCATACCTACCTTGAGGGGGGACAGGACTTAATCCCACTTTGTGCTCCCCAGGGAGGAACTAAGTTAACTTCCACTAGAGGTGGATCTGGCCCTGCATGGCTACATGCGTGGTCCATCGAGTTACACGAGAGGAACCAAACGGCACAGTTGCGTCTAGATCCCATAAAACTGTCAGAATAACCAGCAAAGTACAATTATTTATGATTCGCAGTTTGTTTATTTACAATAATGTTTTGCATAACAAATAAATGAGAATTTTGAAATCTACTTGTGGACAAGTTCATGGTTATGAAAATTGGGGAGGTTCATCCAAGAAATAACTTACTGTGAATTAAACATTCATCACCAGTACTAGAAAAGCAATAAAAGTCTTTCTTTGCAATCCTTTTTTTAATTGGTTTTTAATGATGGATCTAAGCCCTAAGTGTACATGTAGACTTTGAACATCTGCGAGGGATTGTTTTCACCCCTTGAATTTTACTGCAATCTATTATAAAAATAGGAAATACTTTGCAAAGTATACATCTAAGTACACAGACTGGGGAGACTCGACTTGGACTTCGATCAAATAAATCAAATCAGGGAAACATTTGCAGGGAACAGGTATTGAATCTGTGTGAATTGTGTCTAAAATGTAAACCAATATATCATTATTTCATTACTATTATTTATTATTATTATTATTTTCTCTTTTGGATAATGGGCGAAAAATGTGTGCTCAAAATCACCAGTTTATTGCTACAGATTGTTAAAAGGCAAGCGTGTTTGCAGGCTACTGCTGCATTTCACTTGCTTGATCTTATAGCTAGAAGATGAAACTCCTGGGCAGCACCGCTCCCGGGGAATAATGGCTCATTTGCCAGAGGAAAAAAGGTCAGAAGAAAAAGCTGTTCTGTGACACCCTGTGGGACACTACCACCAAAAGAAAAGACCATCCCAAGCCCCACCTCCAGCAAGTGCAAGTGATGCATTTTTGATTTGCCTTCTTGTATCAACAAAAACCAGCCCGTGCATTTAAAAACATAGTTCTGCCAAAGCACAGTACTGTCCTGCATGCACAGTTCTTGCCTCAGAAGACAAAAAGGGTAGCAAAACGTCCTCATCCGCTAGTCGTTGATGTAGTTTAAAGAGTCATTGGAAAAGATAAGCTTACTCCATGAGGGCCAGGTAAGACCCTGGGTAGCCAGGAAATGCCAGAAATTCAGGATGGGGACTTCATGAACACCTCCCAGCTTGAACACAAACCAGCCAGACACGGGGCGCTGCTGAAGAGGAGCAGAGCCAGGGGCAGCCGTGCTTTCCAGCTGCTCAGACACCAATGCTATTTTCATGGGCCGTGTATTTTGTGCTCTCAGTAAGAATCTCCCCATTTATCCAAGACAGAAAAATGCACAAAAAAATGAGCTCCTGGCAGAGTTATCCAAAGCCTGAAATCTTAATTTTGCAATTTTCTGCAAGATTTCTGAGATTTCAAAGGAGCCAATAGTTTAATCCAGGTCAAGTGACTTTTTGTTTTTATTTACTGTTACACAGGAGCTTCTCTTTGGAGAGGAATACAGACTTGTACAAATATTTAGTCCAGGCAAACATTTGATAACAATTACTAAGAAAAAAAATGTTTTCCCAGAAATAATTCTCCCACTCCAAGGGAGGACAAAAAAAGGAGTTTTATTTTTGTGGGAAATAGTTGAAACATGAGACAAAAGTGTTAAGCATTTTGTTTTGTAAAGCTATCAGAAATGTGGTGTTTTATTGCTTTTGGCGCTAGCATATATTGTTTTCCAGCTCCACCGCTCATGTTTCAGCACATACAACCTTACACAACATGGTATGCATGTAACTTCGGTATCTTATGTAACACGAAATCCCCGGGAAAGAGGATGGGATGACTCAGGCAGGTGAAGCACAGCCGCACAGCCGGCCAGGAGAAGACAAGCTCTTCTACTTCTAAAGCATGGGGTACTACTTCTAAAGCATGGGGTACCATAACACTCCTCGTGACTACCGAGGAATGAAGCCCGTGAGATGTATGGTGGCTTCTGCTCCCTGTGAACCTCCTACAGGGCTGCGGAGAGGCATTAAAATTTTCCTTGTTTTGCAGTAGTTGCTATCTGCAGCATCCTAAAAGTGGGATTTCTGAGGAGGACTGCACAATTCTAGCAGCTTTCGATGTAAACAGCAGAGATCAGCTGTCAGCCCTGACAACTCATCTCTGCAGTAGCCGAGACTCAAACAAGAAATCACATGTACCATAGGCAGCAGCTTATTTCTGGGTCAGCCGAAACATTTTCCTGCTTGTAACGATGTCGGCTGCTCTGCGGTTATCTCCAGCTGAAGACGGCTTTTGCATATTTTGCTTCAGTCTGTCACTGCATGAACAGAAAATGCAGTCTGCAAGTACAGAGCAAAAATGTACGTGTTTGTTGAGCGGGTGGAAATCGGGCCAGCTCTATTATTGGCTTTGCTATTGGCATTCTGGTCCGAGAACAGAATCTGACTTGTTGAGGCTGATTTTCATAAAACCTTTTTTAATGATTTATATTCCTTCATCAGGTATTAATTTAAAGGACTGAGAGAGGTTTGGGCCATTGCATTAAATATATTAACATGTAGTTTTGAGAGTATTTCTGGGCATGTATGCTAAATTTGAAAATTCAATGTACTTGCAAAATTGCAAGTATAAATCAAATAACAACTAAAGCATTTCCTCAGACCAATGGTTTTAAGTGCTCTCAACAGCTAGAAAAAGTGCAGACTCTGCTATGCAAAATTGGCGTGCATAGATTTGGAGCATAGACAGACCTTTGCTAAACTACAGCAATCCGTCATGTTTAAATGTGCTTGTTGTTAGCAGGGCACAAGCATGATTTGATTACCGTGATGTTCTGAAAAAAAGAAAACTATGCTCGTGTTGGGAAAGGCAAGGAAAAAAGTTTTTGGGAACCAGCTTAAGTTAGAAGGGGGAGCTGTGGTTGTCATCTCCAGCATTTTCTGTTTTGGTTTTTTAGAGCCTTTTTTAGAGAGATGTGGACAAGAAATTAGCAAAATACTTAAAAATTCATGAAAGCCCATGACCTTCAGAGTGAAATTTAGGACTGCAGCACACGCAGTCTCATATTTTTTAAATTATTTATAGAGTTCATTATCAATCTTAGCAGTTAAAAATAGCCCCTTAACTTTTTCAACATAAATCCTGCTGCTCCGTGGGGCGCAGATCCTCCACGGGTGCTGGGCTGCACCTCCAGCCCGGGGGCACTGCAGGAGCCCGTCCCGCACCTCCCTGGGGCCCTGGAGGTGCCGCGACCCCAGGGCACCCAGCCGGGGAGCGGGGTGGAGGGGAAGCTGGGCTGAGGGGGGTTATAGGGCTCCCTGAATGGGGAAGACGTGGAACAAAACAGAAAGAGCTGTGGACTATTGGCGATTTCTGATCCTACTTCAAGTTTCCGTGCTATCTTCTATGGCTGGCTAGATAAGAAATCAAGCCAGCTTGCAGAATTAATTAGACTAAGGCTTGCTAATTTTACGGTGCAATACGCACTCTGAGGTTCACTCTCCAGAACACCCAACTCCTTCAGCTCTACTTGTCTAATTCCCCTTCCGTGAAGCAAGAAGTTTGTGCTACTTCCACCAGAAGAGTTCACTGAGACGTGCCACTCCAAAAAAATTTTTGAGTTCGAATGAATGATCACAGTTTTTCAAGTACCTCCTCAGTTATCGGTGTGCGAGGAGAGGACCTGGGCACTGTGCGGAGTGAGCCCCCGTGCAGACCCCCCTTCACCGGCAAGCTGCAACACCTAGGCAAAGGCACGCACCCGCTGCGTGCCAAACCGCTGCTGTAGCTAAGATGCTGTGGAATGATTAGCAATTGTCCTGAAGCCAGAGAAATCAGCGTGTGACCGTCGGTAAGAGGACTCGAAGACCACAACTGCACGCTGAGATGGATCTCCAGCCTTCCCCAGGCTGTGTGAAGAGGGTAGTGAGTCCTGATGAAGGACCCGTGTCAGTAAAAAGCAACAGGACGCAACTATTTCTGCCAAAGGGAGTGGGGAGAAAAGGGGGACACGAGCACAGGCTTTTAATGGACTCTTGGATATTATGGCTGCCTAGTTTTTCTCTTGACAGAAAGCAAGAAAAGTCATCACCTTCCTTACAGGGCAGAGATGCCCGTGAGCGGAGCTGTGCACTGGACCAGCATCGCAAACCACTTCCCTTCCCTTCGTGTATGTGCAGGACTGCACTGCAGCATGCTTCCTTCGGGTTTAAAATAATCATGGCTACTTCGTTAGCTGCCGTAGCCACATATTTCATCTTCACACAGCGGTCATTGTACTTGAATTTAAGGGAGACTTAAATGACACAGCTGAATTCATTATCAATAGAGTTACACCCTGCTTTAAAAAGCAAAAGTGCATGTGCTTTCCTCTCGTAAACAAGCATGTTCGTAATGGGCAGACGCTTGCAGGAGATGAAAGCAGATACTAAGTCAAAGATATTTTTCTTTAGTTACAATGCACATGGGAATTAGGAATAATGACTATGTCCTGGCACTTTGATAGGAGCCTGGGGAGAAAAACTGCCAAACGCAGTACTGAACAACAATGACATAATATTTATCATTTTCAGCAACATGCATATGCTGAGTTTAATTATGCAAATAGCCTTAGATGCAGAGGTCTTACATAATAAATGAAAATAATTCCTGTATTCTTATTGTCCAACACAAACAAACAAACAAAACCCAAATAGTGAGTGGTTCTGTTCCTTTCTTTATGCTGACAATGTTTCTAAAATTCCCTAAAAGTGCAACAGGTATTCATCTGAACTTGGGGAAAAAAAGGAAAAATGAGCTGGTAGGCTGAATCCGAGCAATATCTTTATTTTGTAATAAATTTTCTTTCCTTTGAACATTGACACTCTTATGTTTTCCTTTCCAAGATGTAGTTGTAAACCAGTTTATCAGATACAAATAAAATTTTCTTAAATTCGGTGGAGGAGAATAATGAATTGGTTTTATAGGCCTATAAAACAACCTGAGTATGTGGGCATTTTGAAATAATGGTGTCAATTAGGATCTGTAATGTATTCTGGGAGGCATCATAAGAAATGTGGCTGCAAACTCAGTTTTTCCTTTCAAAATGATCACCTGCAATATGCAATAAAATGCTAGGATGTACTCATAAAAGAACCATTGCAGTATCCTCCCTAATATATATGCAAATATTTCATCACTTTGAAACTTTGAGGCACACGAGAAAGCTGTTAGAAATTAACATCAGCTTCCAGCTGCCATATAAATCAAAGCAACAGCTCTTCTCTAAATAAAGTACCTGCTTAGGGAAGTAAGCTACTTTGATTAAATGCTGATGGGAATTGGCCCTGCTCGGCATCAGTGCCGTTGACAGGCAGAGCCTGGCTCTCAACCTTCTTTGCAAATGTCGTAACGTCTGCCATCACTGCTAGAGCGCCTTGCGCTGTTCTCACCTTGGGACCATCACCTTTGCAAGGTGAGGACTTTTGCAGCTTAAAGGACATGATAGTCCTCTTTGGTCACTGCACCAAACCGAGTACATTGTTCTGGGGGAATCCCAGAAGTTGAGAGGGGACGACAATACCCAGGTTAAAGCCCTTTCTTCTGAAAACCTTCTCTGAAATCATAGACGGTGGCGTATTCTCTGCTCTTTGTACCAAAAAGCACAACAATTCTGCAGGAGACTTCACCCTTCACAGCAGCAGGAGGCAGCAGGATGCCTACCCACATTAACGCATTTCTGGAATAAAGCAGTCTGAAGGAAGTAATCAAAGTTTTTCCAAAGTTTGTTTAAGTTGGAAGAAAATACATACTGCTGTCTAGGACTGAATCGTCACAACAAAATGATTACAGAGAATATTGAGCAGAAAGTCGGGAAGGTCAAATTACATTAGTGCCCACTGTGGTGCTGCAATGGGCAGTGTCCATTCAGGAGCAACAGTTGCTCAAGTAGCAGCTTATTTTTTTAAGGTCCATAAAGTATTCTTGCCCTCAGTGGATGGAGAAAACAATCATTTAACCCCTTAAGGAAGACTGTGAATGAGAAATCATTTGTTCCCAACCCGATGGGGAAGCGCAGAAAAATGGGACATTTATTTTAATAGGTGGCAAGAACCAAAAGATACAGATAGTGCATCAAACTCGTTTTCACTTGTCCTCCTGTGTATGCATACTTTTGTATGCATAATCAGCCTTTTTATCCATCCCTGCCAGATGAACATTGAAAACAGTATCTAGTTCTGTACGGAGCTCAGAAACTCAAGCCAGCTAATGAACAAAGTGTGTTTGCAGCCTGCAGTTTGTCCTGCCTGCTGGCTGGTGTTGCCCTGCCACCCTCTGTTCTTTAAAACAAACTAAATGGCATAGTGGGTGTAGAAATGGAAACTCTGCAACAGCCCATCTAAGCTCCTGCCCTGCTAACGCAGGCTTGTTCTCTACTGACAAGCAAGTGTATTCTCCTTCTAGTCTAACTTTAAATGTGTCAAGTAGTGAGGCTCTGGTGGAAGTTTATTTCACAGGATGAGTGATTTCACCGTCGGAAACAGAGCCGAGAAAATAACTCATGGCAAATAATGTATTCAATGAATAAAGTTTCTTCCCTTGCCCACGCTCACCCTGCTAGCAGATCATGAGTCCCTTGACTGTATTCAGTCTTCGGAGTGTGTTGTACACTGGTTTGCCAACAGGCAGAGAGCCGCTCATTGCAGTTGCGTTCTTCCAGGGCTACGTTGGCTGGTTATTCCTCAAATGTCCTTGCTGGACATAAAACTCATATTCAGCAGGAGGATCTGAGCAAACCACCGAGGCTCATAATCTCTCAGGAAAAGAAAAAAGAGGATGAAACATGAGTGAACAGCCAAAGGCAGGAAGACTCTTCTTGGTGAGGAGGACGCACATGGGATACGAGCTGTTCTCCAACGCCTCGACTGTATGTTCAACACCATGAAGACGGGTGGTTTGCTGAGGCAGCCTTCTCGCCATCCAGCAATGTTTCTTACTGAACCCCTGTCATTGTGCATCATCGTCACTCCTCTGTTCGTGTGAGCACTGTATAGACCCCAGAACTCAGTACTACTTCACATCTATTTTAGACAGGGTCCCTAATTAATGACAGAGCTGAGAATAGACCCTGGATCTGACTCTCAGCTCTTTTGGCCCATAGTATTCCTGAAAAATTTCAAAAGCACAACATGACAAGCAAAAAAAGTGAAAACTTCTGCATACTGTGAAATTTCAGAAAAGGAAACATTTTCGCAAACTAAATGTTGAACATTTTAGGGCTAAACTCCAAGGAAAGTTGCACCACATGCTAAAGTTCTCCTCTGTTTTTTGAAAAAGATTAAAAGCAGTAGTCTAATTTGCATTAGAGAGTATGTTTACATGTTCTCTGTGAGTCATATAGCATAGAAAATGTTGCCCATTAAACAACTGTCATTGAAAGCTCACGACTCCTCTCCAAGAACAAATGTTTCCTTGCCTTGCCTCTCTGGGGAAGAGTTTATGATGTGCGTGCTCCCCACACAAGCCATGACGTTGCTCATTCCTGAGGTGAGATGTCTTATTCTTGGGCAGACATAAGGGGGAAATGGTAGGAGAGCAGCAAGGTTACCAGTACTGAGGAGCAGTGCCTTCAGATTTAGCTCAGTCTTATGAAAAGCAAAACATGCAGGAGAGGAAAGAAAGAAGAAACGCAGGTCTTGGCTGCAGCCAGATGAACAGACATGGTTTATTAGCCAGTGCAGAGCCGCAATGACAGGAAGGAATAGCTGCTCCTACCAGCAGCACGGAAAGTCCGGCAGTGGGGGGGCTCGCATTAACTGCTTTTATATTCCTTCATGGGAACAGCTACTAACTCAGCCCTGCTGATTGCAAAAAACCAGGAATTTCATGCTTTGAAGAACTATATTAATGCCTTTGTATGTGCTTATGCTATGGAAAAAAAGGAGAAGCAAGCCCCTTGCTTTCAAGTGAGAGGTATGTGCTGGGTAACACTAGAAATGGGTCGGATGCTGTGGAAATAATTCAGGTTAATACATTTTGCTCCCACAAGGATGCCTTGTTTATAAATCACTTCTGGATCCTGCACTCCTGTGGTGAATTATCTACTCTGCTTAGCCCCCGAAAGCATGACTGATTGGTAGGAGCAAGCTCCACCATGGTCTCCAGCCTCTGCTCCCCTCCCCACCTCCCAAGTCCACCTCTGGTGACACAGCCGTGCTGCTTGGGAGGGAAGCGCCAGGCACAGGCTCCGCTGGCTGGAAATGCTAGCGGGGAGGCAGGACCCATAGAAGGGGCTTTTGGGGGTGATAAATTTGGGGCTGAAGTATTTCAGGGTATTTCCACAGAGTGGAAAAAGCTGATGTTCGCAACAGCGAGTGGGTACCACCAGCCCACTGGTGGGCAGCAGCTGGCTTCTCTCCCCAGCAGCTGGGGACTCCAAAATACATGGTCCTGAAACCCAAAGGGTCCCTCCACTGAAGGCAAAGGGGAAAAAACCTCTCTGAGAAACCAGTGGTGAAGACACCGAAGGGCTTGTTTAGCTATGTTCCCATTATTTATTACCAACAGTAGCACCCAACTCGCACATCCCTCTTCCCAGGCAGTCCTTGCTGTGTGGAGTTCATAACCAGACCAAGACATCAATGTGCAAACTCTGAGAAGAGAAGCTATCACAAGGTCCCAAGTGCAAGATGGAGGTAGCTCCCCCCTGCACAAGGACAGGGGAAACACAGAAAGTGCTGGTTCTCTGAACTGCTCGAGGAGACTTTAAGAACCAAAAGGACAACTGCATAGCAATGGATTTGAAAGACAGTTTCACATCTTTTGTTTTGCTTCCCTTTCATTAGAGGGACATCAACCATTCAAAGATTTTTGAGTAGGCACATCTTTTTCTTCGCATACCCACCAGGGCTTGTGCTGGCACAACACATTAAGTGTGCACGCAAATTATAATTTGGTGCACAGAGTAAAAGAAAGAAAAAATCTATTGCTTCCACGACATTTTCCCATTCTAATAGTTCCCAGGCTTTCATAATACTTTTTAATGCCAGTAAAAGACACCACTTTGGATGACACTATCAGAATGCCCTCACTCCTTTTGCTGCACATGAAGGCCACCAAGTCCTCGACAGGACAAGGTACTGAATCACAGTGCAACGTTACTGCCCTGCATGGATGGTGGTGAGGTGGTTACGCTAGAGCTGGAGCTCAGTAGCAGTCCCAAAAGGATCTGTGAGCGAGTGCAGGCTCTTGTATCTGTACCCTTTTGCAACCTGCACAGGCAAAATCCCACTTGAACGATTCCTTTTGCAGAACTGCCGTTTATAAAATCAATCCGGAGCTATGAATTTCAGTGAGAACATTCTGTTGTGCGCTAGGCAGCCAACACCTCGCCTGGCTCTTCAGGGATAATTAAGCCAGTTAGCTTACCTAATGGGATGGCTGAACCCAGAGAGTTTAAAGGGTATGTTTGGATAAGCATATAAAGCTTATCCCAGCTCCTGAGCCAAGAAGAAATTGCACTCCCAGTCTTGCTAGAATGATCGTTTCTAGCTCCTGGGGGCTGCTCACATTTTCTTCAGCAACATCATCTTTCGTCCAACTACCCTCTAAACAAACTACAACTGCAAACATTTGCAGAAAACCTAAATCTAGCACATCTCCTGAAAACTACTAGAGCTCTAGTTTGGCCCTAACTATCTCTTTCACTACCAGTCACTAACCTCTGACTAAATGCAGAGAGTTCTTCAATGTTACCTGCTGTGCTTTCTGCCCCTGCCCTGCCCTGATGCTCAAATGTTATTTCCATTGAGTGGATCAAAACAATCCAGGCAACGGGAAGAAGTGGTTGATTAATGTGCTACCCCTGGCATTTAAAAAAAAATAAACTAGTGCCTGAACAAAAATCAAAAGATGGAAAAAATAACAGTTTTTTATTGCAGGAAACACACAGATGAGGGAAATAACTCTAGAGGAAGCACAAAGACATATCATTTTTAGAGAAAAGAGGAGACATGCAATCTGCTACATGATTTGGGGCTTTTTGGTTGAATGATGCTGAGCAACCCTTCTTTTTAGCTGATGCCTAGGAATACAAATTGTCTACTAAATATCTGCAGCTGCAGTCTGTTCCGCTATTGAAGCGGCTGCAGAATGTCACCGCTATTTGCTTTGTATAGAAGAGCGAAGGGGGAAGGGTTCAAAGAAAGACAAAGACCACAGTAGCATTGCTAAGACCTGTGTGTTAAGCCTGTGGTTTTTAATGTTTCCCCTTTCAGTTTACCCTGCTCCTCATGGTTTGTTCAGTAAGAGGAAGCGAAGCGGCAGCACAAGGATAATTGAACAGCCTGGGCTTGGTCAGACCCGTGTTTACTTTGAGGTAATTATTATTTACTGCTTGCAGTATAGTAGCATCTAGAAGCCCCGGCCATGGCCCAAGATCTTCTTTTTCAAGGGACAAACGCAGACTAAGGCAGTGTAACCTTTTAAAGGACTAAAGATTTATTGATTTTTTTAAGAATCTCTGTAGTATGCAAAGTGTATTCCATAATGCAGCAGATCACATTATAAATAACACACAAATGGCATACTGGAAGCCAAACAGAATGCAAAGCACAGCCTTATCAAAAGCTAGAAAGAGTCATAGCATGCAAAAAAGATCACATTGAGCCTCAAGATACGAAGCTCATATGACCCTCGGGGATTAGACATGACGTGCATCTTTCACCTTCAAATATCAGTGATTAGCAAGAGGGGTAAAGGAAGTCATAGGAAGGTTATATACTATCGCGTTGCTAAAGTTAGAGCTTGCTTTTGAGTCCGTCCTATCTGTAATTCACGACTGCTGGGAAACCAAAATCATTTTTTTTTTAAAAAGTGAATCAATTACAATAAAATGTTAGACAACAAGACAAAGATCAAACAGTCAGATTTTTAACATTTTAGTATACTCATTTAAAATACAATATCCGTGTTGGGCCACACAGAGGAATACTCTCCCTTCAGGATCAAGTATGCCACACGTGTATAGAAATCTCAAAATACACAATGTTCCTTTTCAGCTCTGAATTCCTTCATTTAATGTCAAATAATATCACCACTGTTCAGTCGTGAAGAGTGTGAATCCCACTATCTTCCCACTGCCTTCATGGGGCGTAAGGGCTTTGTTCTGCCTGACTTTGAGGGATACACCTGCCCAGAGTACCTAGTGGTCTGAATAGATGGATACAGAAAGCAAGGTGAATTACTTCAGGAAATAGAGACAGAGAATCATACAGTACTTTAAATTATTTCAGCTACCTATATTTATCAGAAAAAATCTAAACTTACTGAACTTGCAGTTAACAAAACTCTCTCCAATTCAAGGCATTCCTTAGTCAGACTTTAAAGTCCAGTCATTATGCTATTCAGACGCACTTGGAATAATTTTGGTGTGTTTTGAATAGCTAATCAACTAAAAGATTATACCTGAGTCCTATAAGTTAAACTTAGATTCACAAAAAAATACACCCCAGTTGCATCATGCATGTGTAACGCTTCAAGTTGGAGATGTTACGATTAATAACAGATCTGAATGCTAATTTGCTTTCTTTTTCATGGTAAACATATTATTGAAATATAGTTAATCAAATTTATGTAACATATGCTACATGCGGTAGCGCGAGTACAGAGTTTTGTTATAAAAAAATGAGAGCTGAATTGCTTTTAAGAGATAGAAATGTGCAGTTCAATGCAAATAACTGTAGCTTTCAGACACGCATGCATCACAGCAGGAGAGGAATGGGGGTAAAGAAGAAAAGGAGAGGAAAGAGGGAAGGATTAAATCAGAGGCAAAAAAAGACATACAAAGATGCTGAAAGGCGGTTAAATATATTGAAATAAAAATGGAACGACTTTGTAAACTTTAGGCTAGTCTTAGGCTCTTGCTATTGAACGTAACACATTGAACAGAAGTTTTTCTGGTTTAGGTGAGTATTTGTGGATATATTAGTAGCTTGACTGGGTCGGGGTGGTATCATAGCTGGGCATCAAGTGCAGTCACTGATACATGTGGTCATTTATGCTGACAGAACAGGGCTTGATGAGTTTCACCGCATTTCTGCTCTGTTGGTCGATTAAGACATCTTTTCAGGAGGAATCATCTCCAAACTCTCCTTCAACCAGTGTTTGACTGAGCGTGATTTGTCTGTATGCCACAGCACTGCAAACAGTATGAAACTGCCCTTGTCTCGTGCTACAGCGCTCATCTCCGTCCCTGCCCTGTCTGACCTGAAGGGAATAAGGCAAAGTTTTGGGAGCTTTTCTCTTTTCAGAGGGTATTTCGACATCCTCCATATTACTGCACATGAAAGAAGTTCAACAAAGACAAGGGAACCTTGGAATGATTTACTGAAGAAAGCATGTAATAACAGCAAGAATTACAAGTTTTCTCTGTTTTTAAATATATTGCTGGCTTCCAGTAGTATTTCTCACGGTAGTATTAGGAGCAATTCTTAAGCCAGTGTAATTTGCTAAAATGCAGCTGCAAGCTGTTTTTTCTCTCTCCTGCAGTTGAGGTTTTTTTTAATATTAGTAGTATTTTACCTTCCTTTCAGTCCATGAGAACTGTCGAACGGTTCATAAGTATTGGTGACCTGATTTCTGAGAGCAGTTACTGAAATTGTGCATAATTTGGGGTTCTGTGTCCATGTACGTCTGAAAACCATCCCGGCTATGCAAGTGCCTAACTGAGAGCAGGGCAGTTTTCAGAGCTGCACAGAAACCATGACTCACCGAGACCTTCTGAAATTCTTGGCTGCTCCATTTTCCCAATGTCCTTCCAAGTTTTCCCTGTTTGTGGAACACCCGCAGAGCAGCTTGATGCACTACGCCAGTGCTATTGAGTGGTGGCATGCAATGCAGGACCACAGCATGACATGGAGGAAGCTTCTGCTAAGGCTGGGATACATCTCACCCAACTTCAGCCATCCAAATGTCAGGTGTGTGGCTGGAACCACCTCTGTGGGTCCTCTCCGTAACCAAGTGAAAGAGTTAGGCATCTCTAAAGGCCAACGATGTGTATAAAATATACCCATAAATGATACACTGAAGGTGCTCACCTCTCCCCGTGACTACAGAGAAAGCTGGAACACGAGTGACAGAGTGCCCAGGCAGCTGACTTGGACTAAAAGTTTATTTTTTCAGTGTTTTTCAGTGTTAGAGGGAGGTGAGAAGAGTCACAGCCTAGTTCACCATATGTTCACTTATTCCAAGATAGTATAAAAGGCGATCTGGCTAGAATGATAGTTCTGCTTTCCCACCTTGTGTACGTGGAGATCTGCACTTAAACTTACCTATTGTATTACTTTTAGTGTTTTATTTCCAGTATAATCACACATGGCTTATATCAGACAGGTGCTAAGCAGTCTATTAAACTGCTTACGGAAACAGCTAAAAGTGGTTAGAGGTGACACGCTGACATTTGATTTACTTTCCCTTAGCTAAAGGAAAGCAAAACAATTGCTACTATAACTATTGAATGTTTGAACATTAGTGTGTTCTTAAAAACATATTGTTAGTTTATGGGGTTGCTACTTATCTCAGAAAGGCAATTCTGCTGGCAATTGGCTGTTAGGAGCTGCTGAAAAGAAATTAAAATCTGGGCTGAGCAACATTGAAAGAAAATCATCTCAAGGGATTAACTGATTCTACACCGTAAGGTAACTCTTCATTCGACAGCTCTTTTTTGTATCCCTTCTTTAAAAATAGGAGTGAATTTCAGCCAGCAAAATGAGTAGCTCACAAAGACTGCAGAATGGCTTGCCTGGGACTGCGGAGACCACCCCAATGTCAGGGATTAAACCTGCCTCTTGCTTAGCTGGGGTTTGTACAGGCTCCTGGGGTGCAGGGCCAGTGCCAGCATCTTTAGGGCAACGAGCTGATGCTGAGACACTGGGGAACATCTGGGGCTGCTGCTGCCAGTGCGCCCTGTCAGCGAAATAGCTCCTCTTTATTTGAAAGAAACCCTTGTGTTATGTACCTTCACGGTTGTATACTTTGGTTGAAGTTAGAGGGCACTTCCCATGTTTGTGTGTGCTGTTTAGAGTCGCTTCACTACGGGTGGTGCCCGTAATAACCTACATGAAATGCCCCCTTACAGAACCCGGCCTCATCAAATCTGTTGAATGGAGATTTCTATCGAGCATCGCTATATCTTTGCTTCACGTGATTCTCGTTATTTTACCCATCCTAAGTAGACATATTTCACATATGAAATTTCAAACTACTCTAAGCAACAGCATCTTTCTGTTGCATGAAGTACTTAGATATTTTGTCCTACAGTAACAGAATGGAACAGGTAAAATGTCTGGATTTGGCTTATGAAAAGTTTTTGACTGCACAGAAGATATTTGTAAATATGACACTTGATGGTTTCACTTAATTAAAAAAATATTTAACAATGAAGAATGAATTGACCCAGACATTACATTTACACTTTTAAAGTATTTTATAAATGAAGCAAAAAACCTCACCATGTAACTGAAAAACAAGTCAGATAATTAAACCTATGAGAAATTGGTCAGTCTGAATGTACAAACACCTTTGATGCTACTGATACATGTACCAAAGCCGTTTTTCAAACAAAAATAATAGTTTTATTCAAAGAGTAACTTTCTGAAAAGAGATACTTTCCATCGAGAAAAAAAGGCATATTCTGATAAACCCTCAAAACCCTTCTTGTTCGCAGATTTTTTGACAGAGACGCTCTGGGGCTGCTGCCCACGAGACCCCACCGTTCACCCCCCTCCCCACTGCTGAGGTGTAAATCCATTGCTTTTTAATCAATCTGCTTTTTAAAGCTGGGTTTCCTTCTCTTTTTGCCACTTTTTCTGCAGGTGTTTTTCCCTGGTATTATAAGAACTTCTGTTTATTTCCCTTTTGGATTTTAAACCAGCAGTTTGGAGCTGTATTACTTGCTCCACCGATTGGCTGCATGAAGCTGTTACAGACGGTTTATTCAGTAAAGGCAGCTGGCTAGGCAAAGGCAACGTTAACTACTATCATAGCTGTAAAAATAAAACAGAGTTTAAGATCATAACTGTAGCAATAACCTTGCCCTAATAGCATAAAACAAAATAGGACCTATTATGAATTTTTTTTTTATTGCCATCTCTCACAGTTTTGGATGATTCTGGAACAGTTTCATAGTCTTTTCACACTAAACAGGCTCGGAATAAAATGCAAGTCAAAAGAAAATGACATAGCATTAAATGAACTTGTCCTGGTAAGTGCAAACATTGGCATCATCACCTTGATTTATTTCTTCCTATCCTTTAGGACGATGGCATACGGTCTCCATTCCAGCAAGAACGTACGAGTGGGGAAGTGGGGAACAGCACAGAGGCACAGAGCATTTCTGTTTGAGTAAATCTCCTTGAAATCACACCAAAACAGAAGGGGTACAGAAAGTAAAGCATCTTACCTCTGTCAATGGGAATTTCTAAAGAGTTTTGGATTATCCTTCCCATTACCAGTTTGCCTCATTTTCCCAATGTCTACTGATCGCCAGAGAAGACCTCTGTGGAAATCTCTGTCCTCTTTCTTCCCTCTATGCCACTGACCGCCTTTCCCAGGCTTTCCATAGCAAGAAGGTCCTTCAGGTAGGAGGGCTCAGCAACAGGATCTCCACAACTCATCAAAACTACTTTTAGTGTCACTGTGAAGGTCATAGCAGAGAATCCAAGATCTCCTATGGGCAGCTAGGGAAGGTACTCTGACAAGGTGACTAGGCTAAGCAGAAGTATCAAAAAACTTTATGCCGGAAGAGACTTTATCTTCTAGAGCTCTGCATTTTAAGCAAGAGATAGCTAGAAAGGATGTGATAAAAAGACCATATTATCATACTATGAGAAACAATATTCTTTCCCTTTTAAAATGTCAATATTGTTCTTAAGAACGAGGTGAAAACTAGTGAAAGGATCATTACAAACAGAAGTAATACACTGAGGGATAAATATGATATATCGGGAAGGAGCCAGCCTAGCTTTTGCAAATGGAAGTATAAGCCACATGTTTACTCGAGTTTTGGAAAGGGGAGTTGACAATGTCACTGGTTTTGATATGATATGATATGATATGATATTGATACTGATATGAATGAACTGACCAGAGGAAGAGCAAAGGGACAGCTTCCACAGCAGAAGAGGTCCTCCTGGAGGTGACACTTCGTTGTATCCCCATTGCGAATCCCAGTGCAGAATCCCACCTGGCCATCGCTCTGGCTGCACCAAAACACTGCCGTCTGCACCTGCTCTGTGAAGCAGTCCAGCTCACACCAGGGACTCACCCATCCTCTTCGTTGTCTACTGCTTCATCAGTCTTCGGGCTGCCCGGAAACTAGATTTGCCATGCTTTTCAGGTTTGCTGCCCAGATCACTGTAAAGTGGCACACAACCAAAATTTCTGGCCATGCTCTGGCCGCCCACTGTGAAGACCCACAAGAAATGCTGCTGCCAGCGATGAGTCCTGGTAATTAAAGAGCTATATCATAGCTATCAATACTGACCCCACTTAAGTCAAGGCCACTGTATAAATTTCTGCCATCGAATCTATATCCATTAGGCGTATGCAAAACTGTGGTCTGTGATTTACAGTTACACCAGTTGAAAAGCCCAGTGTAGATGGGGTTATACTCTCTATATATCGGTTTAAATTCAATCTGGTTTCCACCGACAAGCTGCCATGGGAAGAGAGTAGCTGGAATAATCTAATCACAGATACAATCAGAGTTTTTTGATAGCATGGCTATGTAATTCTAGCTACGCTGGAATGTTTTTTTTGGGGTGTAGGTACAGAAAGGGTGTCGCAGCAGGTGAAACCAGTCCTTTGCAATCCCCTAAAATATGATACTAAAGGATTTTAGTGTTAATATTTTTCACCAGATTAAAATGCCCTCATCTGGATAGGTCCATTAAATTATTTTTTATTTCTGTTGAAATTATTTTAACATTATGAGGTTTGTTTATGAGAAATTATTTTAAATCCAAAATAGTTTAGTTGCTAGCAAACTGAGTTATAATAAGTATTTATTTGCAAATTTTTACATACACTTCTAGTTCATTATTTCACGGATTCTTCTTTCCCAAAGAAAGGAATTAATGTACTGTAACCGTAGAGAGTTTCCTTGACTTTATCTTTTCCTTTTCTAACAAAATCGATCTGGAATTAGAGAATTTGTTATCACCAGGACAAATTTTCAAGTACCACTAAATGTTGGAGTGAAACAGAGCATTTGGGCAGAGGGCCCTGGAACAAAGTAAAGCAGCTGCTGGCCTGTCAGTATCAAACATCCTAAAAATGCATAAATGTGTGACATATGTTCACTGGAACATTTTTTGCATGATTTTGGCTCGACACACTGTGTATACCTTTCCCTAAATGCTATATATAAACCCTTGTTTAATACTCACAGAATTGTATATCATTTCCCAAAAGCATAAATTAAAGAGACAATATTTCTCTGTCATTAAATGTTTATGACCTAAAATAAAAATTCAAGGTTAAAATCATTTCCCAATTGCCGCACCAAAAAGAAAACATCACAGAAAATATACGTACATGTATATTTTAAAAGTCAATTAAATGCTGTATGTTGCAATGGCAGAAGGGAATTAATCACTTTTGTAGTAACTGAGACAAGCTGTTGCTCAGTTTTCAGCAGTTGTAGCAGTTGGAAGAAGGAAATCTGGCTGTTATTTCTCTTAAATGATTAATTGAGCGGCATTGCCAGCATCACATCTAGGCGCACAACGCTTTCTGAAGAAGGTTTGAAATTCACTTCTTCCTGCAGCAAAACTCTATCATTGAATAATTTATCCCCTTCCTCCAAGCTGTGGTTTGCTCATGCAAAACAGAGAAATGCTCTCAACTACCAGGCGTTTCCATCCAGTGACCTCCTTCTTCCAAAGACGTCGACTGAGTCACAGCTATCCCCAAAGAAATCCAAACAAATCCCCAAAGAAATCCAAACAAATCCCCAAAGTACAAGGCAGCCCGCAAGTTGCCTGTACTCCAAGGGGCAGGGTGGGAGCAGGCGGGGAAAGGATGGGGGTTTGGATGGGATCCCGATAACCTGGAGCAGAGCACGCTAACAAATGTTTTCCAAGACGTGCACCCCGTGCCTGGCAGAGGGGGCCAGCATGGCTCACATCCGTCATGAGGAGAGTCCCCCGACTCATATTGTCACTTCTAGCTCGGCTTTGACCAGAGTTTGGTGCTATCACCTAAGCCACGAGCATCTTCCTCCTACCAGCATTTCCAATGGGTTTGCTCGTGGGAGGAAAATGGCTGGTGGGGGCCAAGGGGTGCCTGGTGGCAGCATGGGGGGTCCCGCTGGCTCCCTGCCCTACGCCGGGGGATGGAGGCATAACCTTTATCTGACGGCTGCACTTGGCCGTGTCCAAAAAGCTGCTGCTCTGAGGTCTGCCGGCAACACTTGTTCCTGGCTGGGACCGAGGGCTCCATCCATCCCATGCTGTGCTCCCCTTCTGCTGCCACCACCAGTTCGGGGCTCTCGGGCTGCCTGCCTCTTGCCCCTGACAGGGCATAAATAATGCATTATTTACATAGGGGGAAAATTGTTTGCATGCTGCATGCCAGATTTTATTTGTTTATCTTTCCAGACTCAAACTGAGTTTTAAGAGTCCATTTCACTTGGCGCTAGGAAGCCTTGTCAGAAGAGTAGCAAGATACACAGCATGGGTCTTCAGAGGAAAGAAATGTAAATTTTGCTCGGCATTTTTTACGTTCTAAAGATGTTAATGTTTTACAAAGTGTTAAGTTACATACTATTTATATGTCATGCTATTAATTTTTATATGAGCACATACTGGTGTATAAGTCTATATCCAAAAATTATTTCCAATTCTTCTGTTATTTATCTAGTATAATGTTATTTCAGTCAGGGGCAAAGCCGCTACAGCAAACCATTGTCATCAGTAAGGTGAATCAATACGATTCCAAGTCTGATTTCAAAAACTGTAGTTCCCATTGCAATTTTTGCAGATGTTTTGGTACAAATCCCACTTGCAGAAACAGTGGCACAAATTGTGAGAGCCAGAAGGTGGGTCTGGATCCATGGGTTTTGTTTCTGCGCTGACTCCCAAGCCACGGCTGGGACATGGAGAGTGACATTTGCCGCAGCGAGATGCATCCTGGAGCATCAGCACCTTCACCTGAGCAAAAATATAGCCTTATTTAGGTGGAAACAAAGAAATGAAACCTTTAATTCAAACAATAACTGGCTTTTTCAATCAGGCCACACGATTACATTTGTGATTTAATTTGATAGAGTTGCAAAGTTCTCCTGTCATTTATTGGTTGTGGAACATTTGAAAATGCACAGAATGAGAAAGATACCGAAAATTACTTGCAGCTAGTAGAAGTACAATTTCATTCTGCATTGGTATAGAATGTATGTGTCATTCAGTGCCAATGGAAAATTTTATATCTTTTCCTTTTATGCTTATTGTTAAAAAAGGCAGACAAGAGACATTATTCACAAAGTCTCATCAGCTCATAGCGTCACAAAAAGCAAGATGACAGCAATTAAACCAGGTCGATGCTGTAAGTCCCCTTCTGCTCTCTGTATGAAGAGCCAGCCAGCAAAGTCATTCCTGGACATTAGGTGCTCCAGAGGGTGAATCTGGAGGACAGCTACACCAGAAACTTCTTGTTTAAGGAAATGAAACAAAATTAACAAACAAACAAAATTAAATCCTTCCAGAGCCCTCCCAAAATAAGAAAGTAAAATTACTTTGAAAGTCACCTTCAACCACTTTGGAAAGAACCAGAGCAGAGGTGAAATCCTCTGCCGACCTCATTTGGTCAGCACGTATTTACCTTGACATTTATACCTTGATATTTATTTGAGAGCAGGATCTAAGCTGACCAGTAGCATTTCTATATAGCAGCCTCCAGACAAACTGCAGCCTTTATTCTTCTCAGTGCAGTAGGAAGAGTTGGTGGCAATCTCTGCCCAGTCATAGAAAATAACATGGTTGAGAATTTATTTCTTTCCTTAAGAATTTGGGAAATATTTTTTCCTTAAGAATAAGCTTTCTTCACAGCAGGGAATATGCTATATGCTGGAAGCAGTTGCAAATTAATTTCTCAGTTTCCATAATATTTAGAATTATACATATTATTCTATAGAGTTGGCTATTAATAGTAAGAACTAAAATTTCTTAGTGTGAGCAGAGGGCTAAAACTAACAAGACAACAGAAATTCTAAACTCGGTTATAAAGGAAAAAAGAGTGGGCAGGGGGTCAAGGAAAGAGTTAAAGGATGTATGGTCTCTACCTTATTGCAAAAGGAATGAGATAAATTCTGATTTTTGAAGATTGCTTAAATATCTAGGAAGGTTCCTCCATTCTTTTCTTAAGGTTTACTTTTATAGAAAAACATCCTTTTAAGGACAAGGGCTTGTTGCAGAAATTACAGGGTGAAAGCAGACAGCCCGTGTTATGCAGCAGGTCACATTCTCTGATCATCATGGTCCTTTCTACTTCTAAAATAAAGTAGCTAAATAATCTCAGATTTAGCAAGCAGTTTGCGAAGTGCTTTGACAGTCTCATCTAGCAAAAGCTGTAACTAAGATTATGTGATATTATCGTAACAGGGATGGACAGTGATACAGCCACATCTGCACTGAGAGGTGAAAGTGTATATTGCACAAATCAGCGTTAATGAGGGTCCTCGGGCTTCCTTCGTCCTTTGCCTTCTCAGTCCCCAGCATTTCTCCTTCTCATCCGGAAATCATCCCTGAAAAATTCAAGGCCAAGGGCAGCTATGTCCTAATTGAAAACAAAGCCCCATTGAGTAAGGGGGATCAGTACATTCTACTCAATTAGGGTCTATGTTTGACACTGTGAGCCATAATTTATCTGGGAAAAAAGTGCCTGTAGTTACATAGCAGCCCTTCAAACTGACCTACATCCTTGGGGAATGAATTTTGTTCTTGCATTCCTTTGAATCTCCATCTACTGAACGTTGCTGACGGCACGAAGGGGAGCTTTGGGGATTGCAGCTCTTTTCATTTGTCTCAATGTTGTCTGCCATAAATATTGTTGCCTATGTGATGGCTGTGAGGCCGCTAACCGAGCAGAACAGAGCTTAACAGCAACTGTTAATGAGCTGACTTCTCAGCGTCTGTGGGCAATAAGGTCAATTTAACAGAAAAAAGGGGATCAGCAAAACATTCCATAACACCTAAATATAGATTTGCTACTTGAGTTCAGTTCTTTGTCAAAGCGCCGGTTGGTTAAGTCAGCACTTAATCCTTTGGCTGATGGAGGTCTTCAGAAGTTATTACTTTCTCTGGTCCTACTCTTTAAAGTATTTCACACCCCTAAATCTCTGAAAACCACACTTATGATATCTGCTGCTTTTCTATCAATATTCTGTCTCTGTGGTTGCTTGGAACTGGACACCTTTGGGCATCTGGCCTTTATAATACCAGTTCTATCAGTCACAGAGGGACACCCATGCCTGACATTGGCTTACAGTTCATGCAGCGACACCTCTAGAAGATGAGCTGTCAAGCTCCTTGGTGCCTGGGGGTTATCACCTATGCCACCGGTACAGGAGCTGAATATATAGGTGTTCATTGTTAGCAGCTGAATTAAAGGCACTTCGCCAGTTAAACGACAAATTGTGGACAGAAGTTTCAGGATCAGTACAGAAGAAAATTTCATCCTCAAGATCCTGGTAAATGCAGAATAAGTGTGCACAGTTACTGGCAGGGTGCGGGCTATGAAGAGCTACATTTTTGCTTTGTAAAGAAATTTTAACGAGTCTTCAATGTCTTTAAAAGTGCAGCTATATCTTAGAAAAACTACAGCTTGAATTAGTTCATGAACAGTCACATTTGTCAGTCTTTTGCTCATATAAAACTCTGCACAAGTGCATACATTTCCATCATGGGTCAAAGATAAGAGGCTAAGGTTATGTTTAGGTGGCAGAGAGCAAAAGGTTAACCATTTCTTAACGTGTCACACGTATGGCACGAAGGCTTAGAAAGGTCTTTACCAAATCACTGTTTTGGTTTTCATCTCACATTCATTGTTTCTGGTTTTTTTTTTTCCTCTACCTACTTTTTTTTAGATGAGGGTGATATTCTGGCATGTAGCCTATACCTTGCTCCCAATGATGTTTTACTTATCAGGAAGGGACAGTGTATTTAAGAGTTAAACATCTGAGCTAACTGTTATTCACACATCCTTCCTGCGTGTTGGCTACCTCCACACCCATACATAATTTTCCCCTTCCCTGTACCTTTTCCCCTCCCTCTTCCTTTCTCCCCAGTTTTCCTGTTTGATTCCCTTTATTGTCCCATTTACCAGTTCTCTCTGGCTCAGACTCGGACTTGTTTTGTGTCAGTGAATAACGAAAAAACATTTGCTCCTCACGCCATCTCCTTCACAGAGCCCTTCGCCGTTAGCGTCCACTTGGAGGAAAAAGTGACTTTCGGTGTAAGAAGCTGCCAAGCCACCATAACCAAACCAGCGCTCAGCCCGCGTGGCCACCCCCTTGTATCGGGGCAGATTCAGGCTTATACTTTAGTAAAGTACTTTGGAGGATTTGAAGTTTTGCTGGACTGGGTGTTCTAGGAGGGCAAGAAGCTTTGGGTTAGCAGGGAGAGTCTCACAAAGCGTATTCACACACCTCGTTGTGCCCCTTGGGGCTGGCTGCAGTAACTGGGAATTATCTCCCTGTGCTCTAGCTACTGTGGCAGTTATTTCTTCACTGAGTGGTGGAGAATAGAGAGCTGTAATTTATACATCAACAGATCTGAGGATTTAAGTCATGGAGCTTGGATCAAGGGATGAATTGTTTTGGTCAAGTATTTTTAGCAAAAAATATAGACATCTGGAGCAAGAGTAAAATATTGTGATCTTGTACTTGATGAATGTGCTCCTTCAAAAAGAAAGACAAAAACCCTCAAAACTTGGAAAAAATGAAAAGTTTCACTTAAATGTAGTATCACCACACCTGTATGCCTTTCACTTTGTAACGAGTAAATGTTGCCAAATTTCTTATATTTCTTTTTAAAAGTCATCCTTTATATGGCATGTGGGGTGCCACTACTGATAGTGCTGGTGCCAGAAATGACAAACGTGGCCTACTCAGAAGAAAAACCAGACAGCTTTATTCCTTGCAAAGGTCATGGCAATGACCAGCATCCCACTGCTGCTATGCATGCATTGTATTTATCTGCCTTTGCAAGGAAAGATTTCTCTTCCCGTTCTTCTCATCCATTACCAAGTACATCAGCTGTTGCTCATTGCCATCGTCTCTTGTGAATTCATACCACAAAGAGCAGCTTGCACGTCCCTTCGGGACTTCCTGTCCCAGCCAAACTTTACCTCCTTCACCGGGGACACCCATCCTCTTCATTCGTTTCCCTTCCTTCTGCTAGACAACATCCTTCCCTGAACGAACGAGCTCTGAACTTTGTTTTGCACCAATAGAAACAAAACGGGCTAATGCCCAGCAAAGAGAAAGAAACCCTAGCAAGGGCCCACACTACCACAGGTGCTGCCTGTGCTCCACCAGCCCGTAGGTCCCTCCTGGGATTCAGTCACGAGAGGCAAGAGGTCAATGGTCGGTTTCTGTGGATCATTAACGTCTAGACCTGAAGCTCATAAGCCTACTAGTAAAAAGAAATTTGTCCAGAGATGCCCTGTTTTCTTTTCCTGCCTATAAGTCTGCTGTGGTCTTGTTGGAAAACCTCTGGACATGTGGATCCTCGAGAGGACCTGCCCCCCATCAGGTTTTAGTGGGCTGATAGGGAATTCGACTCCCCTGCTACACAGCCTGACAAAGGCTGCCCGAGGTAGAGTGTCAGGTGAAATGCTTGCCGTAGGACGAACAGAAGATAAATGTGCTCTATCACTCCATTGTGTTTATTGATCACACTCAGGTTGTGCTAGCTTGAAGACAAATAGCCCAGAAATCTAAGACAAGAACAATCTTTATACGTCTTTGTATATACGAAATATAGATTTGGAAGCCTCAACTATATAATGAAAACTTTACACAGGTTGGACGGTATTATTCCTAGCCTTGTGGATTGCTCTCGTACTGTAAACAGCTGCATCCCTTGCTGCATCTCTGCATCTCTGTGTAAATCACACAACCCTTGAGATGATTTCATATTTTAACAATCCTCTTTTCCTATTGTATGGCTGGGAGGGACTTCCTACATTTCGTG
This sequence comes from Fregata magnificens, assembly GCA_013389945.1. NCBI lineage: Eukaryota > Metazoa > Chordata > Aves > Suliformes > Fregatidae > Fregata > Fregata magnificens. The sequence continues at coordinate 185,782 of WAAD01005996.1, forward strand.
TAATTAACATGCAAATTTGAGAGCTTCCCATAAAATCCTGCAGTAAACAGGATGTGTTTGCTCTAAACAGATTTCATCCAGTAACAATTCACTATAAATTCAGCTAGCGTCAACAAACTGTTATTTTCCCTCATGTTCCGCCGACATCTTTTTCCTGGTGTAGAAAAACAGGAGAAAATTGCTGCTGTTTGTCCCCACATTGAAGTATTTAAGTAAAGCTAAAGACACTGTCTACCAATAATGATAGTACTCTGGGAGTCTACATTCTTTTTCACTGTAAATGTAAAGTAGTAAATGGAATTACAATTGGAATCAATTGGATGCAGTCAGAGTGGTTCATAGGTATTGCAGAAAACTGAAATGGGGATAGGTTATTAGAAGTGTACTACTTGAGATAAAAAGCAATTTCACAGAAGCTATGTTTACTGAGGTATACTAATAGAATATAGATAATACAGATTTTTAGCACGTTATTTAAATAGTTGTCCCAAAGATTGACCCTGCCACTATGTTAGAAAGGAAAAATAAATTTTACACGTGCTGAAATTCCTACCTGCTAGTTTTCAGTGCTGAAGACAGGGATAATAACATGATAAGGAAGCCATAAAAACAGTAAAAAAAATCTTCAGCCAGCAGATTTAATGCTGTCTAAGGTTGGGACATAGCAATGAGTCTCACTAGGCATTTAGGCAGTGCAGATTAAAATATATACTGTCCTGATTCATAAGCTGCTGTGTTGCGAGAAATACTTTCAGAAACAGGTTTTTTTAGTTTCTAAGCAGCCTTACCGAGGGGTAAAACAACAAACAAAGTAGATGCTCAAAGACAAATGTCAACAGTAACTTGGGCACCAAACCGGCGCCACATTAAAATGGTTTGAGACTGGGATCAACAGTTGGCAGAGCAATAAGAGGGTGACAAAATGGGTAGATTTATTTTAAAGGGAACCTAAACATTGTGTTAATGTTGACAGTTGACGGTGAAAACACTGCTGAAAATTGAGTGTGAGACAGAGGTTTTCTCGATAGCCACAGGATGTCCTTGGAACAGAGTCTGCATCTCAATGAGCTAGATGCCACTCACAGTACATTAGAAAGAAATTAGTTAGGGTTGAACGTAATTATAATGTCAGGGTAGTTTCTAGTCCGAGATCCATTGTTCCAGTTAGGAACCATGTCATACTGAGGAAAAATTAGCTTGCTTACAAATGCACAGCAGATCATTTCCAGACCAAACATGATGCTTCTCTCCACCTTTCTTCTTCCTCCCACTGTTTCTTTTTGTTTAAAGCACAGCTATAAAGACTCACTTCTCATCTCAGCTGCTTTTGTCAGGACAGTTAATGAGCTGGGGCAGGATGAGAAAAAAACCACAGTGGAAATGGGGTCATGGGGAGGTTAAACTTCATGAATTTATTCATTGGGATTCAGCTCACGCCCTCCTGAAATGAGATGTCATCATTAAAATTGTGGATGACACTGTTGCACAATGATGCTTTGTGACAAGCTGTTAGAAAGACATGAAGGAAATAGTTTTCGTTTAGACTTTAATACATCACTGTGATAAGAAAACAAGCCCAAACTGAACAAACAATGTCAGAAAAGTCCTGAAAACAATCTATCTATCTAAGATGTTTGTAAGGGAGAAATGGTCCAATTTCATTTTAAAAAGGATAAAAAAAAGCAAGGATCTCAACATTCTTTTCTACTTTTCTGGAATTACAGCAGTGAGACATGAATAGCACGAGCATCTTGGTAATAAAAATGTTGTTTATTTCATCCCAGTACTTTTGATATAGCAGAAATGTTGGCCAGGTGTTTTTTAACAGGAGCAAAGAACCTAATTGTTTGAAAAGGAGAAAAAGCAGAGTTACAATCAATTGTGATGGAGTCTGAAAGGTACGGACTAATTGGAGGTGTGACCCGGAGCTGAGCTAGCCCGTTTCAGTGCGCGGGCTCACAGCAGTGGAAGGTGCCTCAAAGGGCCATCCTTTCCCCTGACCCAAGGCAGAAATCAGCCATATCTGGGTCAGTCCTGACAGGTGTTGTTCTGGCTTCTTCATAAAGGCTCGTCATCCTCTCCCAAAAATCTGGTTTCGTGCATTATTATCCTCTACTATTAGATGTTTTTCAAGTGGCTGAATGAAATCTTCCTTGCCGTAACCTTGCTGAGACCATTACTTCATGTCTTATCCATGATAAACCCTTTCCTCTTTGCCCGCTGTGTATTTAAAAACTGTTGCCTCATCCCACCCTCAGTTTTCTGTCCCTTTAACTTGCAACACCTCTTCCCTCAGGCTCATTTTGGGGTCTGTCCTGGCTCCTGTTCCCCTACGTTCCCATCTATCTCAAAGCCACCGCTGCAGGCAAAGTGGTTTCTAGCTGAGACCTCACCAGAGGAGAGGAAAGATTACTTGTTTCACAGCCTATACCCCTACTTATGCAACCCAGGATAGTGTTTGCACCTTGTGAAACAACATGCCATTCACCTTCTGGTTCACCACCAAACACGAACCATTTCTGCAGAGCTGCTGCCCACCAGCCTGGTCCTGACTTGCATGTGCACAGTTGGCCGCTAGCTTGCTGAAGTGGGTTAACTACCACTTGTCCCTGTCGAACATCCCTTTATTTGCCGCAAACCATACCTGCACTTTGGGAAGAACATTTTGAATTTGAATCCCATCGCCTAAAACACCTCCAGCCCTTCTCAGCTCGGTGTGGTCTGCAAATCTAATAAGCTTACTCTCTATTCATATATCCAGCTTATTATAACTGGATGTCTCAGTAGTGAATGGTATTTTTCCAACCATCCTTGAAGGCTGCCTTTTTTTAGAGAATTTATGGGACTCTGAAGCTAACCTAGTTGCCCACAGAAAGGTTGCTGGCTCATCAGTGAGATTTACAGCCTGCTAACTACTCTGTAATAACGTAAATAGAGAACCGCTGGGCCGTTGGGGAGCCCGCCAACAGAAGAAAAGTGACGGCAGCTTCTGTTCCTTTCCTAAGCCCGTTTTCTCCTGATGTGAAAAAAAAAAAAAATTATTGGTCTGTGATTTAAAAAGAGAGTTACGTTTTAATAAAATGGAAACTTTCCACTTTAAGATAAAGCCCGAGCTTCCAGTGCTATGCTTTAAATGTAGTTGGTGAGACTAAAGGGGGTCAGGTCTGAATAAATACTGTGGAATGCTAAACAGGATTTCTGTCAAACAATAAGAAAATGCCCTACAGAAGAAAGCCCGCTCGCTGATTGTTCTCCAATGCTGTGTAATTACCATCCATTTTATCATAACTCTCCAATTTGGAACAGCCTTGATTTTACAACTGAGAAAACAACATACAGGAGAAGACAAAGTCCCATGAGATACTGATTTTATTGGCAGGGAAGGGAAGCATGCACATGTCCCATAGATAAACTAAGCTGTAAATTAATTTTAATGGAATTGAGATTTCCTGGAAAAAAAATCTTACCATTTTCTAGCAGAACCTATGGCACTTTCTCTGCTCTGCATTGGCGATGTCTCCGCTTCCATTTTGCGTTTCTCTGGAATAGATTGACTCTGGATAGCCCTTGTCACCGCATTTCATTGTGTCACAGCATTTTTATAATACCAAACTTTCAATGACATTGCTGTACACCTACTGCTGGATCATTTCTCTTCTAACCAGCTACCCAGGGAAAGCTATAGACTGTAAACAAATTCTTCTTTTCTCTTCTTAGAGTCAAAACATAAATCTTGATATGATGAAAAAAATCGTATTTCTCTGTGATATTAGCTACTAAGTGACAATGTATCTAAATGCAAGAAGCTTTTTGATCAGAGCCCATATTAGCAGAGCTCCAACACTGAGATGTATGAAGTACCTGAAGGTCCACTCCTGCCTCTGGAAAAAGCACCTCACACATTGAAAAGAAGCTATTTTTCTCTCATCTCGGTACATTTACTGACTATAACTGCATAACCTTAAGTAAGACAGCCACAAAATGCAGGTTCTTTTAGTAGTACTTTGGCTTAGGTGACTTTTTCAGAATACTGTACGAGCAGCTGGTTTTTTTAGGCTCAAGTAAACAGATCAGAAAATGTGGTGCAGAGAGGCAGAAGCAAAAACTGACCTAGAAAATATCACATAAATGGAACTGCAAACACTGGTCTTAGTAAAATCCTGGAGGAAAATGCCAGCCAGAATTACACATTACCCTAAAAAGAACAAAGCAAATATTTTTTCCTGGAGCTACTGAAGTATCTATTCCAGGTCTTCAGGAATATGGTGTGTTTTATATTCCAGGTGTCCTCAGTTCACTCGTTTCACTCCTGAACTTTAGACATTCAATCTGCAATTTGTTCCATACAGGTGGACAAGCGCAAGCAACGGAGTTATGCTGATTGTGACAAATTAGTTCGTTTGCTTGCAATTGCTGTCAAGTATTACTTGGAGGCTGAGGTGGTTGGAAAGTGGAACGGCGAAGATTTTCCAAGTAAATGGCAAAAACTTGCAGACACAAGCACGCAAAAGCTCAACTGCAAGGTGGTCGGAGGGGACAAACCGCTATCCAAAATACTGAAAACAGCTAAGGCAAGGAAAAGGTTGTGTGTCGAAGAAGAAAATTTGGGGGAAAGTTAAGGCTGAGATTCTCCTGGAAGACCTAGTTCTGCCAAGGGCTGTGTTTGAAGCGGGCAGCTGGTTTGAAGTGAGGTACAGAAATGTCATAAAATCCCTTCTTTATGTTGAATAGTTGCACTTTTCCCACAAAAATGATGACAAAATGCAGCAGGAGCTCCTCCATGCCAAACCAGACCAAGCCAAAATCAGCAAAAGCCCATACACCGCTTCCTCTGAGAAAGGCAATACATGGCTTTTCATAACCTCGTCGCCATCATCCGGTCTCTCTGAAGGCATTGCTTGTTTCTTTTGTGTTTGGAACCCTATTCTCATTTCAGGCACAGCCTGTAGGGACAGAAGGAAGGTAGCCGTGCTATGTGGCCATGGTGTGATGCCAAGCTGCTGCTTTCTGTTCTGCTGCTTGATTGTTCAGTCCCTCGCTGCTGTACGCTGATATTAGGTCCTGAACACGTACATCAATTGTTAAGTGTTTCACAACGATGCCTTTCATACATTGGTAGAAATTACACCTGCGCTAAAGTTCCTGACCCAAATCCGTAATCCTGATCCGAGTTTCCTCCAAGAGGAAAAAGATGTTTGCATGCTAAAGAAATGCCTGACCTCAGACCTTAATCTGGAGAGGCAAGAATCAGAAGGCAGGGCTCTGGGATGACAAGAACTAGCTTATATTCTCATTTCTGGCAACAGCTCACTCTGTGACCTGAGGGGGACGTTTCGTCCCTGTGTACCCTGCTTTCTCCATGTAGACAGAGGTAATAATGCTTATCCTCGCAAAGGTAATTTGAGGTCTATCACCAAAGGCTGCTGTACACATTTATAACTGCCTGGGGAAGTTTGTGTTTTGTTTCCTAGAGAATAACTAGGATATGCAGCTTCTACATAGTTTTGAGATGTTTACATGTGGCTGTCCAAATCGGCCCATTGCTAATACAAATCTCACAAGGTCTTTGGGAACCTCCATATATTTTTTGTCCTTTGCTGTGCACTATAATTAAGCTGCAAATACAGGAAGAAGCTCCTGTTTGGAGCTCCTGCCACTGTTTCTCTGTTACAGTGAATTTCTACACCAGTTGCCCTGTTGCAGACATGCTGGGGAAGGAGGAGGAGGGAAAGAGAGATCTGAGCAAAGACACAATTTCTTACAGCCCTGCTACATCTCTCTGGGAACTGGGCCCCTTGGGGCAGACCCTCCTCTCCATGCCCAGCTCTCCTAAAGGGAGCCCAAGATCCTTGTGGGTTGTGCGGTGCCTCTTCATGATGCCACCTGGGTGCAGGCTTGCTGTCACCGCTACCTGCTCTTCAGCTCAGCCTTGCTCTCTGCTGCGTGAATCTGACCTTTTTATCTCAAAGAAAACCCCATGCATCTTTATCCAGGGGAATATTATTCACCTAGAGGAGAAATGGGCTGATGTCTGTGGCAGCCCTTTGTGGGTCAGCTGCTGGTGGTGGTTCCTTTCTCAGCTGCTGCAGTGTGTTAGTACAGCTAGCCCCATCTGAGTCACTAACCCCAGGCTGGATATACAGGATGCAAACTGTTCATTACAGGAACTTTGTCAGCTAGATACACGGTCTTTCTTCTTTCTCGAACTTTGAAGTGGTTTTGCGGTCATACAGAAGCTCTTTAGTCAGCACAGCTTCCCTGCCAGGCAGTGAAGTAGTTATTGGGATTGAGGATAGAGTGTCAAGGAAGACAGAAATTGCACTTTTGCATTCATTTGGAAATTATATGTTCGTCTGTTTGTATTCCTGCAAGGTGGGAAGCATCTCAAGATTCACTTAGAAGAGCCACCATCTTTAGCTGTTCCCATCTGGAACTTTGAGTGCTGCGCTGACCCCAGCATCTGCGCCCACTGCTGTAGGGCAGAGCCGAGTCGAGGAGCGGCCGCTGGAGGTACGGGCTGCCAGCACACGCAGCAGAGGCTGCTCCCACGTTGCCTGCCCTCTTCTCTGCAATGGAGACGATCCCACACTCCCATTTCCCAGGCCCTAAAACTGGTTCTGCCTGTGGAAATCACCTCTTCCTAAGTCTCACTAAATTAGGGACCCCACCGCTTCCCATTTGAGGGCTATCTGACAACGCAGGCAAATAGGACAGACTCTGCAAAGGCTTTTCTACATACAGGCACTTCTATCAAAGCCACAAGGCATATGCAGACTAGGAAAAAGTAACAAAGCCTGCCTGGAAAAGCATTTTACTAACCCTAAAAGCCCATTGAGTTTAGAGCGGTCATTTCAGGGGATCCATTTCATAAGACCTCCTTACTCGGTCTCAACCGTTTGTCTACCTCTTATACTGAGATAGATCCCTTCTTTCTAAATTCGCAGTGCCTTTCATCGAACAGGGCACAGTCACTTCAAGCCCCTTCAAGGGATCCAGACCTTGGTTTCTGGGGAGAAAAAAAGAAGAAAATAAAAAGGGGAAAGCTTTCTTGGGTAGAAGTATTGAGCAATACAGGTGCATTTGAATATGTGGTCTTCCAGGTTCATAACTCTTGATCTCAAACTCTAGTTCAGTTTTGTGAATGCTTGTGAGAAGCCTAGTCCAGCAAGAAGAGACACAAAAAAAGGAAAGTAACATAGCTGCCCAATCAAAATACTGCTCGCAGAGCGAGATGGAGCTTTTAATCTGAGGAAAGTCTCCAATTTTCTGGCGCTTTATCTAAACATCAGGTACCACCTCTATCTATAAAATTAGTATTTATTTGTATTATTGTATTACTTAAGGATTGATTCATGGACCAGAAATGCTATGTAGTTCCTTAGCAAATACATGCAGAACCACAGAGTTGGTTGTTGCTGCAAAGAACTGATCTTAAAGGCTCAGAGAAATAAGATGAAAATGCAAAAACTTTATTCCCAATCTAACTCTCTTTTAACTCAATCATTTTTCTAGTTTCAAATGTTCAGGAAATAGCCTCTTGTTTTATGTAGCTGATTAGTCGGTGTTTCTGCCACGTTATAATCTGTGATTTGAGGTAGATTTACGTATGAGAAAGCTGTACTTGGCCTTTGTGCGGTCTACGTGGATGAAAGCTTTGAGTAGATTCATTTACCTCCAGAAGATCGCATTGGTCTAACAAGTACACACTGACAAGAAGGTCATTTCACTTGATTTTCAGGACAGTCAGATTTCAACCACGTCGTTTTTTTCCTTCTCGGTTTGGCTTTTCTCTGCTTTTTTTTTTTTTTTCTTTCCTCCCTGGTTCATTAGTCTTGCCCTTTCCCTCCTCTCTCCTTGTCTTTCCCCAGTACACGCTACCCTCTCAGGTTTTCCTATTTGATGGCCGAAATATAACAGGGAGCAACTGCTTTTACTGCTACTTCTGACAGTACAAGTATAAGCAAAAGGGTGAGGAGGCTTCAAATAACAGCCACGAGTGTCTGTAAGTTGATCTTTTTTTTTTTTTTTTAATTTCTCTTGAATTGGAATTTAAAGGAAATCAAACAGCCCAATGCCTCACCTGCGATACACTAAGTCCCACGCTCAGCAAGGGCCCAAGGCTGCTGGCACGCAAGGATACGTCCTCTATTACGAAGCTGCACAAGCAGTGTTGCATCCTTAGGGTGGGACAAGACCTGACCAGGGTCCCGCTCCCTGTCCAAGCAGAGAGGGGTCGGCCCCCACCTCACTGGCACCCTCCCAGCAGCCGCAATGCCATCTGGTTCACACTACCCTCTTCTTTAGAGGTATAAATAAAACCTCTGCTGGAAAGCAGATACGAGTCACGACTAGGTTTTCAACGCCACAGGCTGGGAGGTACAGTAGGCTGCTGTGTTGTTCGATACCTGCGTGATACTGAGCAGAGCCGTGGTGGGACAGCTGATGAGATATTGCTCACTAGCGCTAAAAGTTTAAGCCGCCTTCTTCATCTTAGAAGTCCTCTTGTGAGATATATCTCTTCGTAGCAATATATTTTCTTCTGCTATGAAACCTAATTATTATTACTCCTGCTGCTCTGATTTGAATGGATTTACACTGAAGAATATAACCCTTTAAAGTTTTAAAGCACTAAACGAGCTAAAAGCCAAGAAAGCTTCCTAAACAGACAAAAGTGTTATCCACTGAATGTTTTTTCCTGCCATACACAAGAACATAGTGGTTGTTAAAATTCAGCATCCAGGAGGTTAAAGCCTTCTGCTTGCCAACTGGAAGGGGCGGCAGCCTGGGAAGTCTCTCACACAGCTCCACCAATGCTCTTGGTCTTCAGCAAGAAGGGGGCACCTCTGAACATGGCAAAGCTAGTTGACAAGATGACCCAGCATGGCTATAGCTGTCTTTGAACAGCAGCAGGCCTAAAACAGCGGCTGAGAGCTGAGGTCCATCTGGTCGAGAGCTGAGGCCCCTCTTACAGGGCAGAGCCCAGTACCCTGGCTGGTACCGTACCTCTCTGTCCTCCCAACTCATTTGGGTGGGGAGGCTTGGTTCAGTGTTAGCTCTACTTTAAACAGGTGATTTCAGCAACCTCTCTTCGCTAGTTTTGCTTTAAATCTGTCTGTAGGCAGCTACTGTCGTTTGTCCCTGTGCCACAGACAGGATATTCAAACCCGGGGATGCGGCACGTAAGGGGGGTGCATCTGAGCATCGACCTGGGCCCCTGCCCGGGTACCACCCTTCCTTCGCTCGTCCCGGGGGCACAAACCTTTGGTCGTCCTGCCCGGCTGACCTCCGTGCAGAGGCACCGTGTGAGAATTGCCCCCAGGGCCCAGCTGGGGCTTGCCTCTGACAGGCGAACGCTTCTGGGGTTTACAGCATCTCTGCCCCTGCGGCTGATCTTCCTATCGCAGCCAGCCGCTCGGGGCTGGCTGTCCCGGCACAGCTGCGGGGAGCTGTTTCATATAAAACTGCAGTTTGGAAATGCCCTCCTTCAAACAGGACTTTGAATTGTAAATAACGTCACTTGTCTTTATAGTAAAAGATGACACTCAGCTAATAGGATGGCAAAGTTCGTACACTACCCTATAATTAAAAAACAAGGGGAAAGACAGACCACTTAAAAGGGTTTCCCGCTGTGACAAATTCTGTGGATAATGACATTTTCGCACTGCTGTAAAAAGCTGCTACATTGGCTGTAAATTCTCCAGCAAGGGTAATGAGTAGTATAGTTAGTCTTTCATTTGTTTTGTAGTCTGATGCCCAGTCTTTTCTGAAAATAAAAGCACAATGCTTGCATCACTTGATCAAAATATATCTTACAGAAACAGCTTTGCTTCCCCTCCAGTGCCTAATTTCAGTTGTCTAATTAAAGCAATATAATTTGCATTTCTGAGGTATATGACTTTTGGCCTGCACACATAAATACCATGTCTATGATTCAATCCTAGTCTTTTTTTTCTCTAGTGGCCCACTTTTCATATCTTTCTGTACATTGGCTTCAATTTATTTTACTTTTTTATATTACTTTTATTTTTAATTGAGTGTCTCAAACACTCCCATCCCCTCCTCCCACCATAAATTTTTGTGGCAGGGACAAACTTCTTTCCTCATCTGGCAGCGGTCTCTTAGCACAAAACTGTAGGTAAGCCCACTTCACAGTAGATAGCGTTTCAAATCTTAATGGGCTCAACCTTTAAATTTCTTTTGCACCTTTGTTAACCTCAGAATATAGCAAGTTCACAGCTTTTTTTTTTTTTGTCTACAGTATAATGACAGAGACCCCTCCTCCCATCCTCCCATTTCCTCCTGAGATTAATTGAAATGCAGCCCTCTAAACCTCCACTAATTTGTTTTGAAGCCAGCTATTTCCTCAAACAGTTGCAGAAGATGAAAGTTGTTGATAGGAGCTGCAAATTTTTTTTCTGTTCCATTGCTACATGCCACTTAAATCCCTGGCTTTGCTCCCGTATCTCTTGACACATGGATAAGGCTCTGAGCTACCATGGATAAAAACCACAAGGCTCAAATACACGTTCATTTGACCTGTGAGAGGCTTGGTTTGCTTTCTGCTGAACAGTTTGGTAACGGGCTGGGAATGCAGCAGCAGAGGAGGTGGGAGCAAGGAGCAGGGTTTTTAACATTTAAGGTTATCCTTTCACGTGCCACTTCAGGGGTCAGATTTTTCCACCCTTTCCCAGCCTGAGCACTTCGAAAGCACGCAGCTGCTGAGCCAACGCTCGCAGAGCCTGGTGCGGTGGTGTCCACGTGCAAGGCGGACAGGATGCAGGGCTTTCTGGTTCAACTTGCAAAAAAACCCAAATACAAGACGTTCATTTGAGCGCTGGAACTCAAGGCAGCATAGGGAATAATTTTACCAAGTCATTGATTGGGAGATTAAAACTTGCCTTTAATATGTGCACGGTAGTACTAGCAAAAGCTATTCTCCTCCTGAAGGCTACACATGACCGGGTTGTTCAGACAAAGCCCTTGCTCCTTTTTTTTGTGGCTGCAGTTAGCTTGATTTCATCTGAGTCATTCTCATTCTTCGCATGGCATGCTCTGCGTCCGCTTGCTGCCAAATTTACATCCTAAGTTGGTTGTGTCAAAACCTTCTGCACAATTATGGGTTTTTTTCCTTCTCCAATGTAGACGTTTTCTTTCTGGGACCGAATCCCAGTTTCCTTCTGTTTATTGTTGTCTTTAGTTTTCGGCTTGTTTGGGGCAGGGGGTTTCCACAGTCCTGTTGGTGCTGGGAAAAGCTGAGCTGCAATTGATCTAGTACTTGACTGATGTACTACGTTTCTGTTTCCCCAGCTTGCTACACAACCGACCATAAAATTAAACCTACATTTCTAAAACCTTTCAGAGAGCTGTAAAAATTACCCGCTATGCCCATTTATTTGCTGTATGGTTTTTTGTTTTGGTTTGGGGTTTTTTTGTGCCGGTCTAGTACTTTGCATCTCAATGTTCCTATTAGTAAAAGATAAAAGGGGCATCTAAGGGCCACATAAGCAGGGAGACATGTAGCCACCAGGCTCTGAATCATGGGGTTTTTCTCCTGCTTTTGTTTCCCCTGGCATTGGCAGTGTTCATAGCCCAATAGAGTCTATAAGAAAACGTCTTCAAAGTGCAGTTCTGTTGCTGCTTGACTGCGTTTGTCTATGGGTTTTTGGCCGTCACTGAAGCATTGACTTAAGAATCACTGAAAACTACCATCAATTTCTAATGAGTAAGACTTTACCAATCAGGTATTTAAACAAAGAACAACAAAACCCACTTTTCTCTCCACCCCAGCTGCTTTTGATCCCATTGAATGCTGTCAAATGGGTTAGAGTCATGCGTGAAGTTTGTCACTTCTGAGTTGCTGACAGTACCTACCTCAACGTACTACATGCTATGAATTTTAAACGATTTTATTGAAATAAACCAAAATTTATTGAAGTATTGCCATCTGTTATGTAGCAGTATTCTTCCCACTGGCAATTGGGAAAAACAGGACAAAGTGGCTGTATCTTGCCATTAAGATGTTTATTTCCGGGAAATATGAACATTTCAGTTGCTGAATAAAAGTAGTCACTATACCGTATTCAGCCCATCTATTCCAGCATAAGTTTGATACTAAAATACAACTTCCCACTTAGGGCTGACTGTGCTTTTACGTACGTAAATACACGAGAGGAATAAATATTCTGTAGGCTCCTAGTGATATAAAAACTTCATAGCAGACAAAACCAGCCTCCTTGTCTTCCGGCTTTCTAAAGGACACTCTTCATTGTACGTGTGCCCTCTCTGTTTCTCAGCATGTTTTCATCAATACCGAAGGACCACGCACAATGACTGTTGCACATCAAGGACCCATCCATGGGTCCACACAACAGGAGGTATAACGTCTCACTTAGGGATTCCTTCAGTATCCAAAAGACTCCTTGGGATTATATTTAGTGCTGTGCTGAAGACTTTTTCCGAGATACCTTTTCCATAGAGGAGAATAATCAAGCAAAATCCTAGATCTCTTGGCAAAAATCAAGTTTGAGTATCAGAAATGTCTTTATCACTTATTGTGAAGAACACTTATTAGAAAATAACCACCCCAAGCCCCACAGTATCACTATTTCATCATATGTTTTAGACCATTTTTCCAAGAGCCATAAGTAAGAAAATGTACTCATGGGGAACGGCATCCCTGTGGTAAGATATTAAATGAAGTTACTTTTTGTTTTGTTTTTAACCTTCGAAACCACTACAAATTAGGGCATCATATTAAGTCGTGAAATGGAGAAGGTCCTTTTTAATTTTGTCTCTCTGCCTGATCCACACTAGAAAGCAGAGTTATTGTCTTAGGAGACCAATTCTTCGATAAGATCTGTCTGTATCCAACTATCCGATAAGCTGGGAACTAGAGACCCAATGTCACCTTTTATTTTATTTCCTTATTTATCTGTCAGTGGTGCAGGGATCTGGGGATACAGTCACTCCAAAGTTTTCAGAATATTTTCTTAACCGTAATTTATAAATTAAGTTCCCGAATAACTTGGTTTTTTAGATCACAAATGAAATATGATTTTCTGAAAGGAAAAAAAAAAAGGTTTAAAAAGGTTTGAAAGGTTTAAAAGCTGTAAATCATATCTCCTAGGGATATCTCCTGGCATTTGTAGTCCAAATCATAAGGTTTTGCCATTACTATTCGGAGGCCACCTGTGTTGTACTGGCCTAGCATTTTGACTAGACAAGTAATCAATCGGTTAGATCATTAAAATATTAACCGGGCTAACAAGCAGTTCTTAACTCCATCTAAATTGGTAGTAACCTTTTTTGCTCGTAACAAAATTTTATGTGAAACACTTTGGACTAGGATTTTGAGATGCACCTGTTCCCAGGCTTTGGGTTTTGATCTGTCCGCCTGACTGTATGTTAACGTTTAATGCTCTGTTTTGAAATTCAGGCTTGCTAGTTCAAAAGAAAATGGCCTGGAAAGATGATTTAAATAAATAATGATCAGTCATTTATTATTATTCAAGGGAGACTGCAACATAATATATATTTTAACACCAATGGGGTTTATATAATGAAATTATTGTACTAGTAATGAAATTATCGTACTAGTAACGTAATTATGACAAAACCACAGCTTGGGGCTATTTATTTATTTTTGTTACTGTGTACGTATATAAAGCAAGGCTTTCCACAGATCCTCTGCGTGGCTTTTTTATGCTCTGATTTGACCATATCTTGCTTTCCCTGATTAACGCACATTGATTTGCAATTCTGTCTACCGTATTTAAGCTTTAACTTTAAAAAGGTTGCCTAGCGTCTCGGTGAGCATGCCGACTCCCGGCTTTTTTATCAGACAAAATCATCACGAAGGAGGAATCACAGGAATTCCACTCTGGGCTCTGCTGGCCATTAAAGCTTGACCTGTGACTCTGTGGCATTCCTCACGTCTCCTGTGCCGTCATTCCTTTGCTGCTACAGAAACTCCCAGTTATTGCTGGTAGCAATGGCCAGCTGCTTTGATCACCTGCCTTGCAAGGTACGCTTGCTATAGAGGAAAATTGTGTACACTGTTGCAGCACAGTTACAAAAGCAAAACTTAGCGTTTTCCCCAGCTTCTTCCTAAGTCAATAATCCCTAAAATAAAAATATGAGATGTTAGGCATTATTTTGACTATGTCTGCATGGTGAGGAAGATGCTCAGCTGGTAGGATTGCTTTAGAGGCATGATGACTGTGAGCAAAATGAAGATCTGCCTCATCCCTTCTTGCTGGGGATTCCCTGTACTGTGTTACTACTACGGTTTAGTTGGTCATGGGAAAGGTGGCAACTATATCTTTTTCCTTAAACACTGAAAACAAAAATCTTTATTTCCATTCCTGAACTATCACCTTCTAGTGAATACATCAGCTTCAATTCAAAGGCTTACCCCCAAGCTTGTTCCTTACCTTGTATTAGACTTTTCACATACTCGTACTTTATACTTTTCGTATCCTTTATATAGCTGCATGGATATTTACATAACCCTATGATCATTTATTGTTTTCATACGCATTTTGTTCTCATTACTTTTTTTTAAGTTGCTCTGGTACTTCATTTCATGAACACAATCTTATAAATGCTACTGAGAAATAAACCAAAACAAATTACGTAAGGAACAGAGTCTTAGTAGTGCCAAGATTTTCTTCTCTGCATTGCACACGCAAAGTTCTTCTAGTTAATTAAGAATAAACACGCACACAGCACAACTAGCTCCTACAACATGAATTTCATTTCCTTGAAGCTAAATAAAGACCAAACAAAACTGTTCTTGTTACAATTCCGATCTTCAAAGGAGTTTGTTTATTTCCTTTTATAGGTCTGGACAGCCTTGAGCTCTCTGTGTTTAGATTAAATCAGCTCCAGAGTCCTCCTGTCCCTCTTAGCTGTAAACAATGCTGAAACGGGAATGATACCTCAGGATTAAAGCTGAAATCAGTGGGATTAAGTGGAAAGAGGTTGCCGAGAAGCAAGAGTAGCCCTGGCCCGGACTCCCACGGTCTGGAGCCCCTGCAGGTCTCCGGCACTGGGCAGGCGGCTGCGAACAGCGCCACGGTTCCCTGTTTATTTACTGGAAGGGCTATCATCTGTTCAAAACACACTAACCAGCGTACTAGAAGTAACACTTTAACACGCGTGAATGTCTGTGAATCCGTATGATACATTCAATAACCTTCTTCATTTTCTCTTTCTTTGTCTTAAAACTGAGAGCTGCACCTCCAAATTACAAAATATAAACTATTTTTGTCCACTACATTCTCATTTGTAACGGCTTTACATCCCCTGCAGATTACTAAAATACAAAGCATGACATCAAGTCTAAATTTTTGACTAGCCACAAATATTCCTAATTTTTTCTTTCAGTATTCAAAAAAATGTGTTGAACCTGTAAGCCACCCATGACGAAAGAAAATATTGTCACTTCTTTTCCTTAAAAGCTCGGTTTTGTTATGTTGGTGGTGGAGCTACGTAGGAGAAATGAAGCCAGCCCAGGAGTGATGAATGCTGGATGTCTGGTAGAGCTGTGCTGGCGTAAGGACACCGGAGGCAGCACAGGGAGGGGGACTATAGTCGAAGGGGGCACCTGGCATGTATTTCTTGTTTGAGCATAGCAAAGATGTATTTGGGATACTTTGGCGAGCAGAAACTTTGCCTCTAATAGGTCAGGTGAGGACAGGCAATTGTGCGAAGGCTAGAATGAAGGTGTATGGGAAAATTTATTTCAAAGCACAATATCTTGCTGTTGTCTACTGGGATTGTTTAATCGTTTTCGATATACCTTTTAAAATAGCATGGTATGTGAAAAGTTCAGTTTTCATTGCAAGGTATATTCTGGACAGAATGTACTTCAGTTCAGACAGAGTGTCCCTGAAACTTAATAGCCTCGGTCCTCCGTCCTATAGCTCCGGGCTAGCACCAGCGCGCTCATTTCCATCTCCACTAAAAGCTCAACTGTTCACCTAAAGCAGACCATCTGCCTAGACTGCTTGTAAACTCAATTTTCAAGATTGGATAGAAAATGTTACTCGAAATAATGCTATTTACAAAGCCCTTTATTACATTCTGGTTGTTTCTGTGCTGTCACTTGAGAGACTAGCTGGGATTGTCTTTGATGGATGAGCAACCGTTTATAATCCAGGGTCTACCTTCCCTCTCAGGTTTGAAAATCTCAGTAGCGAAATCTTCCTGGAAGCCAGTGGAGCCACTGCGATTAATATTAGAAAGGAAATTACAGTATAATACAATATTTCAATATAATACAATATTGCAATAACCCCACGTTACCACTGCTTATTCCTAGCATGTTGCTGTTGCTGTTTCTTCCAGTGAGGAGCAATTGCGTGGACCAAGCTGCTGCCTCTTCTCAGGTATAAAACACCCACTGTGAGATCTCCCTTGCCTAACGCTGGAGTTTTCCAGCCCGTTCCCTGGCTTCCATCAATTTTCCGTGAACAATTCCCCAGTAAAACTGAATTGTTGAATACTCATGGAAAGCAATCACTGTAGGGGTGTAAGCAGGACGGACAGAAAATTGCTATACCTTGGAGTGAACTCATGAAAAGAGGAATTTAGGCCTGTGTCCGTCGTCAGGACTGTGTGTAGCGCTCAGACTGACATGCTATATCATAGCACCATATTTTGGCTCATCTGGGGAAAACCCACCCTACGCATGAAAGAAATGCTGCTTTGGGGGGGCAAACGAAGACCTTACTGTCTGCCCAGACCTGGTGTCAGCTGGGGGAAAAAGTGCCATTTTGGGGACTTGTGTCCTCGTCCTCCCCTTGGCTGTGCTGGTTTGGGCAGGAAGATGCAATGGCAGCCGGCATTCCCCCACCATGCGGCTCTCTACGAGGCAGTGGACACAGCCAGGGAAGCTTTTGACCTTGGACATCCCTTGGCTCTTGATTTAAGTCTAACTCTGAGTATCAGGGACTGCTCCATGTTCCCCAATCTCCTTTAAGGCTCTGCACATAATCAAAGACGTTTTCCTCGACCTGATCCTAACCTGGCAAACCCTCCGGGAAGTCCTGAGCTCCGCGTTACTCAGGAGGTCAAACACCGTGATCACAGTGGTCCCTCCCGGCCTTTTAGTCAACAGGTCAATGAGACTGGTCACGTGAGTACTGAGATGGGTAAAACCAGCAATTTTGAGTATTTGAGCAACACTAATTCTCCTTCTGATATATTAGATAGAGATTCTTAAAATCAGAAGAACAAGATCTCCTGAAAAAAATAAAAGAGTGGTTATGAAAATGTGGTCTAAATACTGACATAGACTCAGTCTGCTCACTCATAGGAATATGCGCTCGTGTGAATGTATACGAGCATATACAGCAGAATATATGCCCTCTGGCACGTATGGTAGCTGGTGCCTCATACCCTCAGCTGCTCCGAGAGACCCACCTTGGTGTTCCTGCAGTGGTTGCTGGTGGTGAACCAGCGTGTGAGGAACTGCTACCTTCGCACAAGCTGAGGCTCAAAATTTTCTCCCTTGCCAGTAATGGGAAGAAAATAATCTAGTTTAAATAATTCCCTGATAGAACACAGGTCACGCACAATGACCTGCTGGCGTACTTTCACTAAACTGCTTTCTTTACGTAATTAAAATAAATAAATAGTAAATAAATTGGATCGCTAGTAGTAAACAGAAAGTAAACCAACGTTTATCAAGAAAATGATGATGAATTATCCTCTCAACTCTGGTTAGGAGGAAGAACCCCATGAAGAAGAAAATGATAATTTTGTTTGAAGTGAAGATTGGCTACAAATGTATTTTAACGTTTTTGGAACCGGTTCTGGTAAACACAAGATTACCTGCATTAACTTATATTGGATAACTTTTCAATTGTTAAAATAAACATTCCAATTAAAATAATATGAAGTAGGGTGAAAACATGCTATACATAAACTCTGTATAGAGCCCAATAACTTTTTTCCCCCTCGTTGAACAGGGAGCTATGCCTGCCACTGCTCTGTGATGAACAGCGGCCAGGAGAAACAGAAAACTCGCATCAGGACAGTGCCCTGTTGAGAGTACTGCACTCAAAAGAACAGGAGGTTAATGAGATCCTCGATGATATTTCAGTACCTGAGAAGCACATACTACTCACAGAAAACTTCTGAAGTTATTTATAACGTATGTTAGAAAGGGACTAATTCTCCTCAGACTACACCAGTGTGCAAGGAATTCTGTTCTGTAAAAGCCAAAAGCCATTTCTTTTAACGAAAGCGATGCTTAATTTATATAGATAGAATCATTTGAAAACACTTTCATTTCCATTTATCATTACTATTGGCACAAGTAGCTGATCTTCTGTAGTATTGAAAAACCAGTGAAGGCGAACCTCTCTACCAAGCTCATCACTAATTTATATCATCATACTGGGCATGTTTTGCAGGTTGCCTGCCTCTAATCTCTTCTTATAATTGCAGAAATAACTGCACTTGTCCTCCTTTGAACAGTACTTTCAGATCCAGAAGTGAAAGTACTATAAAAAGCATTAAGTGTTATCTTACCAGTGGCAAGTATATTAAAAATTACTTCAAATCTTGCATGGAGAAAATGTTGCCAAACCTGAATGTAATTTTTATTGCATCCTTTTCATATTACACAGGCAATAATGTATCCATAATAAAGCTGAAACACACGACTCTCTTTTTTATTAGATGTAATTTTGCAATTAGTTCCACAGCACATCTCAGGAGACAAATGAAACCGATAAAAGTATTTAGCTGTTTCATCTTCAGCATGCATGACGGTTCAAACATTACTAAACTGAATTTGCAGCCATCCTTTGGGACTGCAGATTGGCCATGAGCTGCCGGTGCAGTGCACCTTCCCTGGAGAAGTCATCCTCATTTTGCTCTGAGCTGCCCCGCCACCATCACCACCGCCCTGCCCCACTCTGGGGGCTGTGAAAGCCCCATAACCCACCAGTGAAACGGGCTGCTTGTTTTTCTACTGCTGAAAAGCAGGAAAAGTCGGATGTGGACGGGAAACCTTTCCAAAAGACAAAGTTAGTCTCAAGGAAGGTTTCAGCGTGATAACCCAGAGGAGGAAATCCTATCAGTGTGAGCAAGAGCTAGAATAAACAAGTCACTACAAATACTTCTTTCCCCTTTAATAAATATTTGACTGAGGTCATCAACCTTGCGTGAACTGGACCCGTATTTGACAATGCAGACCATTTCTCCGTCTTACAGCTGAAAAGTGGGTTTGCTTGTTTTAGAAGTCAGAGCTTGCAAATCTGTTTGCACACAGGCTTTTCTGCCCTGTAAATCAGCAAGCAATCAAGAACTGTTATTACTCGGGTATATTATCAAAATCTAATGACATGGTCTCTATTCTTTTTAATTAAAGCTAGTTAGCGAATACTTATTCTTTGTCCCTCTGTCCCGGCCCACCACTCAAAATTGTTTCTGAAGAGTAAAGCAGATCACAGCACCCAGAGCCATATGCCCCTGAGGGACAGACAAACCAAACTGGCAGTTCGCAGCCGTGCCACCGTGCCATGCTTGCCGCTAATGATTTAAAAGAGTTTAGGTGACGTATCCCTCCACTTTCTTTGTCTCAAAGGCACTGTTTGGTCTATAGGGAAGAAATAATTCAAGTATTCCTCCCGCCCAAATTTCTCTTTTTATGTTTAGGCGTATTCAGTTTTACTGTGCTTAGGTACACAGGATGAAGAATGGGAACAAACCTGAGAAGCAATGAAAACACTTAGTACCAGTTGCAATGTATTCCCATTCACCTTTGCTTTCTGAGCTTTCTACCTAAATATCAGACCCCATCCTGTGGGATCCTAATTACCTGGTATTGCAAAAGCTCTTTGGTCAGCAGAAAGCACTGGGATCTTTCCAACCTCCACTCAGCTTTAGAGTATTTTCACAGATATCAGCTTCTTTGGCCTTTGCTGCAAGATTATTTCCTTGTACGACATGTCTGTAAGTACAGGGTTTCACCGTACGAATATACAAGTTATCAAAATATTTGAAGTCCCAAACAGACAGCAGCCATCATCTTGAGTTTGGAGGAAGATCTCTTTGATTTCAGGAAAAAGCATGGCATTTCTTTCTCAAATCTTGCAAGCGGACATTGTAATTGCACAGAACGTGTTCCGCTTCGCTCTCTAAAACACAAAGCAGCTGATAGCTTGCAAGGAAATTGCCTGGAGTCCTGGTAACCAGAAAATACAACAGCCTTATTTTCCCTACACCGGTGCTGCTGGAGCACCGACTTCTAAAAAATGCAGTGTTCCTATCTGTAATGCAGTGTTTCACATGGCCAAATATTTCACAGAAAATGCGGCAAAGCTGTTGTAACTCTGTGTGAGAGATTCAGTAAAATACGGTATGTCCTAAAGGCTAAGGAAGACATGGCACAAATTGCCTAGCTGTCTGAGAGCCAAGGTGTTTGCTAATTTTCTCATCTCAAATTGTGTCCTGTAAATTGGGCGTAAAAGAGACTCGGACATCAGCAGAGTTTTCAGCTCAAAAGGCCACCACCGAGGAAAGGGTGTTACAGGCTGGTGCTTCATAGGGAACCTGAGGGGGAAATTCTCAGGGCCCAAAACTTCGTGCTTGCTGTAACATCTGCCGCCTTACCGTCTGCAGCAATTCCCAAAGTCTTTGGCTTTGCTATGGGTGTTGATGTTCACAAATCTCCGTCACCCTTGGAGCAGTCATGGGAGCGGAGTAGGCAAGCTCCCAAAACGTGAAAGAATATCTGCAAACATACAACTGCAAACTTTCGCTAAGTCACGCATACCCCAACCACTGGCATATTATTTGTGTGGTCTGGCCTCCTCCAAGCCATGGCAGGATGCCCACGACTGTGCTGTTTTGCTACTTGAGCCACCAGTACTAAAAATAATGAAAAATTAATAGCTGTAAGTTCATGTAGAGACCCAGAGGTATGGACCTAGCTTTCTGTTTACTAAACTCAAAATACACATCAGGTTTGACTTCCGCAGCCTGTGGCACATGTATAGATCTGGATGTTTAAGAGGAGTAAGTGTTCTGAAGCATTTTTCCACTGCTATATTTCTTCTAATATCATTTTAATCTGTTTCTCAGTGTGTTCCCAGTGTATCCAAAGAACAAGAGCAAAGACTTTCAGTGGCTGACCTAGTGACCATAAATTCTGGGACTGTAGTGAAAGCCCGTGTGACCTCATGGATAAAGTGTTCGCTTCATATTTTGAAGGTCATAAATTCAAATCCTGTTAATAGTCTGCTTTTATTAAATGTCTCATAGCTTATTTTCAGCAGTATAATTACACACTAGCTCAGTTAATTATTACTGAATTCCTCCAGCAACAACAAAAAGGGCAAACTACCCACTAAAAACAATTTAGAAAGTAATACTTACAAAATGATTACCAATTTAAACAGTCCAATTAAATCAGACAATTAAGGTTAAGTAGATTCCTCATTAGAGTAATTTTCTGTACTTATAACTGTACAAAACTCTTATAAGGCTTTTTGGGAACGGAGGAGTTTGATGCATTTGCACAAATGTAAGCGTGCCATGACTGGGGTTCATATGTACGTATCTGATGAAAGAATTTGGCTGGGGGAATTTATAAACACACATATGGGAGCTCTTGGTCAGAGAGACAAATCTGTTTTCTTTAATAGGATCTTGTTTAACTTATTGAAAGATATACCCCAGGCTTTTCCTGAGTTTATTGGGAAGAACAGCCCTGTTCCATACTATAAGAGCAAATGACACCTTGTTTTGAACCAATATTTCTTGGAGACGTGAGACCATAATACAAATAAAACCGGCCTTCTGTGGGGCTTTATGGTTGTACATCAAAATTAATGTGCTGCTTCATTAAGTAGCTGTAACGTTTTGCATGGAAACCCCTTGCCTTTCCTGACTTGGGAGAACACACGTTTGTTTCTCAGGGCTCAGTGGTAATGCTTTTGCTTACACTGAACGACACTGGACAGAATAAATACTAAGCCAAGGAAAACGATTGTGATATAAAGTACAGCCATGTGTTAGAAAGTCAGTCCAGGTCTTTTAGGGTGTTAAAAAGATTTCTGATTATTTGTTGTGTTTTATTTCCTGATACCTTCTTTCTTTGTAAGTGTTAGGTAAATGGACTTATGGCAGAGAGCATGGAAATGACAAATTATTCAAGCCGCTCCGTGGGCAAGCTTGCTCAGGGAAGGCAAGCCTGGCCCGCCCACCGCTGGACGTGATTTCTGGGAGACGCGGACAAGACCATAAGAGCTCTGTGTTCACCTTCAGGTGTGTGCCAAGAGAAGAATGCAAAGCTGGGGAGAAAAATTTGCCGTTGCCCCAGAAGACCGCAGCTCTGCCAGCAAGGCGCGGAGTGGGAGGGCTGAGGCACTCCTCGCTGAGGGAAGGGAGCCTTCGGTGGCTGCAAAGGTCTAAAGCAAACCAGCCCTGAAGGCGTTCTAATACCTGTATAAAAGTGTACAGTTTTGTATTTAAAGAGTTGGTTTTGATGTAACAATCTTATCTTAACATGTCAGAATTAAAAAAAAAAGAAGGAAAAAGTGGCATGAATAAGAAAACAAACGCGTTCTTTCCAGAGGTGACTTTCCAACTAAAGCCAGGACCATTTGTCTTGAAGCTCATTTCACGTTAGGATGTGTTTCTCACAATATGTTAAGCCCTAAGGGGATGCTAAGATGAAAAATGTGTTTTAATTATTTTGTATGGGTTAAGTAAAGAGACTTGAGACTTTATCTCTGCTTTCTACAGCTATCCATGCGTGAAATGTGCTACACAGCAAGAGAAATAGAGTACCAACAGTACAATGAGGTGCAAATCCAGCACAGACCTCAGCACTGGGGGAAGAGGGCAGCCACTTTTCTGTGTAGAAATAATTCCACGGAATTCCCCGGTAAGATTTGGGTACAAGACACACAGGTACCTTTGCAGATAGGTTGCCTTGTAAATTAAAGATGAAATTATCAATAGCCGATATGACTCTGTGAGAGAAGTGGAAGTTATCGGTGGTAACACACAATGTTATCGACTGTCCCACAGGTGAGGATGTATTTTCCCTATCTATGACATCATATGAAAATACTTAGTTATCCCCATCATGTGGAACATAATGTCTGAGGCAGGAAAAGAGGTGCTACGAGGTAGCCTCATGTGTGCTTTCCTTCTCTGGGGCAAAAATGAACCACTGTTGTAGTCTAAGTTTATCCTTCTGCATGGCTGCACCCAAAGGAACTAAATATTTCCTTCTTCCAGACTGCTGGCCAGCTTGGCAGTCGGGATTACCTTATGCATACAGCAGAGGATGAAATAACGATTGAAAAGTGTTCAGTGATGAAGAATTCATCGTGCTGAGCTGTGCTACGGAGACTCGGAGGTCTTGATTTGAGATCTAGAGATAATAGGAAAGAAATACCGACAAGCTGAGGATAGCGAATGACACTTCAGAGTGCTCTCTTGGGAGAGAAGAGCTATTTTTGCACGTCTCTATACTGCCATACACAAATCTGCAATCAGTAAAGGTAGCCTAATGTTATATCTTTAATGTTAAAAACACCTGTTATATCCCAGAGGTATAGGACACAGCCTGCGTGTTTGATGAAGATTTATTTAGCTTGTGCACTAACACGCTTTCTAATCTTTTCAACTTAATTAAAATGTAGCTTTATCAATGACTAACTTATTCACAAAATCTACTGTCACAAATTTTAATTTACAGCATGCTGCTTAGCAAAGTAATTTTCTTTGTTGCTTACATGATTGAGTGCCAAGTGATCGCTCTTTAGTTTCCAGAAGATTTTTTTTTTTTTAATGGAAGAAATTAGAGATGATTGATAGTCAAATAGCTAAATAGTGCTCAGGAGTAACAAGAAACCAGACCTGGGCATTAGAATACAAGCTGGGAAAATTATTCATCTAGCTATCCTATTGGACGTTCAATTAAGAAAACTATATGACAATTTTTATTTTTGTTCCTGTGTCTTATTTCTCATTTCTTTTTTTTGTACCCTAAACCATAATTCAAAAAGGCTGAAAGGAAGAAAGTTTAGTAAAATTGGCACAAGCATATTATATATACAGAAACATTTTTAAACTCATCTGGGTTTCTTTAGTCTTGGCTTGGCTGATCTTGACTGAGGTTATAGAATATATTAGTCACTGCCAAAAAAGAATCCTAAACACTGTAAACTGAGAAAATGGTATTCTGCCCTTCTCCCAGCTCCAGAAAACCCAAGTAAAATCTAGAGC
This sequence comes from Fregata magnificens, assembly GCA_013389945.1. Classification (NCBI taxonomy): domain Eukaryota; kingdom Metazoa; phylum Chordata; class Aves; order Suliformes; family Fregatidae; genus Fregata; species Fregata magnificens. The sequence continues at coordinate 210,040 of WAAD01005996.1, forward strand.
AGCAATATTGTCTTACGAAGCAAAAGTCTGAATCTTGGTCCTGTCAAAATCAATGATTATATTCCTCTGTCAAACTGTGGCCGTGATTATGGCTCCCTGAGAATAAATTTATTTGCAGGTTTGCATAATCTGTGTTTATTTTTAAATTCAGTTTGAATTTGATGAACGGTTTCAAAGAAATGAAAAAGTAATGAAAAGTTAATTAGCCCAAGCAGTGGAGAAGAACAATTAGCACTCCATGGCTCCTTGCAAAAAAGACCATGCATCTTTGGAAAATACAGAAAAATAGCAGCAAATTGGGGTTTCTAGCATATTTACTGTGTAAGGAAAGAAAGCATACTAAAAAATACTAATGTTGCAATTCAAAGAATCATTGCATTAGGCTTTCAAGTGGTAGCTCTTCTTTATTGTAGATGTTATTTATTCTGTACCCACTAGCGCTTTTGCCAGTCATAATAAGATGCAGGGATCGAAGTTAGCAGGTTGATGTGGGATGCAATAGATGGAAGCAAATTAAAAAAACCTACGAGGAGAACAGGAGCAGACAGCTTTACTGTATTTGCATGAATACGTTAGACACACATGTGTGCAGGCTTGGGCCCAGATACATACGTTGCTTTAAAAACACTGAAGTGAATGAATACGAGGAGTTAACAATGCCAATTATTGTGCACTGAGTAGAGGTTTGCTCCGGATAGATAGTTCATAGATTTCAAGTATGTGAAAAGCCTCACAAACACCTGCCATTAGTTTAAGAGTCTATCTTTAGACAATCCTACGTACTGTATGTATTTGAACTGCTTATTCGGTTTCTGTTTTGTTAACATGCTCTGTTTTGCTACTGTGCCACCCATAGAAATCTCTCATCTGGCTTCCCCAAAGAACGAATAGCACAGCAAAGTAAATATGTAACGTGAGAGGGAAAATATAAAACTGGGAGAGGCCACAGATGTATTTGATATAACAAAAAAGGGATCAGGAGCTGAATCTCAGTTCAGCGAGAGCGCTGCTTGCCTAATAATTACCTCTGACCTACCGCATTGGATTTTCAGTCCAAAAGCTGGCACCTTTCAGATAAACCAACCTCAAAATGTACCACTGAGCAATCATGCAATGCAAAAGTAAACTAGATGAGAAAAGTTACGAGTTTGTCTCAAAAACAACTGAAAAAGTAGGACTGAAGTGTGCAAAACAAGCCAGAGGCACGCAGAAATGGGAAAAGCAAGTTGTTGGGTGTATTGAGTCAGGGCTGCGTGCTCGACGCTGAAAACTGCAGGTGAAGGTTTCGGAAACAGCCAGAGACTTTTGAAGGGCTTTGTACTGGGTCAGCTAAGGCTCCCCACACGGATGCCTGTTGCCCAAACCCTCCTGCTATCAAAACTCCCAGCAGTTTCTATAGATGTTTCAACAGTAGGGAAACAGGCTCAGCTGCTTGCAAAGTGAGAAATTTTTGTTCTCAGGAAAATGCTTCCGGGTGCCAGACTGGATGATACCGAGCATGGACTTTTTGCTAGCCTCAGAGCCACAGTGAAGTGTGCCTTCTGATAGAAAAAAAGGAAAACAGGCAAAGCACTCTCATAAACGGGCCCTAGGAATAAGATAAAGCCCGGCTCCTGCTGAAATCAACGGGCACGGTACCACTGACTGCACTTTGGACGGGACTCTGCTACTAGGACAAGGGGATTCAATCCACTCATTGAGAAAAAAAATCGTTTTCAATGATATTGATCTTCACGATACTATTTCTAGAAATAAGGCATTCCAGATAGTTTTTATTAATGTCTTTCATAACCAGTGTGTCCTAAATCTCCCCAGAAACTCATGGTCCAGAACTATTTAAATCAACAGGAGTCTTTAACTGCAACAGAGTTCTCCATGGCTTCCAGGTAGGGAGGATGGAAGTATGTAGCAGAAAACAGTATTGCCATTTCCTAGTCACTGCATTAAAACATTCAGTAATGGGCAAACAACAGAAATTCGGGTAAACAAAAGAGTGTGCATTTGTAGAGGTATGTACGATACGCCTCAGGGGTGCTGTGAGCACAGAAACGAAGTCCAAGTGACTCGGCATCCAAGACAAGCACATTTATCTTTGGGACTGCACACATGTTCATTGTTCTACCTGCACAAGGGCATATTATATTAAGAAGAGAGTGTTAGGGTAGAAGTACTTACATGTTTTTAATGTATACAGCCCTTTTGTGTAATAAGTATTTGACTGTTTTAGTGTCATGGCATATACAGTTACCCTGTTAGGGTAGTTATTCCCCTCTGCGGTGATCTATAATTCTGTTCAAAATTTCAGTGTACGTTTCATACGGTGATCACAGTCAGAAACATAACCAGCTTCTTTATGATTCCTTCACTAACTTTTAACCTTCAGTTTCCTATTTCGTATGTAACTGTCACAAAATAAATACCAAGTCCCTGGCCGCTTGTATGCAATAATCCTGGAACCCTTTGCTGTGCACTATAGCAGGAAAAAGGAAACAGATTTTTAACTCCTTGAGAGCTGAATCATCACCAGCCTATCCAAGTGTAAACAGTGGTAAGCATAGAGGAAGAGCAAAAACGAAAAACAAGTTTGTGGAGACATAGAAGGCAATGCTGCAAAGCAATAAACCCACTGCAGAGACGAGAGAATCTAGGAAGACTCACATGTCTGGAGGTGGCGTTAAAACAACAGCATGAACGAGGGCATAGGAAAGGAAAGCCAAAACAAACCGATTAAACCCAGTATTTTATATTTTGACCTTCCTTTAATCCAGTAACATGCCAGTTATGGGGAACATTGTTTTTAAAAGACTGCTTTACTCAGGAAAACTTTAAAACCTGATGTGCTTTGATAAGCAACATTCTTTTAAAGTAAACCTGAACTAACAGTTTAAAGCTAAATAATACAGAGGCCTGAATTAAAACTCTGGAAAGGTTGTAAGGTTAGGTCAGTGAGCTTACTGGCACCTAGAAAATAAGTGCTACTTTAGATATCTATGGAACAGAATAAGCATGACCATAGCTTCTGATAGAATATTCTCCTAAGAGATCGAAAATCAGGCTTCCAGTCCCTCCTCCACAAGCTTGCAGATGTTTTATTTAGTGACGATTTCTTGCAATGTGGGTGAAAAATCTTACGAGGAACAAATTTCCCCCCCTCTAAGGGCTAGGACCTAGACACTAACACCCAGGGTCATCTTCCTATTTGCTTCCTTTCTAGACAAGGAAGTCCTGGAGCCAGAGCGAGGGAAGGGGCTGACGTTGCTACTAGGGTTTTCTTAGTTTTATTAGAGCTGTTTTGACAAGAGGAGTAGCGCTCTTCTGAAGTTTTTGAAGCTTTCAGTGCTTTCTCCTATAGCCCTGCTTCTTCACATCAGCCTAGAAGTCTAGAGAAAATTTAGAGCCTGCTCTAAATACAAGAGGGACTTGAACCCAAGTTTCTGCTGAAGAATGCTCTAATCACAGCATCTGACTGAAGGTACCAGGGACTGCTTCTAGTTCCTTGATACCCCTTCCTGCAGGTATGCCCTGCCTCAGAGCCCAGCTGCAGCTAAAACAGAAAATGCTTAGCTGCAACCAGGAAAAAAAAAAACACTAGAAGTTTTTTCTGCCCTGAACTTGCCTTTTAAGGATTTTAACTCCCCTGGGCTCCACCCACCATCCCAGGTGAAGGGCATAAGTTCTGGAGACACAGCGTGGGTGTCGAGATATATAAATAGTGCACCTGGGGCAAGCAGGAAAAAGGTTGCACTTGTTTTTGAGGGTGAGCTGTTAGCAGAGAAGATCTAATATGTAGAGATGTACTTGAGATCGCATGAGAGCAGGTAGGTGAGGTTATTTTGCTTTAGTAATGAAAGCAGGAGAAAATAGAGAATATGTAAAATTACTTATTTTAAGCTACTCTTTTTTTTGTAGGAGCAAATTCTAGTACTAGAAGAAGTGGGATTTTATATTTCTTGATACAATACAGGAACAAGTATTTAGTGAGACTGAAGGCTGGTTTATATGGTGAGGGATGCTTTCTGTGACTGCTTTTTGAGAAAAAAGAAAGAAGAGCTAAGGAATATGGTGGTAGTAGGAGGGTGAGATCAGTAATTTCTGCAACTCTCCAAATTTATAGACTTGTGTGAAGAGGTAAGGATGGCCTGCTACAGGGTCTGAAGGCTATGTTCTGCAGATCCATTCAATATTTGCTTAACACACCATAATGATTCTTAGGCTCTGCAATAACTTTTAAGGTTACAGCTAAAATGTGAAAAGATTAAATAGAGGATTTCACCGATACAGGAAAAGGTGTACTGCTTCTTCACGGTCTTGCTGCTGATTCCAATGTCTCTTGACTTTATGATATCAAGCCATGAAACAGTTTCTCTAAACTAGGTATAGACTTAAAGAAATGCAACAAAGCCCTTATTGTAAATGTAAATATCTGAGCTTTAGGTTCTGTGCATAAATGGTATTTTTCTTATGATCCAAAACATATATAAAAATAAAAGATTACAATTATGAGAAGGGACTAGGCTATTAAAGCCATATTCTGCAATAGAGTATTTGCATAAGCGTGCTAGAAATTCAGTGGAGTTCAAATACAGTCTGATCATGAATAGTGTAATTAAATTACAATTTAAAATATGTGAACCATCTGCATTGCAATGTGAATCTTAGTGCTACACTGGGAATATTGATGATGAGTTTTGTATTATGCAGTAAAATAAAATCTACCAAAGCTCTGCCTATTTTCCAGTCCCTTCAACATTTGCTGTTAGTAGAGCATTCCCCTTGGCCTTGCCTAACTCAGTACTGAGTGTTAAACTTCTATGGCTCCATAATTGCCTCAAAGACCTTGCAAAAGCTGAATCTAATGCGTTTTATCTTGTGTATGCCTTCTCTAAGTTCACAGTCAAAATAAAAGGAATAGGAAAGACGCTGAGAGAGCTAGGTAAGCTTACAGGAGAAAGCTTCAAATGAAGAAATTAAAGCAGGCTGGAGAGTATGCAAAATAAAAATAAGTTTTTGCTGGATTGTTGTTTTTATACTAGTAGCAAATATATGAAAGGGTAGCAGCTGAACTTAATTTAGAAGTCTGTTGGAGACATGAGTTTGTCTCTGATACTTTGACTTCTGATGGGTTTTTTGACCTTGAGAGAAAGCTGCAGGAAACATACCAGGAAAAGACAGCTGACCTGCTAAGCCAACAGGTATTTTTCAGCTACCGAAAAACACTGGTTTGGTTTAATGTAATTCTTTAATAAAAGTAATATGCAGGAACACTTCTGTTGCCCCTGGCTTCAAGACTGAAGCCCCTGTGAAGACCATCAGGATCGTGAGGGGATGTTTGGAGGTTATGGTGCATGTGCTGCAGACACCCCTCCTCCCAGAGGCTGCTTTCCAGCAGTGACCAGGAAAGACCACATCCTCCCACCATGCATGAGCCCGAGCCCTGTGTCCCCAGCCTTTCCACATGTGCATTGAGCACTTTTGCAAGGGAGCAGGTGGCACTGAGGACCTGCTTGCCTTCAGCTCTCACTAATGGACTGCAAAACTTCAATATCAGGTGAAGGACCTTTCTTTGATTTGCTGCTTTGTTGGTTAATAGCATGCTTCCCTTCCCAGTTTTACTCAGGTGCCAGGATAGAGGACTGAAATGTGATGTAATGGGGGTCCAGCAGCATGTTGCCAGGCAATGCTATATGGTAGCTTCCTGCTACCACTTGATCCTGCTGCAATTTCCACAGCTGATGGCTTTCAGCAGGATTTCAGGCTACTTTGAGGAGGCTGGGTTAGAGGGGAGGCAAACAAAAGGACCATTAGGGGCTCTGGTAGAGAGGGGGAAGAAATTAAATGGGAGCGCTCTCTGAAAGGAATAATCAAGAAGTGGTGGGAAATGTCTTTTAAATATTGTGAGAAAGAAGTAGAAGGGGTAGAAGTAATTTTTTAAGCAGACTGGGCTGTACAGTTGGACATCCTATTAAATCAGAAGTGCAAACTAAATTGGTACTTTGTAGGATAGTTCAATGTAATTTCTCTCTCATACATTTTTCCCTTTAAGAACAACCATAGGAAGACTTTGCTTCTTTACTCACCAAGGTGAAGGGAGGAAGACTCTTACTTTTTTTTGTATCATAAGTAGTTTGGTGAGATGGTGTTTCTTCCTGGACTGTGACATGAATTGTCTGTTTTACCTCTCAGATTCCTGAAAATCTGAGTACATTTAGGACTGCATTTGTCATCCCATGCTTTTGCAGATTTAAACAGGGGGAAGGATTAAAAGCTGGGAGGACAGGGACAGATGTTTTCAATGGTTTTCATAGAGGAAAAAAGCTTTTGCAAGGGGGGAAAAAAAAGCAAGAGTGAAGAGCTGGCTTCATTTGGATATTTGATGCCACCTAATTTTAAAAATTAAAAGATAATAAAGGGTCAGGACTCTATAGAACACTCACAGAAAAGCACAATAGGAAAGGAAAATCAACTAGGCTTATACAAGAGTGAGAATTTTTTTGTCCCCTATTGTTTAGATGCATTTGTAAACTTGTTTTTTCAGGCCTAAGTTACCTTATAGATGCAAGGGAAATTTGAACCTTGCTGTATGAGCATACAATCTTTTCCAGTCACTGCCATCCAAAAGACAACAAAACTATCCTGGAGAGATCCCTACTGCCATGTCCAACAGGACTCCTCTTCCTGACTCTTCTCAAAAGGGAGAAAGGAAAGAGGTTTTATAGACAAGTTCTATGTAGAACTGTAAACAAAGTGGGTTAGTTAAAAAAAAAAAACCTACCAAACAAAGCATTGGAAGCTGGTGCAGAATTGATACTGCATCAGATATCCCTATATGTTATGCAATATTGTTACAGGCAAGCCTTGATGAATCAAGAAATTTAACACCAAAGCTGTGAGAGCAGTCCTAGATGACTGATCCTCTCAGCTGTGGAGACTGCATCTGGGTCAAAACTTTATTTCAGTTCAAAAACCTATGCAAAAGATAAATGATACACTAGCCAAATTTCTTCCAGTAAGTTTTGAGTACACTGAGTAGAATTAGTCATGAGCAGAAGCTCATTGAAGCAAGAAAATTGCTGTAAGGTACTGCAGGTCTATAAAATCCATTAACAACGATGAATTTCTAGTCTAGTTCCTGCAGCACATTATTGATAACTGGCAGCTCCAGTACTGCGCACTCTGAGGGGGTTCCTGTTATCTATATTAGCTGGGGACGGTGATCCTATGTGGCCAGATAGCTGTGGTGCTCCTCAAGCTAAGGATGTTCACATAGAGTACTTTTGGACTGGATCTGTAAAACACTCGTGTGCCTTACAGAGAAAGTCTAACATACAGTTGTATTGAAAATCCCAGGTAGATAAGAGGTGGTGGAGTCATCAACCCTGGAGGCATTCAAAAAAGGTGTAGATGTGGCACTCCAGGGCCTAGTTTAGGAGTCATGGTGATGGTTGGACTTGATGATCTTAGAGGTTTTTTCCAACCTTAATGATTCTATGATTCTATGATTCTATGATTCTATGATTCTATGATTCTATGATTCTATGATTCTATGATTCTATGATTCTATGATTCTATGATTCTATGATTCTATGATTCTATGATTCTATGAATGTGTGGTTTTGGTAGTTTATTAGTTGCACCTGATGTTTCATCTTTTTGTATTCATTTAGAAATATTTGCTAAGTGACAATTTTCTTACACCTAAATGATCCTATTTTGGTTTAATAAATATTTCCTAGGACTTGGACTGTAGAGTAAATCTCATTAATGTTGTTTCTTTTGCTATAACAAACCTAAATCTGCTTTTTATCAATTCTTAAACATAGGTCACAGGCTATTTATTATTCTTACCTTGAGAACATTAAAAAAAAGCCATGAAACTGGCTGTTCTAAATCCTTCTTCCTATTTTATATGAAGAATAGGAAAACTCCGTGTCTTTTTTCAGTGTGAAATATGGAGATGTTAGACCAATTTTTAATCAGATTTATTGTCTGTCTGGAACAATTATACTTTCCATAGCTCATTGAGATTATCATGCATGATTTGCATGTCTAATAAATAATGCATATTTGAACTAGTCTCTGAAACCCCCAGAACAAAGACTATGAACTCCTGAAGGACTGCTGGCAGATAGAAATTTAACATATAAGATATATAAATATGTCTTAACTTACCACTTTAGACTTTAATTGGGGTATCTGAACAAGGTCCCTACATGCTGTACCTCTTGCTATTGTTGAGATCTTGCCTTTCAATAGTTCTCTGAGCTAAATTAGCAATGCAATATAACTTTACTTGATAGAAACTATCTTCCAAAATTAGCAGTCTGGTTTTGTGACATTTAATATTCAGCATATATTAAATCATGTAATGACATCACTATCAGTTAGGTAAAAATAAAAATAGAGGGGAGGGGAAGAGAACTGGCATGGGACAGTCTTATGAACTGTGTTCCAGCCACAAGCTTTTGTTTCTCATCTCTGGGTTATGAACCTCCGAACACTGCAAGGAGCAGGCAGTTGTAAATACCTGGCCTCCTGGGTAGGTCTAAAAGCATTTTCCATATCCTGGTTAGGTTTTCACATACATGTTCATGTTGTGACTTCCTGCAGAGCCCAATTGGAGCTGGAACATGCAGTTATCATGCAGTGTTCTCATTTTTTTGACCAAGGCTGTTATTGCACCTGCATAGGGAGGCTGCGACATCAAAGGCAACACATGAAAGGGAGAAAAAACCCAGTAAATTTAGGGATTTGATTATTTGTGTAAATCATCATAGATATGGCATCTTTCTTTGATGTAGCTAGCACAGCAAAAGGTTGGAAGGTCATACTTAAATGTAAACTGCTTTCCAGCTCCTGCATTGGTCCTCCTCCAGAGCAAGATTTTGGTGCAATACAGTTTCCCCTTTTCATTCCCCCCTGCCTTTCATAGTTTCCATACAGAGCGATTGCTCATTCATTACTTATGCAACTGCTGGAGAGAGCAGTATCAAAAGATGTTGATGTATAGCCCAGTCTCCCTTTTGGTATACTGAGGTCTTCAAACTAGCCCTCCAAATATGGATTGTAAGAGGATATTTCAATGAAGCTGAAATCTGCCTGCTGAACTCTCCTGGAAACTAGGCTAGAAGCACCACAATAAAGTGATGGTTCTTGCAAAACCAGGCTCCTGCTGGAGACAGCCGGGTTGGAAAGGTGCCCTGAACCTGGGAGATGCAAACTGGGCTCCTCTCTCTGCTGAGAAGTAGCCTAATGCTGAATGTCACTGAGGTTCCTCTAATCCCCAATCTCATCCATATCAGAGTGCGAATATCAGTTTTGCATCAATAAATGGTAAATTAAAAAGCTTACTAGTGTTCAGAATCTTACATAAAAAGCATTTGCTGTTTTAATCATACTTGATCAAGATAACTGTAGCTCATTTGCTTAAGCTGATTAGCTGGGATACTGTTATCAGTGGCTGCCTAATAGCATGGAGTTTTATACAGACAAAGGTCTCAATTAAAGGAACTAGGTAAAATCTCACGTCGCTGGTCCATGCCAAAATAGCATTGCCTGACTTAACAAGTTTGGTGCAGCTATGGTTCCATGAGCCGCAATACTTTGTCACGCGTGGCAGGCAGTCCACCAGGCAGGTTTGCTATGGGAACCCTAGCAAGCAGTGATTTCAGATTAGAACTCAGGCATACTTTGGACTCACTCCTGCAAACTCCTACTTATGAAAGACATCTCAGTGAAGTCAGGAGGATTAATTTAGTGAAACAGACTTTTAAAATCAGTATTTTTAAGGTCTGATCCTGTTCTTGCATCTGAGTAACTACTTATGCCACAAGACATCGGTCTTCCTGTGTTTAACTAAAAAGCATCTTTCAAGTACAGAATTTCAAAGCCATTTCTCTCCGCAGCCCTAAAATTCTTTCCTCTTTATACTGACAACCTGAAGGAATAAAGATGTTCCTAAAGTGGAACTTTGGTCTTTTTGATGTCATTATTATTCTGTATGTATGGGTGAAGTATCAATAATCACTTTGGGGAAGCAGTATGTCCAAGCTCAGGCCAGATTGTTTCTGTGAATTGCGCAGAGAATTGGAGAAATGCATAGAGGTACTGGCAAATTACCCACAGGGTATCAGTGATCTATCCCGTGGGGCTGTTGAGTGGATTAATTAGTAATGCTTGGTGAAATAGTCACAATTAATGTGTTTTATTAGACTGAATTTCTTCCCTTTATTTTTCCCCCATGAAATTGCCTACGAGAAGCCTATGGATTTTTAAAAATGCATGTAATTGGGATAACAGTCCATCTGGCTTTCAAATACTTATCCAGCAAAGCAACCTTCCTATCTGCTCTGTCAGGTAGAGATTGTGCGCACTGCAGTCCCCAAATGATGCTGAAAATGTATCCCCCTGTTTCTTCACCTGCCTTCCGAATCGGACAGCTAACGGGGAGCTGGCTCTCACCTGTCTGAGACTATAACATCTCCAATTTTGCTCAGCTCTAGGACACACAGTGAGTATGGGACTCACTAGGAGAGAGGAGGGTTGTTCATTCACCCTGCAGAGTTTGTTGTATAAAGCTCCACTCCAAAATTTTTGCCATCAGGCAACAGCTTGCGCATCAGAGACTGAATTTTGCCTTTGACATATCAGTGACAAGCTGTTGCAAAGACCTACCCGCTTAACTCAATGAAGATGACTTGAAGAAAAAAAATACCAGTGATGATGACTTGAGGAAAAAAACCATGTTGTTGGGGTGGTATTTGAGCCTATATTAATGAGGGAAACATGATCTTTCAGATCAGACTAGTAGGGACTTCAAGATACTGTAATGTTTCAATCCAGCATTCCAGACAGCTTCAAGAGAGGAAACTGCTGTTTCCTACCCCATAATAACGCATTTTTACTTTAAAAATACTTCAAATGTATCCTGAGGCACAGAAAATTATCCTACATCTTGAATATAGATTATGCACAGAGTCTGTAAATAAAACAGGAGAAGTTGTCTTTGAAAAGCACATTTCATATACATTTGTTTCAGCACAAAAATGGATTTTCTGCTCTTCTACATCAATCTTAATTGTGCTAATCAATAGACAGGAATGCATGTGGAAGCCTCTAGTGAAGTAGAGAAATAAGTTGTATTTTCTTTGTATGTATGTGGCATTCTAAAGCACAGTAATAAGAGCAAGCAATTATATCTACATCACAAATTTTGTATTTCATAGCAATAAATTGCGCTTTAGGTCTCATGTGGTGGAGCAATGGATTAAATAATACGCATGAAAGCAGACCAGTCATATCATTTCAGAGAAAATATCCCTTGATGACTTCAGAAGGAACCAGGCTCTTTAACACCTATGGGTGGGTGGTGTGTTGGAGGGAATTAAAGTTCTCAGGAGTCAATTGCTCAGGATGAACTTTTAAATTCCTTGAAAATTACATCTAGGAGAAATGGGATATGGTGTGCTTGTTTGTTTATTTCTGGCAAAGCCATTTATTCTTGTGTGAACATCTCATTAAAAGTAAGATCCAGGTGTAATTCCCAGAGGACTGAAATGGAACCAGCAGCAAATAAACTGCCTGGTATGCATGCTCATCCCCGGCCCTGGGAAACAGGAACGGGACATTGAGCGTACATGTTCGAAATCCTTCTTGCTTTCATCAAAAAACATCTGGTTAGATTTATCATGGGATTAAGAGAGCATGTTAAGAAAGCCTGTCATAATATGAAAGTGATGAAGTCTTTCTTTGAACATCTATGCATAGTGAGAGTGTCATTTTTTCAGTGGCAGTCATGTAGAAGGAAAGGGGAGCTAACCTCTCTGATCACAGCTGCAGCATTTATTCCAGCCTAAACTTTACACTTTTGGACAGGGATCCTTCGTATCTCAGTGTGGTTTAAGTTAACAGTGCTAATTGCAACAAGGTCCCCAAACCTTGCAGGAGGGATGCTGCTACAGCGCCTGGGTCTCCAAATGCTCCTGGAGAGAGCGCTGGCTTCCAGATTGCTGGTCTGCTGCTGTTCTACTGCGTGCTGCTTACACTGATTGGTTTTGATGGATGAATTGCTTTGGAAATAGTATTATACATCAGTGTGCTTAAAGTGAGTCCTTCATTCCCTTACAGATGTGATTATTCTCATCCTTTTGACGGCATTTTGTCGGAGAGGAGAAAGGCAGTTTGGGCAGAAGGGCAGGAGGGGGGGGAAGCTGAACGCTCAGCCCCCACGAGCCGGCGTGGTTGGAGCTGCTGCTGTTCACCATATTGTGCAAATCCGAGGGGGCTGACAACATCAAATAAAGTATTGCAAATTACATTAACAGTACTCCAGGTAGCAGCTTTTGAAATATCCAGTGACTGATGCATATGAATGACTAAAACCATTAGCCTTTCCTACTAATATTTCCACTAATGATTTCCAATGGGTTTCACTAACGAGGAAAGCCACAGAAGGGAAGTGAAAACAAAACCATTTGGTCTGTGCTAAGTAAAGCTCTTCAGCTGGAGAAAATGGTACAGTTTTAATCATTGGATCTTTTTTCTTTCCTTTTTTTCCCCTGAAAGCATAGAGGAAAACTGACAAAAGAACCCACCTAATAATTGGCTTTATGTCAATGTTTTGCAAGTAGCACTGAAGAGATAAAATCCTTCTTGAAAGCCCTGAGGCAAGCTGCAGGGATGCAGCATGGCCACTTTGTGTCTGCTCCTTCAGCCCCTGGGCTGGCACAGCAGCTGTTACCTTTTGCATCTCCGAAGAAGCCTTTCCCAGCTAATTGTTTTGCATAAACACAAAGGGTCTTTTCCCTCAAATCTCCCCTCAAAGGCAGCCTTTTAAAAGCTGGCAAGAAGCCTACCTCTCTACTGAGCAGGGCTTTTTGTGGGACCCCTTTCTGCTTTGCTGCAGATTTGCTTTTACAGCCCTACCACCTTGCATCGGTTCTCTGTGTGGGGTAAATTCAGTCAGGTAGCTCAGCTGTGACATCTTTTTGTGTGTGCATATATGTGTACGTGTAACTCTGCCAGCTTCGGCAAAATGGCTTGATCGTAGGTAGGTCTGTATGCAACAGCTAACATCCAGATTTTTATCTGTCTGACAACCCTTCCCCAAGCATCTGCCCACCTTAGAGGAAACCGCAGGGGTTCACCCAGCTGTGGCAGCTTTTAGGTGCACAAACAGTTTTAGAAATGTCTGTGGATGTAGTTGTGTCGCAAAAGCTGTTCTTCCAAAGACTTTTATATTTATGCTTAACAGTAGCACAAACCAAGCCTTCTATTTATGCCTTGCAGAAACTTATGTACAATAAAGCCATATCCAATTCCTTTCTTATGTGCATATAACAGAAAACTCGAATAGGATTTAATCTGCCTGGTGCAATGCCTGCTTTCTGAGATAGGAGGCATCAAGTTATTTTTAAGTGACTGCATTGTTCTCTTGAACCTGCAGTTTTCCCCTGGAGAAGCCTCTGGCTTGTCTGAGGCACCCAACGGGTTGCACTGTGGTCTGTGCTGCTGCCTCAACCATCGGTGCTGTCAGGATAACCGGGTGCTCTTTCCAAGTGTTGTTATTTGCCTGCACCTCTCTTCCCAGCTTGTTGCTTCCCCCAGCTTTGCTAGAGGTCCCTGGGGGCAGCTCTGTGATGCTCCCTGCAGACCCTCTGCTGATGAGGGCTGCTCTCACTGCAAATGTAAAAGTGAAATATATCCATTGCATTTTTTCTGAGCTTTCCATTCTAAAGAAGCCCAACAAGACAGAAAGTGATATTTAAGCACCTTATCCCTGTCAGAGCAAATGTTGAAAGGCTGATGTTTTTAACAGAGCTGCAGTTTTGATTTTTCCACCAGCTGTACCGCATTGACTGTATTGCCACCTCTTTGTAATTAATGCACTGAATTCTAAACTTCATGTCTCTTTGATCAGACCTGATATCACTCCAGGCTTCATGGATTTGCTTCCCTGTGGTTCCTGTACAGACAAGGTAGCCAGATCTGTTAGCCACACACAGCAGAAGTGAAGGTCCTGCCATTTATGCCATGAAGCAAGGCTGTTCAGCAATTAGATACAGGGGACCGGATAGGGAAAGATTAAAGTGGGTGGGCTAGAAGCAGTGTTCTGTTGGGGGGGTGGGGGTGGTCTGTGTGCAGGTCAGCAGGATGGGAGCACGGGTTTTCCATCTCACTGATGGCTTCTGGCTTTGCCCTTGCACAAGGTTGTGGTCGGGAGAGCGGAGGAGTGCTGCAGTTTCTTCAAACTCTGCCATATACAGGTAACAATCTATCTCCAGTGGTTTCACTGCTCCTGTGGGCTCTTTCTCCTCTTGGCCTATTTGACAAGTCATTTAGTTTTGCCTCACAAACCAACGATTTTCCTCTGGGCTGCCATTTCAACCCTGTAATACAGGACTTTGTGATATTTCTCTTAGGAGCAGGAGGTGGTTAGCTAAAATGTGCTAAACGTACCCTAGCTTGAGAAGTCACATCTGCCTACATGTACGTAAAACTGTCTCCAACACTGGAAATGGGTAACTATACATTTCTGTTGTTCCTAAAGGTGCTGTGCAGTGCTCCTGGCTCAGGTCAGCTGCTTCATCAGGATGGAGAAGGTTGAACATCACCATTACTCAGGTACTCTACAGCTGGTACTGCACTCGCTTCAGGGAGGACAGCTGCTAACTACAAAATTATTACTTGCATGTCTGTGTAATGGGTTTAATTATTAGAGTTCACCACTGGGCCCAGTAGAGGGAGGTGGTTTTAGAGTTGCAGCTTATCAGACTTGAAAGGAAACTCAGGGAAGGAAATGACATTGATTCACCTAAAAGGCAAATGCTATGGCGAGTGTGGAAACGCTGAAGGCCAGACTCTGGAGCACACAGCTGCCTGAGTTGTGCCGGTGCCATTTTGTGCCCCGGGGCCGGGAAGAGCAGGGGAGGCAGCACTGACCCCGGCTGCATCAACCGCTGCTGCGGTGTTCCCCAGATCCAGCCCCAGCTGTACCTGGCATCTGCCCCTGGCTGACGGGGACCACTGGTGCCCACTGCCCCACTCGAGCGACTAGGTCCTGGCTCCCAGGGGCAGCCCCGTCACCCTGCAGCGAGCCACTGGCTTCTCAAGTTACCCTATTTATGATCACATCTCAGAGCTGTAATTTAGAAAAAAGCTCAAGTCGACGTATCCAGTTCATCTGATAAAATGTCAAAATACTTCTGTGTACAAGATAATCATCTGCAGGCTTCCTACGAGTGCTCGCCGAGAATAATGGCAGCCTTGTTCAGAAAAAATACCAGGATAAAACAGCACCTTTTGAGGCAGGTAATCATCAGGAAGATATTCTGATAAAACAACCTGTGTAGAAATGAGTTGTAGCTCTTGCTGCAGAAGAACTCCCCACAAACAAATACTTGCATACCAGTATCACAAAAATTAAATGAACATCCAGCTCTTGTACATAAAAACTGATGTAGACCCTTTGCCTCCAGTGCAGCTACATCTCCTTTCACCAGATGAGGCTATGAACTGACATAATTAGAAACTGTGTCTTGAGAGGCAGTTTTAGGCAGGACAAGAAAGATGATGGATGGCTGGACTGCCACTTCTTACATTTGCCAAGTGCCTCTATCCTTATGGTTTTCATTTCTTCTAAGAATATTAAACCTAAATACTAGGCTGAAATTTTCCCTGTTGGAGGTCAGCTTTCTGGTGGTTGTATTTACTATTTACTCCAATAGAAAGAGTTTGGTAATTCTGAGCAAGAGAAAATAGAATATTTTACCTTGTTAAATAATTCTGGCAAACCTCTTTAAAAAAAAAAAAAAGGGCAAACCACAAAAAGACTAACTGTTCCCATTTTGAGGCAGAACATCTCTATTTAAGGAAGGAGTCATCTCTGTATCACAGGAGTTTCCTGACATGGTAACCTTTTTTCTTTTGACATGGCAACATTAATAGTATTATTCTATGATTTTTCGTATAACATTATTTAGAACAGTGCAGTAAATAGAATGACTTCATTTCCATTCAGACTGTTTCCCTTCTCTCCTTTCAGCCCCTTACAGACAAAGAGATACAAGGCAACAGGGCATGTAAGACTTGTAAATTGGAAATGAGTCCTTGCTGTAAGGCATAGCTTCAAACATGACTTTCTCCATTTCAGCCTCAGACTAGCTTTTTATCCCACTTCTTCCCTATGCAAATTGTTAACAGTGCAACAACAGTAAGGATAAAAAAAAAAAACCAAATCAAAATAAGAGTTTCAAAAAGACATCAGTATTTTGCTTCAGGAACTCCCTCTAAACGAGAGGCTGCCTGGCAGGCGTTTCTTAATTGCCTGTTGTAGGTCTTCCTGCACCTCCATCTCCCATCAGAGACAGGATATGATTGATCAGAACCAGGAGGATGATTGTATTAACTTTATTTTGAAGTTCATTTTGAGCTGGAAGTGGAAACTCGAGACAATCCTCATGTTATTGAGAAACTAGGGAGAGTTGCTTTATAAAACTCTGAATTGAATTTAAACTCTGGTCTCTTCTTTTTTAAATTGTCATTTTTCCCCACCACCTCCTCTTTTTTTACGAACAAAAGCTTGTAAGGTGATAACTTTTAGTATATCGTAATGATTCTGGAAGGAAGATATTTCAGTGTCATATATACCACTCAGAAGCAAAAAGTATACTCCGGTGAAGAAGCTTATTTTCAAATTGAAAACAACCCTTTCCTTGGGGAATAAAGGTTCAATTCTTCATATGGGAGAACAGCATCTATTAGTGTTTTAGAGGTACTTATTAACAATAGATTATAAGCCTAAATCCTCTATGATTCTCACATCTGTGTCATTAAAGGTGAAAAGTCTCAGACCAGAGGCAGCAAATGAAGACCTTTTTATATTTCATATGCGTTGGAAGTCTCAGTCTGGTTTAGATGCCGTTTGTTCCTTTCCTTTGCAAGAAGAGATTTCAGCTTATGGCTGAAGGGGGGGCAAAAAAAAAGTTTTACATCTTTCCCATGTTGTTTTGGATTTTCTCCGTTTCCTTTTCATTACCACGGCCACCTAATTACTCCCTGTACATGTGTGTTTCCTCTTCGCCCCCCACCATCTCTCTGCTGCATCCTTTCTGGGTTTCCCCTTCCATTTGTTTTCTGCTTCAGCCCCGCTTCTGGGCCTACTGATCCCTATGTCCTTGTCCTAATTTCTTTTCCAGACTGAACTCATTTCCTTTCTTGGCCATATTTCTCCTGACCCAGTCCAAGCTTCCTTTACACCTGCCCAGAGCTATTTTCCTGCCAAATGCAAAATACAGTAATTGTGCTATGAAAGTCTCTTAAAAAGGCCAAACGCTGGAAGATGCGGAAAACTGTTGTGTTGTATGCTGTCTTGCTCTGCACTTATACAGCTTCTGGTGATCCAAGTACGGGTGCCAGTGAAGACCGCATCAGATATCGGGTAGCATGCATCTCAAACATTTCTGAGCATAAAAGGACAGAGGCAAAATTTCAGTAAATTCGTGTAGCTCAGTTGCAATAATAAAATGATATTTTATACCAGATGTGGATTTGATCCCTGGAGGAGGAAGATACTAGAGATTAGGGGAAAAAAAGCACACTGGGTTTGCTGGTTTGTTTGTTTTCAATGCAATAAACTTCCAGAGCTTTGTTTTGCATTACGATGACATTGCTGGCATGTCTGTACTTTATTCCGCGGAAAAAAATCTATCCCAGCCTGTTCTGGTTTGTTCTGAGCAAGAACTTCTCCATTTACACTGCCCTTTTCTGTTTCCTGTCTCGCAGTTGGAACTTGGGTTTCTTTACTCACTTTAATTTAAAAGTCCCCTAAAGGCCAGTCAAGCACTGAGCATTAACCCTGTTAAGATCTAGGTTTCACCAGAACTTGTAAAGTTTCATTCCTCCTGGCCTCCCTTGCTTTAAAATTACTAGCGCAGTGGTTCCTACATTAGGGCTACGAAAAAAGCGTCATAGGAAACAAGTTACTATCGGAAGTTACTTCACGGTATTCAAATTGTGAAAGGAGTCTGTAGCGAAAGATTAGCTTTTGTTTTAAATCTGGCTGAGCTAACAGGAAAGACATACAGAAAATGGCCCTCTGCACCCCCACATACTATACTGTGTATGTAATCTAATGAGTGGGGATGGCTACAGATGGTAATGTATGTTGCAGCCACAGTGTCTCAGGCTGTGATCTTGCCACATCTTAAAGTAATGTAGCTTTCAGGGCTGGTCTGCCTTTGGGAAACTTCCAAAGAAAACCTAAGCGTTATGGTAAGTGACGTTGGTGATTTAAGAGGTGGCACTTTCCTTTCTGTATTAATCTTAAGCCAATGCCCCAGCATGATGCTAAAGAGAATTATGTTTCCAGAGGTGTTACTCTTTGGGGGAGATGCAAAATGGTGATCCATTGCTCATGTCTCTATTTTCTGTCATTCTGTGACACCCTTGTGTGGAAGTTTGGTTCCTTAAAAGGCAGCTTGGAGACAATTGTATTTCTGAAATCATTTGTTTCACGCTTGTGTTAGGTCTTTGAAGTGCATTAGTGCAATGTTATTTTCTCATGATATGTCAAACGTACTAAATGTGGGCTATGGCCACTGCTTCTTGGTGAACTTTAATGAAATAGGGAGAAACGTCCATAAGACTAACTTGCAGAATGCAACTAGCATGTAACCAAGTGCTCTTGCTAACCCTACATTTTCTATAGCAAGCTGAAGTTTCCAGCCTTAGCTCTTGGATCATTTTCTCAAGGTATTCATATACGCATATGCAAACCATGCTCCTGAATGCAGATAGGTCCTTCCTTGTGCTAGTAGTTGTTTTGACTTCATGCACTTAAATGGTCTTTTTGCTCAACTGTTTCAAGATGCATCTGATGGCTCTGGGAATGCATCCTAGCACATTGTGTGTATCAAGAGACAGATAATAAATAGTTGGGAAAAACACAGTCACTTGCATAAGGAGTCTAATAACTCCTCCCTGTTGGTGGTATCTATAAGATACAGATGTGGGAAACAGTGAGAGGTCCTAATTGGTTGTGGTAGAGGGATACTGACAGCGAGAGAAATAAAGGTAGTTACAAGCCAAATATTTTTTCCCCATCTGAAAGAACAGCTGTACTACTGGAAAATACTAAATGACAAAGTCAGGTAAACACTGATTTCACACTTATTTCCTGCCGTTACATCAAATCTAACAGGCTCATGTTTTCATATTCCCCCTCTCCCCTAAATGTACCCTGAATTTGATAGAATAGCTCCTGAGGGACTACACATTGTCTTGCATATTCCCTCTACTACATCATCACCTCTCTGTGATGAAGATCAGCTGTACCATATCCCAGATGGTCATAGAGTAGCCAACATCTCACTCAAAACTCATCTTCTTGGCACTTGAAGGTCAGGGGATGCTTTTGAAATTGCTTTCTCTCCCTCCAATTACAAATGACCAATTCTCTTCCAGCCCTTGGAAGTCGTCAGTTCCTCTGGGCTGCAAGTCCGGAAAGCTCTAGTGAAGAAAACCTTAAGGTATAGAACTGCTGTGGAATGGGGGATTTGTTTGCTTCATATTGCAGAGACTTCACCCAGCATCGGGGTTTCTCTGGGTTATGGGCTACAAGCACAGAGCAAGGCAGGTCAGGATGAGGAACACTTGCAGAGGCAGCTGCAAGGTTTAAAAAAAAAAAAAAAAAGCAGTGCTTGAGCAAAGATTAATCAATCAGCAGGCAGCAATCACAACTGTTACATATAAGTGCAGTCTGTGTAAAATGGAGCCATGGCAATTAAGCTTGCAACTTCTTTTTTTGAATGTGGCTGGAGAAGAGGTTTTAAATCGTGATGTTCCAAAAAAAGCCTACCCTCCTTCTGTTTTTAACACATTTTCTTTCTGAAACTTTTACTTCTTCTTCCAAAAATGAATTTGGCTCCGTATGTCATAGCCATTCCCAAAGAAAGATGTCTGATAGTATTAAAACATGTACATGAAACATTTGGGCTGTGATAGACATTTGAATATCAAACGGTTTAATGCCCTCAGTCACCACGTAAAACTGTGATGATATTTGAGATGTGTATATGGCATCAGCTGGGGCTTTGCCAGACATCCAAGGTGCAAACATCATTTTAGTACACTGCCCCAGGAGCAGAGGCCAAATCCTCATCTAATTTCCTTGGTAAACTACGTTGACTCTGCAGCTAGGATATGCTATGGCACGCTGACACAGGTCCACTTTCTGGTGTGCTTGCTGGAGGGGAGTAAAAGTCCTACCTTTGCCCAGTGTACTCACCCATCTCCATACCGTCCTTATTTCTCTTACCCTATATTTCCTTCTTGCATTGTAAAAAATTCAGTCTGTCAGACTACTATGGTAATAGAGGGACAGGCCACTGTTAGACACTAAAATAAACATAGAATGTGTTATACTTAATAACCAAAAATGTTATGACACCTTCTTCTTGCCTTGCTGCTTCAGTTTCTTAGCTCACAAAAGCCTTTACACAATGAACAGGTTATTTTGAGTTCTAACCAGATCAAATAGCAACATTAACAGTTAATATAAGCCAAAATGTGATAGAAAAGGCTTTATTGCCTCCAAGATAACATAATAGCTGTATTTATAATAACAAGAAAAAAAAAATCAAAACAGGAGAAGAATCCTGCTTATAAACCCATGGCTAAACCCAAGAAAATTCTTGATCGCTGTTAAGGCAATTCCAGATATTCATGTCAGCCTCCATTATCCTGTTTCTTAGGCTGTAGGAAATTCCACTTACATCATTGACTTCCTGCTGCTGTGGAAAATAGGTTTTGGTAATGGTTTAGAGTTAGAATTAGCCCTCATCTGCCTTGTTCTCCAGTTCTCGACCATGGCAGTTTAATTACCCAGAAATTATTAGTGCAGTCTTTTTCTTTTTCCTCCTTTCATTCCCCAGCGTTTCCCCTCTATTAAACAAAATCAAGTTTTTGCAAGCCAGAGCAAAAGTGGGATTTAAAGCAGTTAATGCTGCTCAGAGCAAAAATCTCCGTCGGTCTAAAAGCTACACCGGACACAGGGAATCCCAAAACTGGAGGGAAAATTGTTGGTTTCTACCATTGAGAAGAACCACAATGCTCATTTGCAGAGCTTTAAGGGCCAGTAATAATACCTGCATAGCCTGAGCAGCAGGAAAGCCGCTGTTTCGCACAACTTAGTCCAAAATGCAGCCATGAACGTTAGATTAGGATTGCTGCTGTTGCATGTCGGAGATGCCTGATAGGAACTGCCCGTTTTACTGACTGCCTTTTGACAGTGTCCAGAGGTATCAAGTAGCTGCTACAGCAGTGGAAACTTTCTGCTGTTTAAGGATGCAGCAATGACCTTCAATCAACTAGTTGGGGAGGGATTTTTACTTCTTGAAGGACACGTGTGGCTGAGGCACTGGTGTGACTGAAGCATAATGAATTAATACGGGTGGTTTTAGGTCTTGTGCTTCATCCCCTCTTCTCAGTGTCACTGTGCACGACAACATGTATTTGTTGCTCGTGTCTGGCAGGCATAAGAAACAGAGAAAAGGAGATGATCCCGACGGTACTGGCAGCAATTTGTGCTTTTTGCTGTAGTTCATGTATTTATAATATTATCAGTAAGGGAACAAAACAGCAAGGGCAGCTGACCTTCTTATCCCTTTGACTGCTGAGAAGAGATTCAGAGCCTAAAATGGCAAACATTACCTTTCCTTGAGCGTAATTGCTTTATTGGTTTTACATTCATTCCCCTAATGATGTATTTCAGGAAGGTAATGCCTCCTTACCTTAGCTCTGGAATAAATATTTGTGGTTTTTTAATGAGCATTTTGCAACTCCCTCCCCATTCCCAAGTGAGAGCACTTCCACATGAGGAGGAGGTGTCATGCTCATTCATTCCCACCCCGCCTTTCGGGTTTGTTTTTCATCTGCCGTGCTTGCCAGAAGCTCATTCCAAGGGCAGAGATTTCCAGCCCAGGGTATATTCTTGTTTACTCAGATTATTTTGCTGAGAGAAATGCCCTGCTGTGATATCAAATGAGAAGAAAACAAAGCAAGAGATTTGATTAATGAGCTGCCTGTTGACATGGGGATGCGTGGGCAGATCAGGCACAAGAGAAAAATTACCCGGCTGAACCTGGGTGCTGAGAGGGCTTCTCAAAGTGTTAAGATGTTTGCATGTGTTTCATTCTCTAGACTGGCATCTTAATTCAAGCTCTTGGATGGAGCTTATTAATAGTGAAACTGGGAGGCTTTGCCATTTGTCAGCTTACATGGGTAGTAATTAGCCATTCGAGTGCAGTCCTATTTTTTGTAATTAAGTTTGTGTCACAATTTCTCTGTTCATTATCTGTGGAAAACACTCACAAAACAATCAACATCCATTTTACTAGAAGTACTGTTGAATGCCCCTGTTTTCTTCAAGCTATTCCCTTCTGATATTACCACAAATTCCCCTACTGCTTGCTATCTCCTTCGCCTTAACATCCTTTGGAGGGACTAAATGAGGATGGCGTAAGTTTGAAGGCTTTCTTTTTTTATCACCTCTATGAACGAGCCTGAATACTTAGCAAATCTCATTCAGCGCAAGTAAATAATACATAACTTTAGTATTTGTGTTTATGGTCATACTTAGAGGCTTAGCGTATATCTGTCTATACTTCAGTAGTATCTATGACAGCAAAGCAAGGGAACCGCTTTAAACTAGCTATCTGGTTTAGTCCTACCATAGATACAAAGTTTGTTAGTGGTAACGTATAACTCTTTGGGGCCTGATATACCCTGCCCTGCTGATGCTACCCTAGAGAACGTGCAACAGTTGTCACCGTCAGGAGGTGAATTGCGGAGACGGTCTGTTGATCATATGTTGATCCAGACCACTCACCTCGTTTAATTCCAGGGGAAATAAAGTTTTGGTTGCAAGTCAAGACTGAGGATGATGCGCTGCAAGGTTGTGGTTTTTTTTTTCCATAACCTTTGATTCTCATGGGAAAGGAACACACTAAATTCAGCTTTTCAGACCATTCTCTAAAAACAAAGGGGGAAGTGGGGTCTGTTAGATAGGATGATCACAGAAAAATATTCATGGGAGATGTCTCCTTCCAGTGAACCCCTTTTCTCACCCTCAGGCATCACGTAGGCATTACATGCATTCAAGAATTCAAAAGACAACAAAACCTATCTCTCTCCCAAACATTATTGTTTTCACTCCTCTCTCGCCAGCTGGAAATAGGCTGATCGCTAGCTTTGATGTCTAGGTGGTAGAAAAATATCCATCTCTGCAAATACAGACAGGGATGTATTGTCATAGCAGTAGACAGACATTCACTCCCCCACCAGACAAGCCTGTCCTCTGAATGACCACTTTACTGCTAGAAAGCAAGAATTTTACCAGAAAAGGGACTCAGTGATGAACAAGGCAGAAATGCACTAAGGGAAAGTCTAATTGACCTAAAGGACATTCTTTTTCTGCCAAATCCAAAGTGAGCTAACGAGAATCCCTCGCGAGAAATTGCACCTCAACCTTTCTTGTCCCAGGGCTCCCCAACCTGCCTCCATGTGGAGGGGTGGGGGCTGGCAGTCAGGAGCAGGGCACGTGCCCCGAGGATTCACAGAGTTTATAAAACCTTCCCCCATTTATTCAGGATCGTGTGCCACTGCTTGGAGGCAGTGCTTGGAGAAAAACTGTATATAGAGATAACTTTTGTATTTTTAACAGCCCCATCCACAACAAGGCTCAAGAAACCTGGGGTGCACTCGCTCTTAAGCCACCTACAAAGGAAAAGCAGAGAGGTCCCTCCAGCACCTCACCCTGACGCCCGCTTTCTGTCCCTGCCCTTCCAAGTCACCTGCTCAGCCCAGAGGTGGTCCCCAAAAGCTCATGTAGGAAAGCCACCGACAAGGAAACCTGAAGCTGCTGCTGTGTAAGTCCCTGCAAATTGTGGCTTAGCCTAGCATTCCCCTGGCTTTTCAGCTCTTTCCTTATAGCCTCCTACTTTCCCTTTTCATCCTAAGAGTGATTGGAAAAGGCAGAATATAGGGTTTTTTTTTTCTTTCAGGCAAATATATCACCTCTTTATGAAATCAAACCAGATCTTTTAACAGATCTCATCCCCCTTCATTTAAACAACAGACAGCTACCAGGTATGGCATTACTACTGTCTGTAATTGTAAAAAAGCTTGCATAGTATAACATAAATTGGCTCCCAGGAGTCATAGGGACTAAACACAATGGTCCATCAACTCTCATTTTCTTTAAAAGTGGTTGGTATGAACTGCGTTAGAGGAGGAAGTTAAAAATCCTGCATCACACAGCTACTTGCTTGATCTGCTCTCCCAAAGGAAAATGTTTTCCTAGGTTCACACTCTGAAATGCAACAGTTCCATTCCATACCTGTTATTTTCTTGGGTAGGGGGATGTTTTTTTTTTAAAAAAAAAAAAAAAAGTTCCGTTCTTTCTTTCAATAAAAATAAATTTTATTTTTTAAATCATGCTAAACTTTTCAAAATGTCGTTGGGAGAAGTTCCACCAGTCACTGCGTGAACGTGTATCTCCTTTAAAACACGGCAAACGTAAAACTCCCATTCACTGAATGCCTCTTGGCATTATCTTTGTGTTTATAAGAATGGGCAAGCCTAGCTTACCTCCATTATTTCCTTCTCTCTTCTGCTCAGTTGCATGTTTTCTTTTAGTCATCTCCCTAAAGTAAGGGGGCCAATCTCCTCAGTCACTCAGGGCAGCCGTCCCTAACCCTGCGCGCCCACGCAAGGGCCATTTGTGGGCTGACCTGAAGGCGCTCGTCCTGCTGCAAGATACGTTCCCATCTCCTTGTGCCCCAAAACATAGAGCAATTGCTTTAAAATAAGAGTATCGCATTTGCTTGCTTCAAAGGAGCAGCTTCTCAGCTTTCTCATTTCTAACCCTGCTCTCCCAGCCAGCCCGACGTTTGAAAAGAGAAGCAGCACTTTGCTTTAATTGTGGCTTTTTGAGGTGAGTAACATATAGGGTATTTTGTAAAATAGCACAGAAGACCATAAAGCTTTAGAAAAAGGTTTCCTATTTATTGCAGAACACCTTGTTTTCCTGTTAGTGCAAAGACCAAAAGACACAAAGACCCTCTTTCCCTCTAATCAGGTTACAGCATCACAATATGGCTCTCTTTATAGGGGTCATTAGATCTTTTCTTTGGGGAAGAGAGTTCTTTCCATAGCTTTGGTGAATTAACTCTTTTGTCTGTAACAGAAGGTGCTTCCCTCAAGCTAGCTTTTTTAGGCTCTACAAAGCCATCTCAACTGCCTGGAAGATGCGTGTTTATTTTACTCCCTTTGTTTGCAGAAATACTTTCTGAAGAAAACCCTACAAGAACTTCACTCTACCTCGAGTGTCTTTCTTTACATACTGGCTTGTTGTTTATATGCTGTTAGGTCTCTGAAGAAACTTGGAGTAACTATCACAATATTCAAGCAGCGTAAAACTTTTCAGGAAGGCTGTCAGTGAAAACTCTCTGGTGCTCATTACCTAACCTGAATTCTGCACAGCAAAGGCAATGTGTTTGAACTTCTACCTGCTAAAGCATCAATTTTAAGAAGGAATGCCTTTCAAATTAAAAATTTGTCTTCATTCAGTCGAGTGGTGTATGTATTGGTTAATATCATATGGGTTTGTTCCTGATTTGCAACGTCTTTTCCTATCAGGCTAGCTGCCACAACCTTAGCTTCCACCTAAGAACACAGCGCCCTGCTGGCAGCGCTCCCCAACTGGGGTTAAGCTCTAAAGCAGATAAACATAGAGATATAGAGAGATACATATAGATATGTACAGGTTAGAAAAGCCCTTTGTTACAGCTTTCCATCAGGGAAATCCATAACGGAAAGTTACTGTTACCAGGCTCTTCTTCGCTAGCTTTTCGTGTCTGAAGAACTCCTCTACAAAACCCATAGTTGCGTTGAAAAATGCTAAATGTTCTTCCGAGTTGAAGATTTGCATATCTGCTACGATTAACAGTAGGAAAATAAAAACTCTCCATGCTTTTTATCTTGGGGCTCATTCATTACTGAAGCGATGTTCCCCTGTGAAGCCAAAGTGCCACAACGAAGCAACTCCTTTCCGAAAAGAGGAGAAAAATTGATATGATTAAGCAGGCAGAGGAGGTGTTTTGAGAGAGCTGCAGCGACCTTGGACTAGGCAGCAGTCTCCAGGAGGGAAGCAACCAAATCACCTTGCTAGCACGGGACTTTATGACAACTAACAGATTTTACCCTAGCCCCAGATGTTATCTACAGGGGGAATAATATCTCATTGTATCATACCCAGAGGGTATGAAACTAGCTCAAGCCATCCTTGTCTATTTGCTGTAGCAAACAGGGAGAGATCCAAGCTGTTAAATTCTTTGCCTGTGCTCTGCTGCTGCAGAATTAGTGGGCAAACCTGGATGGCAGCAGACGCTGAGGAAAACGGATGCCTGGTGGCACGTGGGTGAGGGAGATCAGTCCCTCGGTCTCCCCGCGACTGACCCTGCAAAGGTTTGAAGAGGAAGCCAAGCAGCGCTGAGCTGGGCCAGCGACGGGGGAAAGGTCCTAGTGTAAATGCACGAAGCCGGTTCCTGTTCTGGAAATGTGGGGTAGGAGGGGCAGGCCAGCTCTCTGCCCCCCCGGGTGCCCGAGCCGGCTCCCCATCACACATCTCCCTCTGCAGTAATAGCCCCAGCCATGCTTTTGGAGAGGAAATAGAAGGATCATTGCTAGGGAACACCGCTCTCCTCATCCCCCTACTTATCCCCGCTTTGTCTGGCAGGAAACCTCACTGCTGTCAGTCGCTGCCCGTAACATTTTACCTGCTGGCCTTCGCCAGTTCCAAAAGTACCAAATGCTCTCCCTGCTGTGAAAGACCAGATTTGGATTGCAGATGTCGGTCAAAAATCTACCAGCTCCTATTATATACACTACACTGTTTAGTGGACAGTAAAAAAGGGGTTCAATATGTCCAAAAGAAGACGGGAAAGAAAAATTGAAGAAACTACCTAATTATGTGTTATTTCTAAGCAAAAAAATTGTAGGTATTAAATGTGCCCTATTAAGTATTCTCCACAAAGCCAGTGTAAGTGATGGCATCTGAGTAAAGGCTGAAACATCCAGCATTTCAGTCATAAAAATACGTCACGAAATCCCAGACGATCACGGTATGCTACCATGCATGGGGCTCCCATTGACCACAGCCCACGCGTGATCTGGACGAGCAGCCTGGAGGGAGAAGACCGTCAACCACCAGGCTGGGCAGGTTAAGTTTTTGCAACCCCCACTACTTTTTCAGGTAACTTGGGTTTTATCTGCATGTGCTATTTTATTTTTGTTAGACTTTTTTTTTTTTGAAGGTGGCTTTAGAAGTCAGTCACCATTCCATGTCCATATCCAAATGATTTTGGAAATTAAAAGAACAAGGATAACTAGAATCTACAGGATCCTCTATTTTTGCTGGCAGTACTTGGCACAAGTGAAATCTGTCCTTTCTTTCCCTCTCTCTCGCTCTTTTTTTCATATACATATCTAACGCATTACAAAAAATTTTTTCGCAATTTTAATAACACTTTGAAAAATCAAATAATATGTTGCTTGAAAATTCCTGAGACATCAGGAAATTCCAAAAATCTTTTAACCTTATGCAAAGTATTGGTTGCCACACAATATTCTGCTCAACTTTGTTATTCCAAGCAGGAATGCATGATTTCTCTTCCCTGAAGCCACTCTAATTCCCCTTGCATGTTATAAGGTCTCTTTCCACCAGGAAATTGATCTTTGTTCCACTTGTGAAGGAAATTTTCTCCTTCCTAGATCATACTGAAAAATTTTAGTGGTTTCTAGAGAATTTAAGGCTCCTGTTGCTGCATTTTAACTTAAATTCCCGCAATTCTATTGGCTTTTCTTTTCTTATTATTATTTTTTTTTAAACGCTACAATGACTTGCCTTGTTGTTGTTGGTTTTTTAAATTTGTTCAATTGAAAGCTTAAAAACATTCTTTTAAGGATCATCAGGAGAGCCTTTTTGTTATTTCTCATTACCTTCAGCTGCACATACCTTCAGTACAGATCTTACTATTTCCTTTT
The DNA here is from genome assembly GCA_013389945.1 of Fregata magnificens. Classification (NCBI taxonomy): domain Eukaryota; kingdom Metazoa; phylum Chordata; class Aves; order Suliformes; family Fregatidae; genus Fregata; species Fregata magnificens. Next base: position 238,138 of record WAAD01005996.1, read on the forward strand.
CTCTTCCAGACTGGTGAGCTTAATCATCTTGTTCCATTTGATTTATTTCCCACATACCTGAATTTGGTAAATAGTCTGCACAGCCTTGTCTTAATTAGCAGCTTCTGGGCCAAGCAGTCATATCATTTAATTTATTATTCCTTATACTTCAGGACTATTATTCCTGCCTTGGCGTGACTTCTCAGCTGTGACTCTGCTGCACACCTTTAGAATCGGGACAAGGATGCTGTCGGGATTGCATTAAGAGAAGTAACAACGGTAACACTCAGAAACTCCAGCTGAAGCTGGGACCCATTGTAGGTGTTCACCGTCTCCGAGATGTCTTTCGTGACAAGATAAGCAGACAAATCAGATGAGGGAACAGTGGTAAAAAGAGGTGATGTGATCAGGCTTTATTATTGTCTCTCCAGGGGAGAAGATGCCGTTCTCCAGGCTCCTAATTTTGTACCAACCTTTTGATCACGCTTCCTCCTGATAATGTGTTTTGCCAGCAAACGATATTAATTATTATGTCATAAGCTGAGCGACCCAAAGCAAACAGATCAAATCCAGCCTGGCGGCAGAAAACAAACAAGAAAGCCATGGCAACACAACTGAAAAAGTAGTGGGCTGCTCTTCAAAAGTCTTTTCAAAACTGATATGCCACGTTGTGCTCATTCAGTAACCTTTTAAAGAACAATCCTCTTTTGCCAAATATTATTTTGGCAGGAAAACTTAGGGAATAAGTTAATAAATCTAGCAACATCTAAGAGCCTTTTGAAGAGTATTTGCTTCCACTCATGTCTCCTCCTTTCCCCACTCTCTCAGTTTACACTCCTGGCTTTTGTTTGTTTCACATAATAAATAATAGGGTTAATCGGTAGCATGCTAGTAGTCAGAACCTGATACGGCACCAGGCTCTTGTGAGTCGCTGACTCCAACGTCTGTTGGATGGAGAATGACCTGCTTGGTTGCTGGAAGCCCATCGAAGCCTGTGTGGCATGTCCCCTCCACGGTGCGGGTGTGGTGGCCGACGGAGGACCCTGCAGCGCATGCGGTGCAAAAATAAAACCGTACACTGATCTCTTCTCCCCCCCTTCAGCATGATTACCACCGTAGTGGATTTTCATCCGTGAAGATGTACGTGTATCTTTTATTTATGGCATGTTCGATATATCGAAATATGTCAAACAGAAGCCGCTGCATTTGGAGTCATCCAAGGACTTGAACTTGAGTGTGTAACTGAGCACGCAACAAATCAGCCAACACAGAAATTGCACAAGCAGCGGCACAGACACAGCAAGGGTCCATTCTAGGTTCTGAATGAAGTCAAGACCAACGCTTTTTCCATTCATAAACCCGCTGATCCTCACAGTGGTTTAAAAATACAGCTGCAGACACTGAGACGTACTGCTAACCTTTGTAAAGTACGTAAGAATAACTGAATAACTGTTTCCCCTAAATGTAACTACTACAACAAAAATCAACTTTAAAGCTGTCTTTGGACTTAGAGGTATTTGACCTACATTTGGGCTGATGTCAATGAAAATATCCATGAGTGAGGCCTGTGAGTGATAGACTATGACAAGATGTGTTTATTGGGGTAACAGCCAGTTATAAGAGCAGGAATGCGGGTAGATATTTCTAGGTCTGAGTCTGATGGGGAGGGGAAGATGAGGAGGAAATGTCTGCCTGGCTCATCCATTTTAACACCAGCGTTATTGAACAGCACCAAGCTGAACAGAACTGCTCCCACCTTGGTTCTGGGTGACGGTCATCGTTCATAAAAAACCGATGTAATTTCACTCTGCAATTTCATACTGCAGTTATTTGAAGACAGAAATTATGTCAAGATTAATACCTCTGCTTTCCACAGTCCTAATTCTTCTTGAATCTTGGTGAGAACACAGAAAAAGGAGTATATTCTACTTCTTAGCTGGAAAAAAAATCAATTCAAACCAAAGGGAAATGAACACTTTTTCCTTCACAGCTGCTGCCCTCTTTCTCGGTGAGACAACTTTACTGTTCCAGTCTGTTGGGTTTATTATATTTACTTTTTTCCTCAGATTCATTCATTATCACAGGTAACCTCAGATTTACCTCCCAATGATCTCAAAACAAGCTATCAAAATACCTGGGGAAAATGAACGCTCTGAAATTACAGTGCTTCTGGTGAAATCGTTGCTGGCGTTGTCATTACTGTTTGGGGTTTTTTTTTGGGGGGGGGACTTAGATAAAGCAAACCACTCATACAAATCTCCATTTACCCATCCATCATTTGAGTTGAAGTAATAAAAAGAAAAAGATGATCATGTTTAATGGTGGTGAACCAACCTTTTAGCTGATGCAAATAGTCATAGAATCTGACTTCTCTATACCCGTCCCCTTCTAAACCAATAATGTACATGTCGAAGGGTGGGGTAGACCACTTGGGAGCTCACATTTTTGTGCTGACTTAATATTGTCTGTCCTACCCTTGACCTCAGTTAAAACACCTAGGAAGAAAGAAATTCATCACCACCACATCAAAACTTCTGGCTCTGTAATATACCCTATCAGTATTTATTTTTCTATGCTACTCATCTTTATACATCAGGCTTACAATTTTTTTTTCTTTTTTTTTTTTTTTTTTTTGTCTGTATGCAAGTCTAGAAGCAAACACTTCTTTCTCAGGCCTCAGACAGATGACCTTCCTTTTCTGGGGGAACTACAGAAGTTGGTGACCTGAATTATGACAGAATAGCTGTAGCTACAGAAATGACAATTTCTGATAATGGCTTCTTCATTACCTTGTCTTCTGCAACATGAACACAAGATCCGTAGCTTCTGTTACCATAAGAGATATGTTTGTTGATAGGCAAGCAAAAGAATATCCTTAGCTTGGAAATAATATAATCTACTAGCAATTCAACAAAACGTTACACCGACGGCAGATAAATAATTGATGCTTTGCCTATGATTTGCAAAACAAAGCAGTTGTATTAAAATAAGAAATCTATTTATTCAGATACTTTTGTTTTTCACGTGTTTCTTCAATATTTGGAGCCACATACCTTAAAAAAAAAAAAAAAAGAGAGAAGTAAACTGGAAAGCTGTAAGCTTGCCAACAGCTTCCCAGACCTCAACTTTAAAATCAGCTCTCTGCAACTAGGTGACAAATAATTTATTGTCTTACTGGATTATGCAGATGTTGAAAATATCATGAGGTTTTCTTGGTTCCACTGAGTCCTGCTAGGCTGCTTGGGCTCGCCTCCACAGTACTGGGATTTGGCCAGCCTGGCTTTCTTGGACTCTTTGATGTTCATATGCTCTGTTGGGCTTCCTGGGATTTGCTCCTTCCTGATTAGAAAAAAATAAGTACTTTCCCAAGCCCATCAATTCCTGGCACTTCTCTGAGCCGTGAGTCACAGGAGGCTAATTGAATCAGTGGTGCTCAATTCCCTCCAGCCCGAGACCTGCCCCCAGCCCCCAGCAGCCGGCACCGACATCAGGGAATTGTGGCTGGGAGCTGCTGATATGCCGGATACGTATAGGAAAAAAAAGAAAGAAGAAGGGTTCTGCGTAAGAAGGAGCGAAACGGTGACAGTTAACTGGCACCTGAGTAAACATCTGCAAAGGAGGGAATAATGCATGTTTGTCAGGGCTACTCTTTGGGATTTTTTTCAGACTAAGACAGATTTCACACCTCCCTGTTTATATATTCTTTGCCATCCATGCCTGAGCTTGCTGTCGCTCCTATACCTTGCCCTGTCATCCCTTGTTTCGAACTAGAGAGGCAGGTTCAACCATGCCCCACAACAGCGAGTCCGGCCAGAGCAGCCTCAGACGGGCCACCGGGACGCGTGGCCAGAGGAGTAAGCTCTGGAGATGCTCAGGGCTGCAAAAGGCAGGCTGGGTAATGCTCCCGAAAAGAGGGTCATCAGCGTCTTTCCCTGCAAGCCTCTTTTCACAGCTGTTACACTTCTCGAAAGAGAATAGAAAATGCCTCGGTCTGGAGACTGAGCCATGCAGAGCCTGTGAGACGGAGATCGGGCCACAAGTCTCCACCTGCCAGGCAGAGCTGCAACCACGAGAGCAGGCAGTCATGTTCCTTCTTGCAAGCTCCCGTTGAAGAGGGGAAGTACAGATGGATTTTGCAACACCTTTGATTACAGTTTCTAAAGTTTACAGAGGAGCCAAAACACACAAATGTTATAAAACAACGAGAGAAGCTGGATCTTCACGTTTAGCATGAGGTTTGCACTGGAGTCGTGTGTCTGGAAGGCAAACGAGACCTTCTGGAGGGTTTTGCTGGGACGTGTCCTTTTAGCACATGTCGTCTTTCTCCTAGAAGGCCAGATTGCAGGCACTCACTAGTTCGCAGGTAGCGTCACAATTTCTTTATACCGAAAAGCCTAGAGGAGAAAAATATGCCAGCTGTGACTATCTAAAGAAAAGCCCTATTGATTTACATTTAAATGCAGCTGTCACTTGCCGGTTATAGCCAGTAAAGCAAAGGCAATAGGACACGGTTCTAAAACACTGCAGGGCGCTTGTACTTTTATGTGCTCGCAAAGCACCTCGCTCTGCTGCTGAATAGCACAAGGTGGCAGGAAGAAAACGGGTGGCGATGAATGTCAGCGTACGGGAGCGAACGCGCAGCCCTGTCCTTCCGGCTTAATACGCTGCCGGTGAGGGGCACGAGCAAAACCCACCCAGCTCTGGGGGTGGGCTTGGAGGCTCCATTTGCTTGCAGGGAACGGGGGCACTCGGCCACGGAGGAGAGCGGGGGGAATTGGGCTGCACGGCGGCAGCCGCAGCTGCTCTCCTCGCTGGCTCCCTCTCCCAGCGTCGTATGTCAGCGCTCGCACGCATAAAGCGCTATTGTTCACAGCCAAAAAATTGCCAGGGGAGCACTGGACAGTATCGCCGCCTTACGGCATCGGAAACCGCACGTGTTCCCTCTCCCACCCACACAAGCACACGTGCAAACAGTCATCCCGAGCGTCCCGCCAACGGGCGCGGAGAGGGGTATCAAAAAGCACCGCTGACTTCAGGCTGTCCCTTGGCAAGCTCCCGGGGACCGCTCAGGCTCTCAGAGGGGTGGGGAGCGACGGACGTCCCCACCGGGGGGGCATTTAGGTACTCCAGCTGGCACATCCGAGCTCAGCAGCGACCGTGAAGAAAACCTGTGTAATAGCTGAGGGAATATCTGGTATTAAACTGCGGAGCTAATTTGCTGCTTTTTTGTATCTCACTTGGGACGGAATATTTGATTTTTACATGCGATTGTGGGGGTTTTCGAGCCCTCTGAAACACTTCTGAGTGTAGAGTGACATGTACCAGCGATAAAAGGGAATACTTCCCCAGTGCTAGTTTTTAATTCTGTACATAACAAACACTTCTTTCTTTAGTATTTCTTTCAACTCCATTTTTGAAGTTGATTTATATCTGCCTCCTGTTTTGCTCCAGTTTCAATATTCTGGCGGCGTTCCTTGCCAAGCCAGCCTAATGCCCACATGCGCCCCATTAAGCCGCACGCTTCTGTATAGGCAGAAGTACATGTTTTTTCTGGGCTGAGCTTTGTTTGCCAAATCTGGGCCTGTTTTCCCAGATAATGACTTCCTTTTTGTCTCTTTCTCCTTCTGTGTGCTTTTTTTCCACACACGGTCTTTTCAAAATGTAACGTGACCCTCATACATAATTTTTATCAGCCTTAGAAACCCAGCATAGTACAGTGTATGATGTATGTAAATTCATGCACTTAAAGGCCATGAGGAAAAAATCTTTTAGTTCTCGGTCAGGAACGGAGGATACCTGTATGTCTTTCAGAGTCAAGGTCTTGTCTATCTGAAACTATTAGCTACAACAGTCCTATATGTAGGACAAAAAATAGAAATCCCTTTATTCAAGATGTCATAATTCATTTCTGCATTTTTTCAAATGCTAAGGTTCTGACATTCTCTTTCAAAGTCACTTTTCATTTTGAAATGTATTTTTATGCAGTATTATAACACCCTTTAAATCAAAATTTTTTAAAAAGTGCCTGACCAAATAAAATTCCGCAATTTTATTTCACAAAATACTTGGAAGCTTTAGCCTGTTTTTCTCACTGGTAATGAAACAATATTCTGGAGAAATGCAAAAATATACTTTTGGAGTAGTATTCATCATGGTCATATTTGTGGAGTTGAACCTGTGCGCTAGATACAGAATTGTTACCAATGAGGTGTCTGTGAATGGACCTTGGCCATTGAATCATATAATGGTTTGGGTTGGAAGGGACCTTAAAGATCATCTAGTTCCAGCCCCAAAACACTCAGCTTTGCTACGGTAGCCAACCACAGTTTACAGTCGGAAACTAATTCTGCAAGAAGATAGTTTAGTTAGGGCCACCCCGAGAATGATCGCGAAGTTTTACCGAGTGTAAATAACTTTCTCAGTCTGCTGTGAGGAAGCCCACACCAGCCACCAGCACCGCTGAAGAGCAAGCTGTAGGACACCACACGCTAGCGAAGGATTCCCCATCGCTGGCAGGTCCTACAGCGCTGCGCAGAGGAAACTTCAGGTCTCGGTGTTACAAAAACACATGGGGCTATGAGGTTTCAGTTCGTTATGTTATACCCCTGTCTGTTGATACTCCCTGATAGCATCTGGGATTTCTGAGCGCCACAGGGACTTTTGTCAATGAAGTCGCCTCAACGATGTTTGTCCTAGACTGCATACACTGAGGCAGACAACTGATAAGGGACCTACAAGCTTGACATCAATACAGAGTTGCGCTGTCATGACAATACAGCCACAGCCTCTAGGTTACAGCTCCTCAGAAATAAGGAATGCTCATTAAGGGGAAAGATAACTGGGAGCGGTTTCCTCGAAAGGAAAGCCACCCCAGACAGCTGCAGTGTCAAGGGCAGGCCTTCACAACGGTGGCGTTGTTTAGAAGTCATTGACGTCTGCAAACAAAAATCTATTTAACTCAGTGATGCAGTCTAAGAAAAAAAATATCAGAAATCTGTTATCCTTCCGCTCCAAACCGAGTCGATGGAGATTCAGCAAAGCTGCCGACACCTGTAGATAAAACAGGGTTACATTTCTGAAGGCGTTCATACAAATGCCACAGAATTCCTTTGAGGTGTTTTCTCCTCCTCCGGTAGAGGTGTGACTAGGCTCTCTTGGCAAACATCAGAAGTCATGTAGGGCCGGAGCAGTAGAAATATTTTTCAGCGGTGACTGTAACGCAGCATACCATGGTGTCTTTTCACTTTAAAATATTTATATTTAGGTTTAAATGAACACATTTCTTTGAAATCTCCTAATCATCATATGTCTCTCAAATTCTTCAAATTTTACAGGCACAAGATGAAGCCATTTTTTTAAAGAAGATCTACCTAGAACTGAATAGAAAGTGTTTAACATACAGACAAGTACCTCTAATATACATACACACAGATAGGTAATCCTTACCCTAGAGCTCTTTATTTTAAATCTAAAAAGCAGAGTCTGAAAGACCTGCAAGCCAAGCCAAAATATCTCAGATCTGTCACGTTTATCAATTATGATTCTTTCCAATGCTACAGCGGAGACTGCAACCACATTCTTTGGGCCACATCCTGCACTTGCTTAATGTCTAGTGTAGTTCCTCTTTGTTGACTTTTATGCCAGCCAGTATTTTAGATCCTTCATCATGTGGAAGGCAGAGAACAATTAATATTTGGTTATTAGAAACTTTATTGGCTGAATGTGTGACAGACAGGACCTGTTACGGCATGTCCTACATTCTTACAGATTGGATGAATCAGGGCGTTTGTGGCGGTATACTAAATCAGTGCCCTTTTGTGCCACAGCCCGGGTCAATACTGATGGGTAATTAGCACCTCTGAGGGAAGTTTCCACCAAGGGAGCAATTACAGGGACAGCAGCTCAAGCCTCCCTCCCCGATGGCCCTCTCTGGAACCTGGAAAAAACATATTTGTGAGACCACGCGTTAACTTTTTCAATGGCATTACTGACGTTGTGTGCCATCTGTGAACACACAGACCTCCCAGAGCAAGGCAGCCCTTGTACCACTGAATTCATTTCCTCTGCCATCCCTGCTGTTTTGGTAGAGCAACTTTCTTGCCTCATGTCTACGGAATTCCCACTGAAATCAAAATTCGTTCACAATTTTGTATGTACGTGAAATGAAATTCCTTGCTAAGAAATACCAAGACAAACAAAAGCTCTTCACATGCAGAGGGGCGATTACAACTTGAGTTATGGTATCAGCACGTCTAGCTACATACACAGAGCGTGTATCTATGTAGGTCTACTTCATCCTTTTTAAGTTAAGGTGAAGTTGAATTTTCTTACCAAATGAAAAAAGAAAAGGGCGGGGGGTATATAGACACAGTTATATCCATATTTGTTCTAACTCCTTTTTCCTCTCCTTCTCTCCCCTACCTTCAAGAGCCCCCTCCCTCCCTCCCTCCCTCCCTCTCCCTCTCTCTCTGTAACATGCACCCATACACATGCATTATGGCCAAAAATGGGAAGACAGAAGTGAAAGAAGCCGTAGGAAGCTTCTGCATGTTTCAAATTACAAAACAAAGGCAATTTAGTGCCTTTGTGGAACCAACACCTTTTTCAGTTTTTAAATTCTGAGATTTGCAGGTATGCGCACGTTTCCTTGTCAGCGAAAAAAAAAATACATCGCTGGAAAAAAATCCTTGATAGCCACCAGTTGCACATCAGTAGCTCCAGTATGCTTGGCACTTGATGAACAGAGAGGTAGAAGTGAGGTATATGTTGGATTGTTTTTGTGACAAATAACAATAATTACGAGAAGAAAAGGTGTTACGGTATTTAGACAATTCTTTCCTTTTCTGTCCCTGAGGGATATTTCAATGGCTGTTTCTGAAATGAGAAACAAACAAAAAAAGAGAAAACAAAAAGGAAATCCTTTAATCCCATCCTTTACTTTGAATCCAATCTGTGTGACACAGAATAAATTATTTAAAGAAGAAGTTTGCATCTGAGATGGCACTTTTCAGTTCTTGGCTGGAGAGTCGCGCTGCCTGTGCTGACCAGGGGCAACATTTTCCTCCGCAGTTACAGAACATATGCCATGTCACTGCCTGACAAAGCCAGCCAGAACAGTCAAACTATATTCAGGGATAGCTAGATCTATGCCTGGAAAAAGTGTATTTTTTGCATTCTTTCAGCTTCCGTTCTATTAATTATGAAGTTTTATGGACTGCCGTAGACAAATGGTGCTCCTTTTAATGGAAATTTAGATTTTATCTTCTTTATTCCTTCTTGGGGAGCGTTAATGGGTACAAAATGGAAGGATTGCTGTGATGGTAATGCCACACTGGGAAACCCTCACAGCATGAGTTTCTGAGCCAATGTGGATATTAAAGCAGCTCCTGTCTCCTGCTGTTTCAATCCTACCGGATTTATAACACACTCCTCAGCCGACCATGCATTATTGAAGAGTTCTCTGGGTAAACGCAGGCTACTGACTGCAGTCTCCGGCTGTACAAGAGACATTACCGACCTGAAACTGTTGTGACGGCAGCCAGTTCCTTCCATTTCCGACTCCTGCCTGAATCCAAAGGAAGTGCCTTTACCACCACTGCTGTAGTCACAGGGAACGCAGCCTGAAGACTGCGAGAGGCTTTTGTCAGGTCCAGGGTTTCCCATCTTTAATGATGGCTTTTACCTATCTTTGCTGGCCGTAAATAAATCTAAGCTTGACATTACAATATTCTTGCACTCTTAAATGAGAACAGAGAATTTCTTAAATCACCTTTTGGTCAGAAGAAACAAGGTGAGGATGCGGAGCCCAGGAACTTCTACAGTACCTGTGACTGATAGACAGAGATGATAGGAGAAGCTCCTAACTTTAGACAGCCCGCTCTTCAGCCTCAAAGCACGGCTCAATGATTGAACACAATCACTGCATTTTGTTTGGCTTTTGAACATGCAGTCGACGCTTCAGCACTGGAGAAATCAATGTACCTGAGCGCCAGCCACAGAACGAACCCGCCACATCTGAACCTGTGAAGGAAAAAGGGCATGTAGGTATAGCTGGCTACCCAGTGGGAACCAGGAGGGGAAACGAATAAGAGTACAAATACAAGTGAGCATGCATTGGTCTCTCTCTGCAAGACTGATAAAACTGACTTAATTTTATCATTATCTATCTCTACCTCATCACGGACAGTGGGAAAATCATCACAGAACGAATGTGACTGAAGGTGTCGGATGATATGAACAGCTCAAAGGATCAGGGCAACTCTAATGACAAGTGCTTGATCCCATCCAAAGAGAATTCTTTCTTTCAGCCCCCCTACTCAGGAGCTGGAGCAATACACACTCCAGGCTACATCTCTCTTCTGCAAATGGCATATGAGCTAAGATACTGCAAGCTTTGTCCAGTATTTGCATCAAACAAAGAGCAAAGCATGCTGCTTGCTGATTAATTAACATAGAAATTTAATACTGACTGGTTTACTGGCTTACAAATATATTTTGGCAGTTACAAGAACCTACTGGATACACTCACGAGGTGAAATCGTGGGAATCTTTCCATTAATTTAAGTAGAAGGAAGATGAACATTTTATCTTCTTAGGCATCTCTCAGTATTTTGAAACCTTTCCTCTTACATGTACTATTTCATATATGAATATATACAACCTTTTATGGTAAGCTCTTGGCTTGTTTAATCTTATCTGTGTTTTTTTAATTTACAGTAACTGGACACATGGAAATGCTTGGAAATAGATGAATATGTGTAAGGTCAGTGTTGTTCCAAATTTTCTTCACTTAAGAAATGACAGTAAATATGCCAGTGAAATTCATGCTCAGATAATCTCTGGTATTCTACTACATTTCAAAATGCAATACTCCCGTTCCTCTCTGTTCACAGTACAGCCATTGATTTCAGGTTATCCTTACAGCCTTTATTACCAAACATAATTTGTGTACCAGATTCTGATGCCAGATGCTATTATCTTGGAAAGCATGTGATATACAGAGGTGTAACAGCCAATTCTATGAAACGTTTCATGGGTTCCCATACTCCCATGCAGCACTGACAACATTTTGTTAATTAGGAAAATCAGGTTTGCCCAAGGAGGGAGAAAAGATCATCAACATTAATAATGGCAAGATCTTTCTCTCTTCATCTGAATCACACATTTCATAATAAGAATCACAAAATGATGTTCTTTGGAGGATAGAAAGAAAATCGGTTTTGCCAGGCATCCGTTGAACAAGGATAGCGAGTTGCTCTGCAGACTATGATGAGCAAAGTATTTGTTGTCTGAAGTGGACATACGGCAGCATGAGCTTTCAGACACGATTTCAGGCTCTAAGAGGACTGATGAGAAAGCTCTGCTCTAGAATACTGGGTAACGTGGACCTAGCAGTGAATATAACAGGGCTTTTCGTTTCTGCGATGCAGCGTTCCCAAGAATATCAGAATCCAAGATGAAATTTGGCTCAATGGGATTGTCTTTAAACGTGAAAGGAAGACGCGGATGTCCAATGAGCAGACACGCAGAGGAGAGAGCTCTGTAAAAGAGCCTGCGGCTGCCCCACTGACACCGAAGTGACGCCAGGAAGAACGGGGCGTGCGAGCAGGGTGCTCCTCTGCAGGTCTAACGCACGGAGCGCAGAGAGCCCACACGGCACGTGATGATCATTGATGTCTTTTTTTTATAAGAGGAGGGTTATCAGATGTTATCAGCAAGGCTCTAAGGAAATACGCTGGCTTGGAAAACATAAAGGAATCAAGATGTATTGAGGGTAGCGAGCATTGCCTTTACAAACGTTACGGGAAATGAGTGAATAGTGCAGGCGAGTGATAAGCAGGAGGAACCTTAGTGGGAGGAATTCATACAGGATTTGTTCAGTAGCACGAACAGATTTTGAAATTGATGTTGATAACAGAGCAAGGGTCTGCGTTGTTTATTACCTTGAGACTTCTTTGTTCGGGAACAAAGGGATGCGGGACCCGCCAGGCAGCACAGGGTCCCTGCGGTACCTCCTGCCGGTGCCGGGGAGGGGGAAAGCCTCAGCAGCCTTCCTGAAACTCCAGGCACCTGCTTCAGCGCAGGAGGTGGCAGGTCCGCCCAGTACACGCAAATCCACCTGCAGCAACCGTTGCCGAGCAAAATACCCTTTCAATTTGCAGATATCACATTTATGCCACAAATTTATTTTACGATGAAATAATGCATGCGGACTAAAGCGGCACTTCCTAGCAAAAAAGGAGTCAGTTTGGAAACTACTATAATCCAAAGATAATGGGAGGATCCTGGTCAAGGATTCTAAGCTATTGTTCTAGTAAGCAGTTATGAATTATTATTTTTCTACATTTAGTCATCATTCCATATATATTACATATCCTCCAGAATATCCCTTTTGACAGAGGTGAGAAAGCTGGTGTACATGGATTTTGCTCGCTGCAGAATTTAATTGTGCCTTATGGGGATTCCCTTCTGTCAATGATTAGTTGGATATTGATCCACACAACTGGAGGACCTTTTTCTTTTTTTTTTTTTTTTTTAATAATTGATCTATAAACAGACATTTGAAAGAAAACACACTAGGCAAGGAGAGCTTTCATCTTTCAAAATTATGCCAGTAAAAAGCCTACTAATACTCTGTAGGTATCTTGGACCATGTCCTTTGCTGATAGAGAAAATTGAATATTATTTCAGGGAGTGAACTGGAGTCAGAGTCATTGTTTGGGGTTTTTTTAATCATTATTTTATAGGATACCCCATTATTTTTGTGGGGCACAACAGGTGCAGGGAGGAAGATTATTCAGCCAAGAGCAGAAAGACCTAATCACAGGACTGCTGTTTAGGTGGTACCACCTTGATTATCCAAATGTCATGGGGACACTGAATATGTTTGCGTAATTAAGGCTTTGGCTAGTGGTAACGCTTTTAAATGTAATTAATAGCTTTCTGGGGATACGATTATTTTGAAAAACAGGGAGATTGTGGTAATTGAGGTTCAGATAACTGTGGTAGAACTAACAAGAGCTAGCACGAAATGAGTGGAGAATTATGTGAAATATTAATTAATGAAGAAATATGAAGTTATCCATTTTTGAGGATGCTATCAAAACATATTAGCAGAGGACTTGCAGGCACAATACGTATTAAATTTAACAGAAAGCATGAAAGCCAAATTATGTTTACAAAATTTTAGAAACATATGTAAGTGCTATATTAGATTTAGAAAGGCAACTGACAAATTCGTTCCATCATTTAATTAGCAGTTTTCCTTCTTTCTTATTTGAGAGGCGGTCATTCTCACTTTGTTCAAGGTTCCTTCCTAAACGTGTAACTGAAATAAGATACTTTCTTCTAGTACAATTTGCATTTTTTAAAACGATGTACGTGATTCAAGCGAGCTTTTATTGCATTTTTTAAAAAAAAAAAAAAAAGGCTGAGTAAACTTAAGAATAATATGCAAATATCATGCCAATATGCAAAATAGGGCCAGAAAAGCTTAGAAAAGCAAAACTACACCGGCACCAAAAGCATCGCAGCGCTGTTTTCAGGCTTCCGCAGACACCAGGTAGGTAAGAGCGGCCCCAGCGCGGTGGCCGGGAGCAGCTGCCCGGGGCTGGGGCGGAGCAGGGCAGGGCAGGGCTGGGCCGGGCCAGGCTGGGCTAGGCTGGGCTGGGCTGGGCTTGGCCGGGCTGGGCTGGGCTGGGCTGGGCTGGACGCACCGCCTGCTGCTCCACTGGCCGGGGCGGGGGACGCAGAAAGATGGCTTTGTGTCCAGCACCCTTTGGAAATATAGTCCGTCTTTTTGTATGCTCAGATCTAGGCAGAGACAGTAAAAAGGGATTTACTTAGATGCTCCAAGAAAATAGCAAGGGTATTAGTTTTCACAAAATCTTCAACTTTTTTCCCCCCTTTTAAGAAATAACAGAGAGCTACTGTACCCTGCTGAGACTCACATCTGTGCGGACAATTAAACCCTTTTAGACTCCAAGCGGGGGAAACTCAGAGGAACTGGCCCTTTTCTACTACATCCTCTGAAGGATTACAGATAAATAAAAGATTTTGCAAATAGCTGGGCACATACATAATTACAAAGAGGTCCCGCTGATTTGTTTTTAAATAAATTTGGTTAACAATGAAGTTTTATTTTCTGAAAAATACTTACTGATATTGGCACTGGGATCTGAAATGCAGCACTAACATCTTTGTTGTGTACCACCTTTGGAAGGAAGCCAGATCTAAGACAACAGAATAAGCAACTGAACAAGTCCTTGGGTTTTATTCCTCAAATTTCACAGGAAATGATTTATCAAAACTTGATTCGCGATGATATGACACCAAAAGTTCATTATACGGCATTCTGGTTTTCTTCTTTAAGTGCCTTTTATTTTCCTTAACTTTTTCTGTCATTTAGCTAGGGTCAGGCAAGTGATGCAGAATATTTCTGCAAGGTATTTGCTCTAATTAAAGTTTATACCTGGGATTATAATTAAGAAAGGGACTCCAAACAAGGAGGGATGCCACTGTAGAATGGGTGGTTTAAATGTGGAGTGAGTTCAGTCCCTGCTCTGAAGGGCTTAAAATCTAAATGAACAAGGTGAGCGGTGAGAGAGGAAACTGAAATTAAGAGTTCTGCAAAAGGAAGATGAATGAAAAAGACACTATTGCAGATACCATTTTAATGGGACTTTCTGCTGAAAAATGCTTCTGTCGAAATTATTCTCACCCAGGGCTGTGTCTTAACAGCTCTCAGCATTAATCACTGTACACGCTTCCTAGTGCACGTGCCGTTCTGTAGAAACAGAAGTTCATACATTTATCAAATTACATTTCGTTCTGGGAAATGCCCACCAACAATTTCAGGTTTCCAGGCAAACAGGCAGATTAGCTGTGGTTCTCCTCCCCTGCATCCATCCTGCCAGCCTGCGCCCTCCCTTGTGCCGCCCGAGGGAATTCCAAAGAGCAGGTGGGTGCATTTCACACAGTGATTTTGGCAGTGCTTTGGTTCACTTTGAGATGTAGAGGTAACGCTAAGAAAAAGTACGCTGCGGGACATATGTACTGCCTTCAACTTGAGATGACAGCGTGTGACACTCCCTATACCAGAGAGGATGCCTTAACAAAATCTGACCTGTCAAGGTTTAACCCCTTTGCATAAATACAGTGCAAGACGTAGATGTAGCCTCTTACGACACCATCTTCTTTTTTTTTAAAAAAAAAGCCCTGTGCTAATGGCACAATATCAGGAAACGAGTTTTACGCTGTTTCTAAATTGTCAAACCCAGTACAATCCTCTACATACAACTTCAGGTTTGTAACAGCCTGAGAAATTCCGATTGCACAGATTGCACGCAAGAACAGTTTGCCTCCTGCGCGCCGAGCAGAGACTTTCAAAACTGATTTACCCTGCAAGGCTAGAAACATAAACATAGCAGTTCACTCTAACACCAACAAAGCAAAATTACTCCTGCAGACTTCCAACAGAAAATGGAAAATGACAGACATTAAGACAAGTCAGGCTATTTTTTGTAAATTTTAAGAGAACATGACCTACAGCAGGAACAGTTCAATGGTGAGAAACTCCAGGGCGAGGAAGGGAACTATCTCATCGCTACGGCACCGTGCCTGGCTCTCCGCATCAGCAGCCTTTCATTCCTCTTCCCAAGACCCACATTTCCATGCTACGGAAATCTGGGGCAGAAGCTGGCCAAGAGCTGTGCTGTTCCCTGGCCAAGGGCTGGGTGACTTCTGCAGCAAAGCCACCAGGTCCACAGCACACCCATCTCCTCCTCCAGGCACGTGGCAAGGGCAAGGAAGCTGCGCCTAACCAAAGGCTTCTCTGCCTTCGCGGGTCTTCTGCGTCATTTCCAGGCTTTGCCCCCTATTTTAAGGTCATTGCTCCATCAGGGAAGTTATAAAGTAAATTTGAAGGTAGAAGATAAGGTAATTAACGTTTGGGTACGTCCACCACGTAGTCTGCGCTGTCACCTGGACAGCATATATGCTGGGGTACAGCTGGCTAAAAACCTCGTTGTCTGCAAACCTGAGCTGGGCTGGCAAGAGCACCCCCAGAGAGAATCATAGAATCATAGAATCATAGAATCATAGAATCATTGGGTTGGAAAAGACCTCTAAGATCATCAAGTCCAACCATCAACTAACACCATCATGACTCCTAAACTAGCCCCTGGAGTGCCACGTCTACACCTTTTTTGAACGCCTCCAGGGTAGACGACTCCACCACCTCTCTGGGCAGCCTGTTCCAATGCCTAACCACTCTTTCGGTAAAGAAATTCTTCCTAATGTCCAATCTAAACCTCCCCTGACGCAACTTGAAGCCATAGATAGAAGAGAATAGAAGCCCAGATAGGAAGAAAGGTTTGCTTACAAACCTGGAGACAAACCTTCCTTTCTGAAAGAGCGATTACGCTTCGTATTTAAACATATACCTCAAATCCAGCCTGGTCCGCAATAACGCTGTGATATATACAGTGATGGTTTCAAGAGGTACCAAAACTGCAGCGATGAAAATGTTTATTTCAGTGTGAAAATACGAGCTTCCCTAACATTCAGTATGTATTCAAATTTTTGCTTTAAAATGTGGCTCAGATTATAAAGACAAATATTTTAAGAGCAAAGAATTGGTTAATTAAGTTTGCACACGGGGTTAACTTCATACCAAGATTTATAGAACATGTAATTATGAGTGTTCGTCTAATAAATGATCACGAGATGAAAGAACACTCCTGCCAAAGCAGAAATAGTCAAAACTTAGATACCTGCAGTGCCTCCCCATGGTTAAGCATATGCTGTCCCTGCTCTGGAAAAGGACTCTGCTGGCCAAGGGACCCTCTGCTTTCAGGTGCACTGTGTATGAAGGAATCAGTTATGTTTGTTTTCATGAAAAGACCAAAACGTGTTGTGTCTCTTTCCAACTGGGCTTTGAAATAGTGACCTTTAAATCAAACACGAGCTTTCCGCTGATGGACGCATTAGGGAGCAGGTTCTGGTAGGTTTGCTTTGTAAGGAAGCCAATCCTTCTTGGTTCCTCCACTAAAGAAGTCCAAGCTCAGAGAGGCCAAATGAAAATGAAAACGTGTCTGTACGGCTCCAAGTGCCACGCACAGGCTGCCCGTCGCTGTTGCAGTGCCCGCTTTTATTGGCTTTTGCCAGTGCTTCACAGGAATGGAGGCAGCTTTACTCTTTTCTCTCTGACTTGACTTCAGTGTGAGTTTTGTGTTACAATTCCTACCGACCCCTGAGCCTGACATATTCAGGAAGTAGAACGGGGAGTAATGGAAAAAATAATAATAACAGAAACATCAACAGAAACATTTTAATTGGGGATTTTCATTCTCAATACCTCAAAATTAAATGGAAGCAGTCAACTGTAAAACAGAGGATAGATCAAATGTAATGGATGGTGGCTCTTCCACATGGGTAGCGATTCCTCAAGAAAGTGAAGCGGTTTAGCCTCAAATACAGCTTGCACACAAATAACTGAAAACCCCACCCTTGCTAATACAGGTGATCCTGTACTAAAGCAAAAGCTTCAAAACAGCATTCATTCTGAAATAATGCACAGAGTGCATAGTGCAGTCTGTAAGTAAAGTATTCCCTAAGGAAAATCAAGGCAGAAATTTTAGTAATTACTACTCCAAGAGCATTTCAAATAATGAGGAGGTGTACAAGAAATACTTGCTGTGCTCTGGTTTTCTGTTCCTGTTGCTATTTCATTCCTTGACAGAGACAGACATATATACAGCCACGTGAAGTTATGCGTACCAGAGAGGTTTATTATTGAGGTATCTAACAACCTGAAACGTGGCATGCCAAAGAGCATGGGACGGACTTTGCTCTCTGTTCAGGGGAGCGCTCCGAGGGGAGGCTTCGACTCCTTGCTGCATTTGACAGCTATGAAAGAACACGTGCTTTCTCTGCGTGGACACACATGGAGAGCAGGCACTGGGGAAGGCATTAAGACAGAGGTACCTGAATGCATGAAATCAGCCCCTGTATAACCTGGTTATGCTCGATTGCAGCTGCGATGTAAGAGACGCAGGACAAAAGATTCTCATTTTATATTTTCTAAGAATGACAGGATCTTTGCTAGGCGTTTTGCCAGGTGGTGTTATACGAGAAATGCTCCTGCTGGGGTCCTCCTCGATGCAGCAGACAAACTAGGGTCGTTGTTGACTGTTGTGGTGGAGGCTACAGCTCTGGATTCAACACGGAGAGAGAAAAAATGGCTTCTAAAGAGGACACAAACACAAAATCTACGTGCTTTCTTTATATTTTCTTGGCTCCACATGCAACATTTAGTTCCAGATGTCTTCTCAGCCCTTCGTTTGCTCTGGTGCCCTACAGAGGATGCACACTGCTTATTCACTTTCCCAGTGATGGAAAGCCCTTTCAGATCCCATCAATGTGATGTGTGTCGTCAGATCTCAGACAGGAACGTCACAATGGGAGTCTGAGCTGCCTTGGTCACTACTGGGGTAGGGTGGCTGCTGCCCTGGATTTAGCTGCCAAATCCTCAGAGGATTTCAGGATTCCACTGATGGCTTTTCCTCAGTGTTAATGAGCCAGTCTTAATACTTGTCACTGAATGCAAGATCACCGGATCCTAGCAAAAATCACAGTGATAAATAAAATTGGGGCAAATTACCCACATCCACTTAATTTTTGCACTCAATAACAATCAAGAATTTATTTCCTGCTGGAAAAAAAAAAAAAAACCCTAGCATGACAAAGGAGCTGATTTAGTATAAACACTAGTGAATGTAATGCTGGCAAAGCCCTTATTTCCCAGGAAATTCAAATCTAAATATGTGGGAAGCAGAAGCTGCTTCAGTAGCTGGGGATCCATCCTATAATTAGCCAACACCACCACACTGAGTGTCAGTACTATTTGGCTGGTACAGCTCTTTCAGTAGAACAGGGGACTCATTCTGCGTGTCAAATCTCTGTATTTCTTTATGACATGTCAATGGCAAAGATTACACTCAAGACCAACGTTTTAAAGGAAAGCCTTATTTGCAGCACATACTGCTGTGGAACTTAAGGACAAACTTGCCTCTATGTTTTAATGTAAAAACTTATTTGATGCCAATTTCTATATATTATTGGACTTAACTTCTAATTTGGTAGACCCACCATAACTTTCATATGCAATCTATTTTTTTCTTCCTTTGATTTTTTAATTTATTTTAATAATGATGCACATTTCCAAACCATAAAAAAATTAACAATTCTATAGAATTTGGTAGGAAAAAAAGAAATACTTTATAATCAGTGCTGCAGTTACCAACAACCCCTACATATTTTTTCTCTGATAAGTACTATCTGCTGATTTTACTAAGACATTTGATAAAGCGTTCTCTCTTAGTGTACATCATTAGCCTCCCTATGAAATACATTGCTGTCTCATACTCAATTTTATAACATTGCACATCAAAAGAATTTGGCACAGATCTCACGTGAGGGTTAGTTAGTCAGGTCCAAGTCAATCAAGTAAACAACATTGTAAATGCATTGGATAGGCTTTACATGCCCCAGAGGCTGGTCGCTCAGAAGGAGGGGTAAGCAGTTTCTGATGAATTATTTGCCTAATTGTGTCTCTACAACTCAGTAAATATGATTTAAAGAAAAGCAGCTTCTCTCTTCGAGGTTCTGTAAGTTAAGGCAAGACTAACCCGAGCACATTAAGTAACGGTAAGGCTAACTTTCCATTGAAGTTCATGTTATATTGTGTTTACTGGAGTGTTCATATGTGTATCCGGACATGTATATGAGCATCTCGAACAAATTTCAAGAGAACGTTCTTATTTTGCCCAACTCCAGTTTAATCCACCATCTTGGTATTATCAAATTCCTTTTACGCTTCAAGCGGCAGTTCTGTACGGAAAGGTTAGAGCAATATTCGGCTAATCAGAGTTTACTTATTTCTTCTCAGGAGTGGCTGTTGGTGTTTAACATGTAGTAACGTGTCTGCTGTGACCAGGGCAGGGGTTGCAGGAGAAAGCGGCTCTCGACCACCCTTTGCTCAGGACCCAGCCACCCTTTCAAGGAAATGTTTCTTACCTTTTTCTATTTGGTGAAGCTAACCTTGAAAATGTGAGCGTCGTGCGGCTCTTCCTGAGGAAGCCCGCTATTGTTTCAGGGATGTGAACTGCCCTGGTATCCCCAGAGGATATCACCTCAGCTGTAACAGCGCTATTACAAAGGTCACAGAGTTGCTCCTGAAATCCTGCACCGTTTTTCCCCCGGGAGAGGAGTTTGCGGCCCTGCAGGGAGGCAAGGGAGCTGGCACACCAGGGGCCGTGGGGCCACGGCGCTGCCGGCAGCATCACCAGCGATTCCATCCCAGGTCCGCGTTGCTGTCCTGTCCGCAGGGAGTCAAAATCGTGGGGTGCCCCAGGGGCATTACAGCTGCTTCTCTAGCGATAAGTAATCGTTCCTCATTTCTCACCTGATGTGAGTTCCAGCCTCCATTTACAATTCCCGCTCAGCACTTAGTTCGTTATATTTTACCTTAGAGTAATGAAGGTACTTTTTAAGATGACATTTAAGTAGTGATATAAAGCGACTATGCCTTACCCTTAGGGTCCCTTCATAATATGTTAGAATTTTAATATTACCAGCATTTTTTTTGTAAAAATAAAATTCTACCTCAGATACTTAATCAGTGAAAGATGAAATGTTTAATTAACATAAACCATCATGTATTTCGCCTTTTGTGCAGCCTGAAGGCTCCAAGGTTTTTCCTCTTACTATCAAAGAGCCTTCATAGTAAATCACCTTGCGATACTAGAAGTAAAGACATAAAAGTCTTGTTCTGTGTTATTCTGAGCCTGATTTAATTCTGAGATCTTTATTTTTTTATCGAGTGTGAAATACAATAGTTTGCTTTAAGGCGATGTAGCATAAGGCCTATGCACAACTTATGTCTCACACAGCTCAGTGCAGAGCCTGCGTGCTCTTTGCACTTGAATGCTTCACAGTTTTTCTAAGGTATTTTTTAAAAATTTGAGGCAGGTGGGTTTTTTTCCCCCCTATAAAGAGTCCACATTTCTGAATGTTGTGCAGATACTGTCTCTTACTTAAATTTAGTTCCTGCTGTTTCTTCTCAGGTTATTAGCTATTAGCAATTTGGATTGAGCGACAAAGTATCCCCACGGTGAGTCTTGTTAGCTGTCACTGCATCAACAGCTCAATATGAGCTCGTTTATTTGGGTTTATAAGCAGCTGTAAGTGAAGCTCTATAGAAAGGGTTAAGGGAGAAGGTTTAGGCTGCTTTAGGGCTTTTATGGCTTCCTCTACAGCATCTGACCAGAGAATTGCAGGATGCTGGGAAGTGGGAGCTGCTTTTTGGATGATGCTTTCAGCTCTGCAGATCAGCAGTGCAATGACTGGTGGAGACAGCCCTTGAAAACATGTAAATTATGGTAATGTATGTCAAAAATCTTTCTAACTGGACTTTTTCCTAGCTTTTTTTTTGCTTTTGCTTTCTCTTCTAATTACATCCATGCTGAAATAGCTGCCATTGTAGGCCAAATTTGTACCAAAGTTTTATCCTTCTGAGCTCCAAGTCATTTTGATATCAATGGCTTTGCTGCTTCAAACACTGCATTTAAAACATTATGAATGCTTTATTTCTCTTCCTTGAACAAATGGCATCATGACAAGAGTCAATAAAGCACCACTTGGCATCAGGAGGACTATCAGTAAAGCTGTTGGACTCCAAAGAACAGATTTAACTTCCAGATTTGTAGATCTGCAGAGCTGTTTTACTGGATAATAGGCTGTATTTCTGATTTAGAGACAGGGGTTTTTAACGAGGATGAGACAATAAAGAGAATTAGTAAAAGCCCAGCAGCTTCACAGTAACTGATGTACTAAGCTGTATTACAGACTTACTGGATTTAAGACAAATAGTCTGTTTTCTCAATGTCTCACTGTCAGTAGTTGCATCCTAACGCACTAAACACATCAGGTGAGAGAATGCTATCCGAAGAGTATGGTATACAGATGCTTGAAGGAGTACTGAGATGCATTCATTCACTTCCTTTCAAATAGATAACAAAGGCTAAGCAAACAATGAAAAGCTCTCCAAGTGTTTATGCAGATTATGAAAAAAAAGGTTGAAACTGAGCTTCTGGAACATTAGCAAAATTAATTAGTAATTAGTTAACAATGCTATATGTTCATGGTCCAGGCAATAGCAACTCCGTGTAGATTATGCTGCTTCTCAGCTGAACTATACCATCTGGTGGGTTCCCAGGAAATTACAGTTTCAGTATCAAAAATCATCTCTAGTAAGTTTGTCAGTCTAAAATTGCTAAAAGCATTGCTCTTTTTTATGACTAAGTGGCATACCGTGAACAGAACGCTATTAAAGCTTTTCTGTAATTTGCACTTTCTGTTTGTGACTTTCCAAGCCATAATGATATGCATGCATCCCACTTATTCCAGTATCTTCCAGTTACTTTACAAACTTCCAACTTGATCCGTTCAAGTTTTACGGTGCAAATAGAAAAGAGAATGATGCAAACCTTCTGTTGCTATTTAGGCTTTTAAAGCTTGTGACAAGGAAATTGGAATAACAAAATCTAAAAGAAAGAAGTGAATGAAAAAGAAGCATTAGCTCTCACTTCAAGAATCCCTTTCTTCCTCCTGGCCAGTGAAGGTGTCCTTAATAAGTGCCAGAGATCCAGTACAGTTTTGTCTGGGAACTGTAGAACTTCTATTTATTTAGGGGGCTTTGTGTGTGGTGTTTTGTTGGTTTTTTCTTTCTTTTCTTTTTTTTTCCTGTTCAGAAGTGATGGGGAATCTTCTGTTCATTTGATGGGCATCTGACTTTGAGTGGGATAATGCTGAATTTAGCACCTGAATTGTTCAGGATGTCTTTAAAAACCTTTCAAAATGGGGCAGCTGCTGCCTTCAGCAGGGTTTCACCAACAGCCAGGCCATGAGCTATTGAAAAAAAAAAAAAAAAAAAGAAAGCCAAACCCCTTAATTTAAAAACAAAAATGCCACAGCCATGGTGTACAGTTAAGAGTGCTGCTGAGTACTCTAGCTGTTAAAGGAAAAAGAAAACATACTGTTGCAGACAGGTCTTGAAAAATAAAACTACTAAGTACAGACCAGTATATTCCTAGGCTATAAAACATGGCTGGAAAAACATTTTAATGTGTTTTTTCCAAGCACAGCTAGCCTATTAAGTGCTAAATATCAAAAGATGAATTCAGCTCTCATTAGTGTGACTGGGAAGGCAACCGAGAATTGAATCAGACTCGAAAGAGCTGATGCTGCTGTCCTTATCTGGGATGACATGATCCTCAGTAACACATTATGACTATCCCAGTCAAAATTCTTTAGTGTCAGAGCAAGTAAAACTTGAATGTTGTAAGGACTAAACATGGCATCAATAACAGGGCTCCATGATGTATTATCTTTTTTGATTTTTTTTTTTTTTTTTTTTTATCGACACACTCTGCTTACAGTGACTTGTGAGCCATAGCAAGCTCCCTTGCAGCCTTGGTAGGAGAGAATTGCAGAGCCACAGCAAGGGAAGGAAGAAATAGCTAACTTCTGCCGGCTGTTTCTGTACCCAGTGAAAAGTGGGTGTGTATGTTGAAAATAATAACGCTGCCCATGTCTGCAGATAGGATTTCCCATATCATATCGATTTCCAGAAAGATTTTCTGCATCGAGGCCACAGCTTTGAGCCCCATGACAGCGTTTATCAAAAGGTCCTGGGCAGAGCTGATTATGACGGTGTGAGTCCCAGGGAGCCAATTCTCCCTCTCTTTTCCAGGAATGGTAGCAATCGCCTATCTTCACATTTACAGACTTTTAAAATATGCCTTTCAACCAATGACATGTGGACCTCAGGTGATCCATGAGTGACTCCTGAAAGTCCCGGTGAAAGGCAATCGTGGAAAAGCAACCGTCTTGTCAGGAGGCTTAAACTATCTGCAGTTACACCGCTGCCTCACTTGCTCTTGGCTACGGGCTGGCTTGTGTTACTTCTAACTAACAACTCACCTGTCACCCTACAGCTGGCCACCTGTACTCGGACCCCTGTTTTTATGCAGAATAATAATGAAAAGATTGGGTTCGATACCAATTCATTTAAATAGACTTTTTTTTCTGCCTCAATGACTGCTAAACTGCATCCTGAGAAAAATACTATAATAATATTTCATTCCTATACCATCAAAAGAGAAAGCAACGGAGCAAAGGTGTTTTCCACTGTGTCTGCCCCTAACTGAAATACAAAGTGGTGTTACAAATTTGAATGCGGTTAGTAAAGGGAACCGACAGAGAAAAAGCTTGATAAAAGAACCAAAGAGGATTAGATTTAATTATTCATCAAACAGACGCTGCACCCTCTTAAGAAAGAAATGTCTCAGATGAGGCAGAGGAATAAGACAAATAAATCCATTTTCAGATAATAAAGCCAGGAAAATATTCTAGGAA
This sequence comes from Fregata magnificens, assembly GCA_013389945.1. Taxonomy (NCBI): domain Eukaryota; kingdom Metazoa; phylum Chordata; class Aves; order Suliformes; family Fregatidae; genus Fregata; species Fregata magnificens. Next base: position 262,594 of record WAAD01005996.1, read on the forward strand.
ATCAAGAAACTGAACAAGAAGCTGGTAAGAAAAGGTGGGAAATTCTTACCCTTTGCAGCTGTACATTTTAACAGAATACAATTAGTAAACCCATCAAGTTTTGCAGGGGGAAAGTCACAATTTTAAGACCTAGAATTTCCGGCTACTGTGCTAGTCTAGGGCCTGGAATAACACTTCTGGGGGGAAGCAGATTCCAAAACGTGCCTGTGATTGATAAACCAGTCTGAAGCCTGATCTCTTGGGCTGCTTTGAGGATGTTCACAATTCTCAAGCAATTTGGTTGTCATAGCACCTCCAATAAAGTCCTGCCAGAACATAGAAATATCACCTCTGAGGGGTTTTATAGGCCAGTAAAACAAGCTGGCTTGGACTGGCATTGAGACATGGAGTATAGGCTTTAACAACAACAACAACGAAAGAGTTATCAAATATTGCTTTATGTGGGTAATGACAAGACTGGTCTCATGGTAAAAGCTCCTGGAAAAATTCACACTAGAGCACTGATGAGGAAAACATTTGTTTTCTTCAAACACAGAAAAAGAGAGAGAAATATAACAAAAAGCAATATTAACTGTACAAGTCAAGAACCGTAGCTCTCATCTTGGCTGCTGTAAAATGATACAGCTTTACAAACCACACAAAACCCTAGTGAGCTACATAACTGGAAGTCTACCCCGTCCTGCCTGAAATCATTCCCTCCTCAAAACTGACAAATAAAAGTGAAGTTAATTCCCCCAAATAAAAGGAGCGTAGACAACGGACCTCAAACATGGACACCTACAAATGCAACTTAAATCCTAACCCTAGTATCAAGTGCTAGTTTAGATGCCTATATCGTATTTTGAGATCATAAAATTAGGCTTGTTGACTTCCTACTTAACACTAAGACTATAAGGCAGCATGGCTCGAAGAAATGACTGATATATGTTGATATATGCTTTAAATTTTGACTGAGGTATAATTCTGCCAAGAAAACAAATATTTTTGTTAACTGCTTTCAATGGTCTGAAACATCTCCTCCATTCTTGGCAGCTGCTGTGGACTTGCTGTATAATTTGTCTCTTTTCCCGGCATCTGATGGCTGGGTACAGTAATGTCAGCAAAATAGCTATTCCGGGTTCTGTGCATTAAAAAAAAAAAAAAAAAGGAAGAATAATATTAGAATAACTCTTGGCTTCCAGAACCTGGAATGTTCATTTTAACAAATCCTTGAACGTATCAATGGAATACTAAAAGACAGTCAAATATTAATGCTATACATTCACACAGGCTGGAGAGGACAAAACGGGTTAATCTGTCTATCACACAATCACGGAAGGCTCCTCTGGTGTGCAAGCACAGAATTAAAAGCATTGAAGGCCAAGCTGGTTTGTAACGTATTTAAAAATAGGATTTATTTAGGAAACAAACAAGCAAATCTAATAAAAATTGGGTTTGATATTGGTTTTGTGAATAGTGATACTAGGGTTCTTTACAGTATTTACCTTAATCCCATATGAATCCTGATAAAATATCCCTGCTCAGAGAGCAGTCTGTGTTCGATACACTAACACAAGTGGACCGATAGACCTAAAAAAATGAGTTAATGAGTTATCCTCATTCTGTTAAAGTGTTTTTAGTGGCTCTGCCAGGAAGCGCGTAGTCTTGGTCAAATACCCTTCCAGATCTTTATCAATGGTCTAGAAGGAAATGCAATTAATTCTGATAAAAACATCAGCCAACAGCAAAATGTGTGGTGCAGCAAAACGATAAGTCAGTTATTTAGAACAATTTGGGATGCTTTTTGACTGAGATACAGCGCACACACACCATATGAAAACATAAAACTGAGTGGTAATGTCCCCAGACAAGCTGGATTATTGGTTATCCTTACTTACTGGGAAGATGAACTCGGACCAAAATGCATTTTAATACAGCGTAAAGTTGTGTATATAGGAACAGGGAGCGTAGCTCACACCGAGAGGGTAGCTGCTGGTATATCTCTGGGACACGCTAAGATTTTAAAAAGATATCTGCCTAATTTCCTGACTACAAAGCTTCCCCAGCGTGGTGCTGATAAGAAGTAAATGGATTCGATTGCTGCACGTAGGAGTACAGGAATATCTTCCTGGAGCTGTGTGGTGACATTTCCTTTACATATCACCTTAGTGAAACTAGAAACTACTTCCTGGGAAGACCTAGGCGGTCCTCTGAACAGCTTCCAGCTCCGCGAAGTGCCCTCGCAGGAATGCTATTAGGCAGGCGAGAAGATCAAGTCCTTCCTAAAAGGACTCTGACATCCTCTACCGTAAATGAAGCTGGGGTCTGTAGATGATGATAGAAACATTTAGGTTGGAAAAGACCTTTAGGATCATTGAGTCCAACCGTAAACCGTAATGATGTAAGTGCGGGCAGGATTCCACCTGCCTGCAAGGAATAATGAACGTGCCCAACGCCAAGTCCCGCATTACTCAGGAGTGCGGTGCATCAAACGGGACTTTTGTGATCTCGCCTTCAGCTCACCAAATACAAAACACGGAGACCTACCCGCCAGATCTGCTGAATTCATAACCGGTTCCTATTCTGGCTGCAGAATAAAATTCTCTGCCTGTCATAATATCTGGTTGTAAGCCTGAGACCTCTGAGGACCGTGTGAGATAATAGGTACGCATCCGATTTTTGTTTAGCTTACACGGGAAGAAAACGTGCTTAATAACTCTCTTTCTTCCCTGTAATGTTTTTCATTTCATTCATCAGCCCTCCACTTGCTTCTCTACTTTCTGTGCCTTCCAGCACAACATTTCGGCAGCATCGTTGGCCACTTCAGGCAAAACAGCATTGGAAACTCTTTCAATGTGACGGCCAGATGTGTTGATCTGTTGACACTGGACACCATGAGGTCGCTATTAAGACTTTGCAGTGGAGTGTCAGCTGGACGGTGTTGGGATTAGATTGCTTTTTCTGTATCTGGAGGTGAAAGCCTGATGAAGTGTTGGGATGTGTTATCAACAGAGTTGTAGGCAAGACAAAAAGTGCAAAATGACCTTTTCTTCACTTTATTTCCATTCTTACAAGTTATGAGTGGTGGAACACTTCCTAGCACAGCCTTAACTGTGTCTAAATTTATTTGCGTTAATCTAAAAGGGGTCGAAACTTAACCCACGCTTACGCTGATGTACCACCAGAGTAATTCCACTGACATGAGCGGAGCTACTCCAGACTTAGGCTAATGCAACGTGAAGTAGAAGCTGGCTTAGGATGGCTCTCTGTCATGGTTTACTCATAGGCTCTAAGAATTGCAAAGAGGAAACAGATCTACGTGTAAAATTTCCAGCGGGCTTCAGGGAAGAATTTGGGGAGTTTCCCTGAGTTTTAAGACCTCTCTTCTTTTTTCTTCTCTCTCTTTATTACCCTTACGCTAAGCAAAAAAACTTTCTTAGAGTGCCCAGAGTTTTAGTTTTTTTGAAGCAACTCAGGTAGCACTTCCGCTGGAGATGGTCACGGTTTCCACAAGCTTTAGTTCTTTAGCAGGTTTCCTATGCCAAGAAAACCATAGGTTTGTTTTAGTTTCGGTCTGAATAATAGGGACAAACTCTGCTGGGGGTGATGAATGATTTCCCTCCTGCTTCCTACCCCAGCAAGTTCCTCGTAACTACTCTCTCTCAAGGCAAGATGGGGAGTCCTCGCCGCAGCCGGCACTGTTCTCACCTGAGCTGCTCAGCAAGGCCTGGATTCAGGGGAGCCTCTGGCCGCGATCCTGGGGCTGGCAAACAAGCTTTCCTTACTGCCTTTTTTTTTTCCTTCTGTCCTGGCCTGTCTTTTTACCACTGATATGTAGAAATAATGCAGCATTTGTGACGGTCATATAAACAAATTGTTCGTCTTTCAGGCAGCAAAATTAGGGGCAGTGAGAGAGGAGAGAACAGATCCTGAGGGATTTATCACGCTGTTCCATTAACTCATTGAAAACACGTCTTGCTGACAGTACCAGTGACAGCAGAGGCAGGTTTGTGTTGGTTCCTATCTACCATAGCCGCTTCAATGTCAATAGATTTCTTTTCTTAGCCACTAAAATAACTTTTTTAAAAAATAAGAAAGAATAAAGTAAAATTGTTGTACTTAAAACATCTCCTAACTTTGGCTACGTTTGAAATAGAAGGTCACATTAAAAATATAATACAGCTGCGAGGAGAATGTTATAAAATTTTTTTGCCTGAAATTGTTTTGGTAACTTAAAATTGGCTGTTAAGTTTTATACAATTTTCTGTAAACATTTTGATTAAAAAACCCCCACTTCCTGAATCCTATGAAATGGAATTTTGATGTACTGAAAGGCTTCAGGAATTTAAAGGCTGGGTTTTTTTCTCTTGTGGGTGGCTCCTATCTAGAAATACATCCAGGCTAGCTTTATATCTACGGATACAAAAGGCTTAAGCAAATTCCGCTTCCGAAACAACTTGCCGATATTTACAGTCATCATATTAGATCAGCAATATAATTCCAAACATTAAATTACATGGCCTGTAAACTGACAAATAGATGTCGTTTGATTCACTATTGTATGTGAGTTGCAAAAGTTCGCAAGGTATCATTTTGTGTTAATATAACGCAAGGGGCACGTATCGTAATTCTGGTATCCAATATTGACGGGCATTATTTGTGAGCGTCTGGAACAGCGTAAACCTGGTGCTTTAAAGCCTATTGTCTCGATATTCTCCTTCCCAGGATTCTATGCCATTTGCTTACCTCAGATGTACAGCATTTCAAAGGCTGATGTTGAGTTTTCATATATTTGAATTTGCATACTTGTGCGGCAGGATTTTTAATTTTGACGTCTGAGAGAAGAGCCCACAGGAAAGTGCAAGCTGTGGGCACAGAAAAGCTTGAACAGCGTTAGAACAAGATTGTGTCTGTTCCACGCATAAAATACTTGGTTAACGATTCATTCTGATCTATTCATTAGCGAACGGACCAAAGTCCTTCCAGGGGGTGTCAGAATGCCCACCATGTTTCTCAGTGCTGTGTTTTCGACTTGGAGCTCAAATTTAGCTGGCAGATGTGAAAAATCCCATGTAGTCAGAAAAACCTCTAGTGATTAAGCCATGGCGAATGCTTGAAGAGTTATTCTAGCTAAGGCCGATGTTAACTTATGTTGGTAATCCTCTCCCTCCACCCCATATATTCTTTTTTTCTTTGTGAATACAGTATTACGGCTGTTTTCTGCTGACTCTGAAAGCCTCATCTAAACTGGGGGCATCTTTGTAATACAAATAAAGAAGCCACCTAGATATGCAGGGCTGCCTTTTGAGAAGACCCAGTGAATTGCTCGCTGCAGGCAAGGGTCGATGCGTGCCTGTAGATGGAGTTAAATATCAAAGAACTGCTGCAGACCTTAACAGCGTTAAGTGATTCAGGCAGTCAGACAGGACCGACGATCCCTTCTTAGTTGTCGCATCGCTTTACTGTCCAGCTCCTTGCAAGAGAGAAAGAGGTGTTTCCACTAAAAATAGTTTGTAGATAAACTTGCTATCTCCTACTGAACCAACTAGTGCAGCTAGAAAAAGCGGAGCACTTTCAGGCACAAAAGTCCTTCTGCAGGTCGGTAGCGGATACTGAAAAGTGCAAAACTAAATGCAGGCTGAGGACAGCTGCACCCGAGAGGAAAGGTCCCCCGCAATAACAGCGCTGGCACGGGGTGGCCGTGCAGGGAGGGGTGCTGGGCACCAGGCTTCCCGCCACACCAGCCCTCCCAGCTGGCCGCGGTGCCCACGGGGTCGGGGCTGGCCACGAGGCCCCATTGCCTAAAGGAAATGGGGATTTGCGGGAGTTAATGGCCTGAAGTATCTCTTTGCCTTAGATGATAATACCATCCTGCAGGAACCACTGCTTCTTCCTTGCTAACCAATTCCAGGCAAGACTTCTGCTAACGTTTGTTTGATCTCCCTTCTTTCGCCGTATCCAGGGGAATAGGGGGGAACAAACCACCTTTGACAAGTTATCCTCACAGTTATTCCGACTCCACGTTACTCATACCTTCTCCCCGTGGAAAATCCACTGCCCGGTTCATTAACTACCTCGCAAGGGTAAATAAACTCCATATTTGCTGATTTGTTACGTGGCTACGCTGGATTTACCTGGTCAGCTTAATTGCTGCCTACAGGTTGGTCGACTGCCGTGTTTCCACCCGTGCTTGTATTTAAAGGTTAACACATTCAAACTTAGACTTTTGCTTCCACCGGCACCGCCGGCTTCGGGGCCCTCGCTGCCCTCACGCTTGGCGGTGACCGCAAGGCAGACGGGATTAGGGCTTTCCGAGTCGTTTAAAGGCAGTGCCTGTTGGGGGTGAAGGAAGGACGCGGGCTTTCGGTCCGGCGGAGGTCTCGCCCAGAGCAGGGATGCAGTTTCCACGGGATGCTCCCGCATCCCTGGGGTGCTCTACCTCTTTCCCCTACCCTCCCGCCCAGGGCAGCGGAGGGGCGGCGAGCACCCCCC
>WAAD01005996.1:269906-319425 GCA_013389945.1 Fregata magnificens
GGGGCCCCGCTGCTGTCGCTGCTGTTGCTGCCGCTGCTGCCGCTGGGCGCCGCCGCGGAGCCCCGCCAGGTCTTCCAGGTGCTGGAGGAGCAGCCGCCCGGCACCTGGGTGGGCACCATCGCCACCCGCCCCGGCTTCACCTACCGCCTGAGCGAGCACCACGCCCTCTTCTCCATCAACGCCACCTCGGGCGCCCTGCACACCCGCGCCACCATCGACCGCGAGAGCCTGGCCAGCGACGTGGTGGACCTGGTGGTGCTCTCCAGCCAACCCACCTACCCCAGCGAGGTGCGGGTCCTGGTGCTCGACCTCAACGACAACGCGCCCGTCTTCCCCGACCCCTCCATCGTGGTGACTTTCAAGGAGGACACGGGCAGCGGGCGCCAGCTTATCCTGGACACGGCCACCGATGCCGACAGCGGCACTAATGGCGTAGACCACGGCTCCTATCGCATCGTGGCCGGCAACGAGGAGGGGCGTTTCCGGCTCAACGTCACCCTCAACCCCAGCGGCGAAGGAGCTTTCTTGCACCTGGTTTCCCGGGGCGGGCTGGACCGGGAGGCCACCCCCACCTACCAGCTGTTGGTGCAAGTGGAGGACAGGGGGGAGCCCCGTCGGCGGGGCTACCTTCAGGTCAACGTCACCGTCCAGGACATCAACGACAACCCGCCCATCTTCAGCCAGACTCTTTACCAGGCGCGAGTGCCTGAGGACGCGCCTGTGGGGGCCAGCGTTCTCCAGGTGGCCGCAGCTGATGCTGATGAAGGCACCAATGCTGACATCCGCTACCGCCTGGAAGGAGGTGACGGTGGTGGTGGGGAGGGGGCTGGCGGCCTCCCGTTTGAGGTGGACCCTGAGAGCGGGGTGATCCGCATCCGGGAGCGCTTGGACTACGAGATGCGACAGCAGTACTCGCTGACGGTGCAGGCCACGGACCGAGGGGTGCCGGCGCTGAGCGGCCGGGCTGAGGCCCTCATCCGCCTGCTCGACGTCAATGACAACGAGCCCCGGGTGAAGTTTCGCTATTTCCCGGCCACCTCCCGCTTTGCCTCCGTGGACGAGAACGCGGCCCCTGGCACGGTGGTGGCCCTGCTGACGGTGAGCGATGCCGACTCCCCCGCGGCCAACGGGAACATCTCTGTGTCGATCCTGGCGGGAAACGAGCAGCGGCACTTCGAGGTGCACAGCAGTAAGGTACCCAACCTCAGCCTTATAAAGGTAGCAGCCGCGTTGGACCGGGAGCGCATCCCGGCCTATAACCTTACGGTGGCGGTGGCTGATAACTACGGGGCCCTGCCGCCTCCCCCGGGCTCCCCCACTTCTTCCCTTTCCCCCGATGGGGCGGTGGCGGCTCCCGTGAGCCGCTCGTCAGTAGCTAGCCTGGTGATCTTTGTGAATGACATTAATGACCACCCCCCCGTCTTCGGGCAGTCGGTCTACAGGGTGAACATCAGTGAGGAGGTGCCCCTGGGCAGCTACGTGCGGGGCCTGAGTGCCACGGACCGTGACTCGGGCCTCAACGCCAACCTGAAATACAGCATCGTCTCGGGCAACGAGCTCGGCTGGTTTCGCATCAGCGAGCACAGCGGGCTGGTCACCACGGCCGGCCCCGAGGGCGGCGCCACCGGCCATGCCGCGGGCACGTCCGTCTCCAGCGGGCTGGACCGGGAGACTGCTTCTCAGGTGGTGCTCAACATCAGTGCCCGCGACCAGGGGGTGCAGCCCAAGTTCTCCTACGCGCAGCTGGTGGTGACCATCCTGGATGTCAACGACAACAAACCTCGCTTCAGTCAACCTGAGGGCTACCAGGTGTCCCTGGCTGAAAACTCCCCGTCAGGAACTGAGCTGCTGGTCCTGAGCGCCACAGATGGGGACCTGGGGGACAATGGGACTGTCCGCTTCTCCCTGCAGGAGGCTGAGCCGGCGCTGGCAGCGGTTGGCCCCTCCTCAGTGACCCCTCGCCGGATCTTTCGCTTGGATCCTGTGTCGGGCAAGCTCAGCACCATCTCGCAGCTGGATCGGGAGGAGCAGGCCCATTTCTCCCTGCAGGTCCTGGCCACTGATTTAGGCTCTCCTCCCCTTTCTTCGATAGCCCGAGTTAACGTCAGTCTCCTGGATGTGAATGACAATAGCCCTGTGTTTTACCCCGTTCAGTATTTTGCCCATATCCAAGAGAACGAGCCAGCTGGAACCTATGTGACCACGGTGTCTGCCGCGGACCCTGATCTGGGACCCAATGGGACGGTGAAGTACAGCATCTCAGCTGGAGACACCTCCAGGTTTCAGGTCCATGGCCAGACAGGGGTCATCACAACCAAAATAGCCCTTGACAGGGAGGAGAAAACTGCTTACCAGTTGCAGATCGTGGCGACTGATGGTGGCCATCTTCAGTCGCAGAACCAAGCCATTGTCACCATCACCGTCTTGGACACCCAGGACAATCCACCTGTTTTCAGCCAGGGCACGTACAGTTTTGTCGTCTTTGAAAATGTTGCCCTAGGTTACCACGTAGGTACTGTTTTTGCTTCCACCATGGACCTCAACACCAACATCAGTTACCTTATTACGACAGGTGACCAAAGGGGCATGTTTGCCATCAACCGAGTGACGGGGCAGATCACCACAGCCAGTATTATTGACAGGGAGGAGCAAGCGTTTTACCGGCTGAAGGTGGTTGCTAGTGGTGGGGCAATAACTGGAGACGCTATGGTCAATATAACTGTCAAAGATTTAAATGACAACTCCCCACACTTTATTCACGCGGTGGAAAGTGTAAATGTGGTTGAAAACTGGAAAGCTGGGCATACCATATTCCAGGCGAAAGCTCTCGATCCTGATGAAGGTGTTAATGGCGTGGTCCTTTACAGCCTTAAGCAAAACCCAAAGGGCTTGTTTTCAATCAATGAACAAACGGGGGCCATAAGCTTAATAGGGCCACTTGACATAAACGCTGGGTCTTACCAGGTTGAAATCCTGGCCTCGGATATGGGGGTGCCGCAGCTGTCCTCTAACTTTATCCTGACTGTCTCTGTCCATGATGTAAATGATAACCCGCCTGTGTTTGACCAGCTTTCCTATGAAATTACTATTTTGGAGTCTGAGCCTGTGAATTCCAGGTTCTTTAAGGTGCAGGCTTCCGACAAAGACTCGGGAGTGAATGGTGAAATAGCTTATAGTATAATTGAAGGAAATACTGGGGATGCCTTTGGCATATTCCCAGATGGTCAGCTGTATATAAAGAGTGAACTGGACCGTGAACTACAAGAGAGATATGTTTTACTGGTCGTTGCCTCTGATAGAGCAGTAGAACCACTCAATGCTACTGTGAACGTTACTGTAATTCTGGAGGATGTAAATGACAACAGGCCCCTGTTCAACAGTACCAACTATGTATTTTATTTTGAGGAGGAGCAGAGAGGTGGGTCCTATGTCGGTAAAATAAATGCTGTAGATAAAGACTTTGGGCCAAATGGTGAAGTCAGGTATTCATTTGAGCATATGCAGCCAGATTTTGAGCTGAGTGCGGTAACTGGGGAAATAAGGAGCACTCATCAGTTTGACAGAGAAGCTCTTATGAGGCAAAGGGGAGCTGCGGTATTTAGTCTCACGGTAATAGCAACAGATCAGGGGTTGCCAAAGCCTCTAAAGGATCAGGCGACCGTACAAATCTACATGAAAGACATCAATGATAACGCCCCCAAATTTTTGAAAGATCTCTACCAGGCTACTGTATCAGAATTGGCAGCAAATCTGACACAGGTTCTGAGAGTTTCCGCCTCAGATGTTGACGAAGGGGTTAATGGATTGATTCACTACTCTGTAATCAAGGGAAATGAAGAAAAACAGTTTGCAATAGATAGTAGCACAGGCCAAGTGACCTTAGTAGGCAAACTAGATCATGAAGCTACTGCGTCGTATTCGCTTGTCATCCAAGCGGTAGACTCCGGAGCAGTTTCCCTAAGTTCAACTTGCATGTTGAGCATTGATGTATTGGATGAAAATGACAACAGTCCCTCCTTCCCTAAATCAACCTTGTTAGTGGATGTCTTGGAAAATATGAGAGTCGGTGAGCTTGTGTCATCTGTCACTGCCACTGATTCCGATTCAGGTGACAATGCTGACCTCCACTATAGCATTACGGGGACAAACAATCACGGGACCTTTAGCATCAGTCCCAACACCGGCAGTATTTTCCTTGCAAAGAAACTGGACTTTGAGACACAATCTCTGTATAAGCTAAATATAACAGCAAAAGACCAAGGCAGGCCACCACGGTCATCTACGATGTCAGTGGTAATACACGTTAGGGATTTCAACGACAACCCTCCTAATTTTCCGCCGGGGGACATCTTTAAATCTATTGTTGAGAATGTTCCTGTTGGTAGCTCTGTCATTTCCGTGACTGCTCATGATCCAGATGCGGATATTAATGGGCAGCTAACGTATGCAATCATTCAACAGATGCCAAGGGGTAATCATTTCCGTATAGATGAAGTGAGGGGGACAATATTTACCAGTGCTGAAATAGATCGCGAGTTTGCTAATCTCTTTGAGTTAACAGTCAAAGCCACCGATCAGGCCGTTCCTGTGGAGTCCAGACGATTTGCTTTGAAGAATGTGACCATTTTGGTGACGGATCAAAATGACAATGTTCCCACGTTCATATCGCAAAACGCTCTCGCGGCCGATCCCTCGGTTGTGATCGGTTCGATCCTAACGACAATTATTGCTGCAGATCCCGACGAGGGTGCCAATGGAGAAGTGGAATATGAAATAATCAATGGAGATACCGAAACCTTCATTGTGGATCGCTATAGCGGGGATTTAAGAGTAGCGTCAGCTTTGGTGCCTTCTCAGCTCATATACAATCTCATCGTTTCTGCCACGGATCTTGGCCCTGAAAGGAGAAAATCCACCACCGAGCTGACTATAATTCTGCAAGGGGTTGATGGGCCTGTCTTCACTCAACCAAAATACATAACCATCTTAAAAGAAGGTGAGCCTATCGGGACAAACGTGATATCTATCGAAGCGGCAAGTCCGCGGGGCTCCGAAGCTCAGGTGGAATATTACATTGTGTCTGTCCGATGCGAAGATAAGAGTCTCGGGCGCCTCTTCACCATCGGGCGCCATTCTGGTGTCATCCAGACCGCTGCCATTTTGGACAGGGAGCAAGGAGCACGCCTCTACTTGGTGGATGTTTATGCCATTGAAAAGTCATCTGTTTTGCCCCGCACACAACGAGCAGAGGTAAAGCTTTTATTCAGTAATTATTTACCTGTTTGCTTTTTAAATGAGCCATTGTGTGTATTTGTTGTTAACTGTTTTACAGACGGCAGTGCACAGCAGAAGTCTGCTGATTCATTAGTTGAAGGTAACCTTTCAATTAGTATACCTCAAACTGTTTTCCTCAATGCTGCCTCTAGAAATTTGAGAGAGGCTTAGGTGTAGCGCTTAAATTTGGCTACTGCAGGCACAGTGTTGGTCAGATAAATTTTAGGTACTAAATACTTTAGGTGCTAAAAGCTTTAATCACGGGCATTTTGGAGTTTTGCATGCCTTCTCATTTTAGCAATCGTTAATCATTTTGTGTCTTTCTGTTCCTATGTGAATGATACTTGAACTTCTTTCTCTGTAGTCGTCATGTCAGTATTTGTCTGAGAACTGGCTAGTAGGGGGTTGCTCTCTGAACAGCTCATCTGGTGTCTCAAGTCTTGGGCGTGCTCGGCTTAACCTGCCTGGTTAAGTCCCTCAGATAGGTCTCCTCATGCATCTCCAGTTTAGGTTACTTCTTTAGCCTCACTGATGAATATGAAAACGGTCTTGTGTCTGTTCTTGGATGTGACAGACGGTAAAAGTGTAACATTTTAGCTGGCAACTTTCCTTATCACAAAGCCATTTGCCTTGACTGAAGGGTCTTCAGATGTTCTCTGCATGACTAGCCTGAGGAGCAAAGGGTGGAAACCAGGTTTGAAACATCATCTGTGAAGTACAAATGTTTTATTTGCTCTGTCTGGTAATTGAGCCACAGAGCTGATCGTTTACACCATTCTTGCTGTCTTCTGCGGGAATACTGAGAAGCCTGGTGTGGAAGGGAGCCTTGCGTTTGTTTTAAGTTACACGGTCTTCTGGAGCTGACTTCTGCATTTCACTATGAGCCATTTAACTTGCGGTTCCTGGGAGTTTGGGGCTGGCATTGCTGAGTGGGTCAACCAGCAGAGGATGCTGGTAGTGTGGAGTGGTTCAACCATTTCCCTTGCCAGCTGAACGTATTGCCTCAATATTGCATCGCCCTACGCATCCCAGGCGTTACCCCCAGCTATGCTCCCACTTGGGAATTATGTCTTAGTTTTTGAGCCACCAAGAATACTGTGACGGTTTGGGTTTTTTTTCTTTTCGATTTTAGCAGATGTGGTATTTCTAATTCTTACTTGGCAGCTGTAGCTTTTTCTCTTCATAGCCGCTTTTTTGTTGTTTTACTGTAGTTTAAGCATGATCCGTATAGGTATGTAACCTTACTCTCCTGTACTGACAGTGATTGATGCTCTACAAAGTAATTGTCAGGCAGTGTGTTGACCACCGTTCAAACTCAAAGATTTCTTAACACGTATGAGGGAGCTCATCTTAGTGTGTGTGCTATGTGCTGTTGATTATCGTGTTTTGAAGAGCAGTAGTGTATTGGAAAATGACCTGTTCTATTAGTGCTGCTGGTTTAAATAATTCACGCTATTTTTATGAGAAGATTCCTGTTATATAGGTCTTTGTACCCCTGCTAGTAACTTGTAAAAGATTAAACCTTTATCATTTTTTTTTCTTTTATTATTATTATGTCATATTTCATCTTGACAGACACTTGTTTTGAGGGTTAAGCCTTTGTCAGTGCGTATTTGGATCACAATCCTCTGCCCACATGACCAAAGAGTTTCTTGGCTGGAGAAGGACTCGTAGGAGACCCTATGGTTGCAATAGTCTCGCACGTCGTAAAAGTATTTAATACGAATATTTGGTGAGCAGGGAAGAAAACAACCATTGAAACTTTAAACAAATTTTACATTGTTGAATACAAACCACTCCTGAAATCAAAAGCAAATGTTTTATTCTGTGAAGAACATTGAAAGCAATAGTTGGGAGCTAGGATTTCATATTACTGGTTGTATCTTTATAGCTTCTAAAATGCTTCTTCCAAATGTAATTAGCTTACTATTTATATTATAAATATAAATATTATTTTATTATATATAAATTTTATAATATATATTTATTAAAAATATATTTAGAACTGTATTATAAATTATAATCAGCTATCAACTTTAAAAACCATGACCATATGCAGTCTTTCTCTTGACCGACTGAATTTCTCTGGAATGGCTTTTGCTGTCCCACACTTGAACAAGAACTACTACAGTGACGTTCTTTGTGCAAGCTGACTGTCAGTGGGTGCTGAATAAGCAATGCAGCTTTCTTCCATGTTGCTTTTGGATGGCAACTTTTTTTGGTTTTGGTTTGATGTATGCTGTGCACACATTTTGGTCTTAGAGTTTGCTGCCAATCTTCTTTCATAAAAAAAACAGCCAGTACCCAAGTACGTGAACGTTATCACTCATCTTTGGAAACCCACCTTCAAGCACACTCATGCTAAAGTTTTTGTGCATCAAATGTGTAGTTCAGAAGGTTTAATGTTTTACTGCAGTCCTGTTTTTTAAGGTGATGGCTTGAGTGGCAGTATAACCAGAACACTGACGAGGGACAATGAATATGCGTGAACCTATAGAATATCTAGAGCCACAAATAATGCTCATAATGTCTTCAATTTTTTTTTTGTATATAGATGGCAAGATGAAAACTGACTGATTTTAGATTCCCCCTTGAGAAGTAGTAGAGCATTGATGCCGGTGTGCAGACAAAGCCTAGTAGGTCTTCCAGTACCACTATACCTGACAGCTTTCTGAACAGATAAGCTGGATATAAGTTTTGTTTGTTTGTTTTCTGTTTGGGGTTGGGTTTTTTTTTTGTGAGGAAAAAGCTTGAGTATTGTGTATTTTCTTTCTTCCTTCTCTTATGAAGAGTATGTTGGGTTTTGTTTCTAAGTGTGGTTAAAGAAAAGGGAAAAACAGTAATAGGATATGCTTAACAACTTCTACATTCTTCTTCACTGCCTGCTACGCCTTCTGCCCTGATGCCAGACATCATCTTAATTGCGCTGTGACATGCCAGTGAACCACTGAGCACTCAGAGCCACCCAGTGTTAAACTTGTTGGCTGAGATTGATGGAGAGAGCAGCAGTAGCAAGAAAGTTAATTGACCTTTTGTCTAATGTGGACTTTAGGAATGGTTTTGGGTGGCAGATACCTGGTGTGAAATAGAGATATTTACAGCTTCGAAACAGGGATTAGGCTTTGTCTAGCAGTATAAAAGAAGAGCAGGCTTGCGTGAAACGACTTACTCTAGAAGTGAATCAATTCTTGTCCTTGGAAAATGNCTCAGTGCTCCAGCTGGAAAAGTCTCTTTCCAGTCTTTCTCATCCATCCCTGGGGTTTGCCCTACAGGGTCAGACTATAGATCCACTGATTGCATAGCTACGGGGGTTGTATGCTAGCCCTTTCTGAAGAGAGGGGCCAAGGGAAGAGCTATGCAATGGCAGGACTGTGGTGAATCCCCTTCTGAACCCAAAGCATCTGACATGCCTTGAAACTGAAGGGTTACATTATATTTTCAGTAAAACAACAGCAAAGGGTTTAGAAAACAAAGAACAGTTTATTTACAGTTTGTGGATATTTTTTTTTTAGCACTAGGTTTCATATTTGTGTATGTTCCTGTGCTGCTTGTTATTATATGGAGAGAAAAGTGGGGGCGGTCAGAAAAAAGCACGTCGTGAGGTAAAGCTTTATGCTCAAAGTACCAAATACTTTGAGATTTGCAAAGAAGACCCAAGCGCTTGTTCCATTGTATTTTACAGCTAAGTGGTGTAACTTTGGATAGTTATTATTTAACTTGAAAGCTTTTTTAAATTATTTTGGACTTCTAGCCTGTTTCTGTGTAATCTACATTGACAAACCAGATGATTTGACATTGTGTGAACGTGTTCTGTGATCAGTCTTAGTTTTTCCCCTCTTGTATTAATCATTAGGTGTTGCACTGTTCTTCTCAGATGAGAAAAAAATAATGTAGGTGTCCTGAAGGGAGCCCTTCTCTTTGCCGTTTTACACCTTGTTCCCGCGGAAAGAAACGACTCAGCAATTGCTTAGCTCCTTTCTCTCTGCTCTCCAGCATAAATTCTCTTTTAACCTCTTGAGGCAGGGCTGAGGGTTTCGCCATCGTGATTTTGTATTTAATATAGAATGACTAATGCATATTGACATCACTTGAAAACCATGTGACTTTATTCAATTCTGCCTCCCAAAACAATGATCGTAAGCTGTGGGATATTTTGGGTGGTCCTATGTTGTACCCTGTTTCTCGGCGGGCAGTAATAATGCGAACCCAGGGACAATACCTCATCCTCTGTGCTGTGTTACTAGGGATCAAACGGAATTAGGTAGGATCTCTGGTTTGCATGTTTAACCCTTCAGTGGATGGCTCCCTCGAAAGGAGCAGTGGGTTTGCTAGGGACCGGTGGTTCTGACGTGTATATCACATATGGCAAATGAGAAGGCAACAGTTTGGGAGGCGAACCACTCGTTCAGTTAAACGTCTTTCGTATACTTTAAATAAGTTCATAGTTTCCAAAGAAGGGAGAGAAGGGTATAAATGAGGAAAGTGTATAAACTTTAAATGAAAGATTTAGTGATGGTATTGATTTGAAAATGGAAATACTTGGAGAGGCCGATCAATGATCCTAGTAGCACTTCTACCTGTGAATGCTAACAAGCTCTCAAAAGAGGGGTGATTGTCTTCATTTTCAGGTAGGGAAACAGGAGGCACTGAGTTTTCTTTGGCATTTGTACGTTCGTAGCTGCTTCTTGTGCTACATTTCATGATTGGCACTATTGGGAAGCTTGGACCTTCCAAGCTAGGGGAGGCTTTTATCTCCCAAATCCATAGTCTACAAAAAAAGTGTTCTTTCTTTAATCAGGCAAGATATGAGAATTTTAGACAATGCTTACTGCTGGCACAGTAAAGATGCAGAAATTAATGAAGACAGGCAGAATGAATGGCCCTCTCCTCCTGGAAAGAAACTCATAGGACATGTCACCTTGACTCAGCGTGAACTGCAGCCGTGGCCATAAAACCACAATCGCGTGACGTAACTAGTTCATGCAGAGCTTTTTGACTCAGCGCAGCCTAGGTCCTGTGGCTTCGCTAGCTTTGTGTCACTCCTGCACCCCGCGGGTCCTCGCTGGACCTAGGAGTGAGATGGAGGTACTCAAAAAACTGTCTCCGATGTTGCACGTGGTGCAGAGCTCCAGAAACCTGGGCTAAGAAAGGGAAGATGCTGCTAAGCAGGAATGACAGAATACATTGCAGGAGAGGCTGCCCGAGCCATAGGAGCACGATGCATCCCTTGTGCTGTTTGGGCTGGGTACCGCTTCAGGGATGTCAGGCTAGACCTAACATCCCTTTGAGAGAGGGAAAGGGGTGCATTGGTGGGGCAAAACGTTGAAGGTGTTACTTTTCTAACCAGGCTGGCTAATGGTGGAGGGCTCTAAATTTAGTAAGATTATTTGAAACCCACTTCAGAAGTCTTATCTGGCACGTCTCGTATTTACCAGTACAAATAAGAACAATGGGGTACTCCTTGTATTCATACTATTTATAAATCGTTTTATTCTTTAATGATACGCGGCACATTAATTGTAGCTTGACAAAGGAAAGTACTTATGAAACGTTTGAGTAAACAATGAAAATCTGCTGCCTTGTCCCAGCTCCAAAGCCAGTTTTTTTTTTTCCTAGTGCTGATATTGCTGATTCTGAGAAACGTGTAATTATTTAAGTTATTGCTGTCATTTGCACTGATCTGAAAAGGCACCTCTAAGCTCTCCTTGAACTAGAGTGGGAGATGAATGTGCCTTATGTAGAAAACCGTTCCAAACCAATTTGTGGGTTTTGGTTCAAAGTTGTCCCTTTTTTCATCCTCTCTAATTTCTTTAATGATTCTGCCTTGCTACGTTTTCTTAATATCTAGAATTTCTCATTTCTTTGCTATTTTAGCAGCCTCTGGGCATTTTTGCATGTGAGGTCACGTCATAATTTTTATGTTAAAAATCACTAGACTTTAAAAACAACATTCTTTATCATGGAAAATATTATTTTTCATGCATCTCTAATGCATGAAATAATAGCCAAAAACCAGAGCAAAATTTTCATGTGCTTATTTTTGCTAAGTGTTAAATTCTTCATACAAATCTCTAAATGATTCTTGGGTTCTATCGATGTTAATAAGCGAGTCCTGTTCCATGTAAAATGATACCCCCCAGAGCTGCTGGAGTGCAGGATTCTTTCCACACGTTAGGTGAAGCAATCGGTGGATGTTCATTTCGGAGAACTGCAGAAGTTGGTCACCAAAGCCTGCTTGCCCTCTTGGTGTCTCCAGCTCTCACCACTACCTTTACTGGTGTAAGAGTATGTTGTCATTGGCTCCTGAAGTCTTTGCTATTGTCTTTTCCCATTTCCTGTGCTTATCTTGAACCTTGAGACTGCATCTCATCAGAGGATGTTCATAGCCTTTTGACTGAGGGAAGGAGGCTCCAGACGTTTCCATGGTCTCTTCTGAGTCTTTTCAGAGGTTGGATTTTGTTGAACCACCACTCCAAGGGCCGCTTCCCACCCCTCCAATAGCAAGGTGCCCGTTTAATTTAAATCAAAGCAACCCCTTAGCATGACACAGGTCTACTGGTATAGTTTGTTTTAACTGTGTCTAGACTAGGGTCTGGCATTACTGTTAAGTCGGTTTGGTTTCTTACCCCTGTAATTGTGTCTTTGCAAAACCTGTGTGTAGACAAGCCCCGATACTAGCAGGTTCTAATTAGAAAAGAAGTTTATGGTGCCTAAAATTGAAGTAAAACAAAGAGTTTTCCTAACGTATTCTCGTAGTCAGGAAAAGTGATGCCAGATCAGTATGGTACATCAGTACCACACCGATTTGTTTCAGTAAATTTATAGCCTTACTTCACTTTGCCAAGAATAATACCAGATATGTTAGAGAAACTGTGTCTTTGTTTTACTACGATGTTTCTCTCTATTCTAATAAATCTTATTTTGAATTAGACCCTTAGTCTAGACTGTCACCCAGGTTTGTTTTTGTAGTGATCTATTTTTGTTTACTTCCTCAGAGCAATAACATACCAAAAGGACAGTAGGACAGATGGAAACTGATAGCTATGATTGCACTGTAAAAATACATCTAGTCGCATTAGTTAATGCAAAAGAATTTTAAAAAGCCTATTATGAAGTGGTAATTTATGTGCCAACAGTTATGCAAAAAGTAATGAAAACAAGCGTTTGCCTTAACGTTTCATGTTCCGCAGTCTTTGCGCATACACACTGTTCATAGGCTGTTGCTTGTATTGACATAGTGATCTTCAATTACTGAATAAGGGTTCTACTATATTTGACGCAGCCATCCAGACATCCAGCTCTACAGGTGGAAAGGTGTGCTCCCAGTGAAAACATTCAGCAGCCTCTGAGGCTCAGACAGACAGAAGGAGCTTTGGGGGCTCCTTCTTTTGGAGGTAATCATCTTCTCGCAATGCATCACCTTCGCCCTCTCTCTACCCTGTGGCCTGGAGGTGGCGTTCCCTGCAGCAGCCGTGCGAGGGAAGCTAACTCCGAAGAGCCCCATGAAGTTGATCTGGATCCTCCGGTAGAGCTGAAACACAAAGAACAACGACGACCTTGTTGTAGTTTGTAGTTGTAGTGAAGCGGGTGTTGGACTCTTCTGCCAAGTGATAGGACAAGAGGAAATGGCCTCAAGTTGTGTCAGGGGAGGTTTAGATTGGATATCAGGAAAAATTTCTTTACCAAAAGAGTGGTTACACATTGGAACAGGCTGCCCAGAGAGGTGGTGGAGTAACCATCCCTGGAGGGGTTCAAAAAAACCTGTAGACGTGGCACTTCAGGGCCTGGTTTAGGAGGCATGGTGGGGTCAGGTTGACGGGTTGGACTTGATGATCTTAGAGGTCTTTTCCAACCTTAATGATTCTATGATTCTTATTTTTCTCACAGATCTTTAAGTGAAACAAATGGGAATGACCATATGGCACAACTCAAAGCCAGTATGTGAAGTGTCATCAGCATTAACACAAAATCGTAATGTTCTTGATTTCATATATCTGCGTTTTCCAGCCTCGTTGGCTAGCTATGCTCTTCCAAATACCCATGTACGTGCACGTGTCAAAATAATTCTCTCTTCAGCCGCTCAGTTGGACGTGCTTGGAAAACTACGAAACTGGGTCAAGCAACACTGTAGTTTTCTCTGTCGGATCTGCCTGTACCATTTTCAGTTCTCATCAGGTACCTCTCTGGACTGCTCCCAAGCAGGAGTCAAGCCCCAACTTGCCATTACGAGCAAAGAAGTGTGTAAAAGGCGAGGGAAGTGTGGCAGTGTGACTCTTTGTCTTAGTTTTTAGGAGATTCAGAAGGGGAATAAGAAGAACGCGCTTGTGTCACAGGTACTATGGAAGAAACAAGATGGGTGATGAAGGCTCAGAGCAAAGTCATCGTGTTTGGTGTGGCACGTGTGTGCCTGTGGTGTGCTGCAGTATGACCCCAGTAACCTGAACTGACTTTTTTTTTTTTTTTAAAATAAATATAAGGGCGTAAGAGAACACTAGAGCTGCTGTTTGAAGGATTGACATTGGTAGGTGTCTTCTGGGCCTCTGCTGCACGCTGCTGCAGCATGACAAGCGGTCAAATGCGCCTGCCTCCCCTGGGAGCAGGGGTTTTGTACCGGAGCTGTATCGCGGTGCCCAGCCTGCTGTGCCCCGCGTCTGTGTGGAGGGCGTGTCATCTCCTCCTTCTTTAATTCTGTATGAACGGCACTGATAAAACTGATGAGCTGGAGACTTTGTGTGTCTTACAAGTTACTTTTGACTCATTTCCAGGCCCGTAGTCGGATATATCTTTTGTGGGGCAGCTTATTCGTACAGAGCGTAACGGTCACTGTCGCTGATGGGAACAGAGAGTGAATTTACGAGCTGTGCTATGAGAGTGACTGGTTTTGGAGGTCTCCATCATAGCTTTGCGATTCATTCCTGTCCTCTCTCCTGGAGAGCGGAGCCGGACCAGCGCTGCGGCACCCGTGTGCACGCCCTGCCTTTGGGAGCAGGGTCTGCAATCCTGCCAGTGGCTTTCGGCCAAGTGTCAGATGTGGAGCTGCTCTGGGCTGATTCATAGCTTTGCTCTGATATTGCTGCTGATGTGAGTTTAACATCTACTACGAAGTGAAGGGTGAACAAAAGACAGGTTTTCACCCCGTGAGTTATTCTAGTGAGCGTTAGCTTTAGTTATAAAATCATTTAAGTTTTTTCCTTAAGGATTCCTTTGGAGGTACATTCAATTTTAATGCTTTTGAAGCCTTTTCAAGATGTGTTTTTTGTATAGAATATGAATGAGTAAAATATTAACTTACGATGTTAAGCAAGTGCTTCATATCTAGTCCTCTTTGGGTTTTTAGGCAAAAGTTTTATTTTTGGTAGCTGTGACATGTCTTGAAATATAATCCACCATTAATTCTAAGAATGTGTATACGATGTTTCACCTACCCAAATCTGTAGTCTTCTTTTTAAGCTATACTCAGAATTTATATCCTGCTTGGACCAAATTAATTTAAATAGCAACCAACACTAGATAGTGTTGAAATAAATTCAGCAATAGCAGTTGGCTATCAAAACAAGAATTTGATGTGTAGCCTCTCGAAGCAGCTGGGGAGGGAAAAAACCAAGTTCACATCATGGGGCATATATGTATGTTAAGATAGAAAAAGCAGTACTTAAAACTTTAAGCTAGAGGTGTGGGTTTGCCACAGGCACTGTGTATGGGGAAATATATGATTATGTTTCCCTTGCAGTGTACTAGGAGATAAATTGTTCCTTGGGGAGCTGGAGAGAACACTGAGTTGAGGGCTTTTCATGTCAACTCCTTTTTGGATCATTTTTGATAAATTAAGAGAATTCTACTGAAATAGTTCGGAGGAATAAATAAGATGCCTGAGCTATGGTACACATCTGTGGTATATGTGCTTAAAGCTTGAATTTTCCATAGGGGTTTTCTTCTATAATATTACACTTCTGGTTTCCTGGTGCTTTTCCCCGTTCCACATTCTTTTTTCTTTTCAATACAACAAATCTTTTTAATCCATCAAAATGTCATGCTGTCTGAAATATGAAGACATGTTGCAATTACAGGGCTGTTTAGAAACAGAAGGCGAACTCAGTAGTTTATTGCGCTCTTATTCTTTTGAGACCTGCATTTTTGTTTGTGTGTATTTAAATGACTATTTTCTGAGCACGATTCTATTCCCTTTGAAAGTTGCCTAATAAAGTTTTTATGCCTGTCTGCTTTGAGAAAAGAACTTGAACCTTTATGATTTCAGTGAACAAATTAATGAAAATCCAGATTTTAACCCCACTAGGGTCATGTCAGATTGTCTGGAAACTAATTTATGGTGGTGGTGGTCTTATATGAAGTAGAGGTTTTCTTTCCACTGTTTTCTCTCTCTAACAGCACTCTTAACTCCTGCACTTTTTATGGATAAATTCCTTAATTCCAAATACTTCCTACGGTCAGCACTGGAAGTTGCATGGGTTTTTATCATCTGCTTATTTCTCCGTTCCGTGTCATCAGGTGGGGTTGCGGTTACTCAGAATAAGGTTAAATGATCGTGTTGAGATCGTAATTAATTAAACATAAGCACCGATACCTTATTATTTCGAGTCCTGCAATCGCCAGACCGAGAATGCCGCTTGACCCGCGCGCGGGTGGAGAGGAGAGGAAGTGGGAGCGGACGTTTTCTTGCAGGGCAGGATGATATTGGGTAGCAGCAAGCTGCGCACATGCCTGCCAAAATACTTGGATCAGACTAAAGGAACACAGATGGCTGAGGCTGATAAAGGTGTCTCTTATTGTTGTGGGGTTTTTTTTCTGCTCGGTACTGTTTTGAGTTTGTGTGTGAGAGAGGGGTAAGAGGGAAGACGACTACATGTATATGTTTATTTTAATACATTTTACAGCGTAGGAAAGGAGTTGTATAAATTCAATACTGCTGCTCGGTAGGACGCCAAAGGCTGGAGCTAAGCCCTCCTTTTAGGTTTCTCTAACAAACGAACAATAATGTGTCCTCGGGGATTTATGCTGTCCGACCTTCGGTTCTTATCTCTAATAGAAAAATCCCGATGCATTGCTGAAAGTAGCTCCTAAAAATTGGACTGAGAAGCCTTAAAAGCATGTGGCCGCCTCTGCTCATAACCAACTTCAATGCTAGCTCTCCTCTTACATGGCCCCTTCGTGTCTTCTTGTTCCTCAGGTCGTTTATTACCGTGATTATTTGTTTATTACCATGCTTTAGGTGATGTGTGTGTATATGAACATATATACATGTGTGTATACACACATACGTATAAGTAACGTCTTGTCCTCCGAGGAGGTAGTGCCTACGTCTGTCTGCAGTTTGTTTGGCAGAGGAGGAAGCCAAACTGCCGCAGGAGAGGGACGTGTAAGGGAGCTCGTAAGGGAAGAGCAAGTCCCACAGACTCTTAATCTGAGCAAAGTCCAGTTCTTCTTGGCATTTGTTATTTATTGTTGTAGAAATTAACTGGTCGCCGCTATCTAAAAATGGTATGTCTGAACTTCAAATTGCTAGCAGAAATAAATCGTTGTCACCAGACATAGTAGTTGTTCCAAGACTGTCAGATCTGTTACACCCATAAGGAACACCATCCATCAGGGCAGGGCTGACGAGAAGGGAGTAGAAGCAAGACCTTTTTTTCCTCCATCTATTTAAAGCAAAGTCTTAAACAGGCAATTCCATTAGAAGGCCTTAAGAAAGATTCTTGTTTTGTAAATGATGGCAGTAATGTTCTCCTGCTCATGACAGCTGGAAATCCGCAGGATGTTCTTGCTGGTGAGCATGAAAGATGGTACTTGAGACTTCATGCTAGGGCAAATAAATTTCATTTTGAGTATCTTTTTCAATTTGCAGTCATTAAGTTGAGATATTGCAGTTGTTTTTCACAGAAACTAAATATATTAAAAATCTAGTTGCAAAGACATGCTTCTAATGGTATACTCTAAATAACTAAGACCAAACTTCATCCAAAACAGTGCTATTTTGGTTTATTGTCTTCTAAATACTCTTTCTCTCCTTCCTTGATCACCCCATATGTATATGTTTTTAAAACAGACATTGAAATACTATTTTTTTTGGTGCAGCAAAGCTGCCTGAAACTGATGGAGGGAGACAGTGTTTCATTCTGAAATTTGGTGCTATAAAAATGAATGTGCTTTCTTGGTGCCTTGAGGTCTCGCATTTGCAAACAGTCTCTTCTATGAATACACCGTAATATTCTGATTATTAATTGTGGCTACTACTATACAAATCGAAAAATAAATGCAGCCCAGCTACGTTCCCTCTGAAAAAAAAAAAAAAAAAAGCCCTTTGTGTGAGGAGGAAAATGCTATTTTTTTTCCATGAAAATGTATCATTGTTATTACAGCTTTGGCTCTATAAAGGATGTATGAGCATGAGAATCTGGAATTTATAAAAGAAATTATTACTAACAGTGGACTGGCTTTTCTTTGAGTTATGCTAATTTTCCATCGCTGTAACTATATTTTATTTAATTAAATTACTCTTCATTTACATTGGTATAAGCAAGCAGAAAATGAGGCCCTGAGTAAATAAGAAAGACCTTCTGTTTGTGTAAATTAAAATCTATATCGAAAGTGACAC
Organism: Fregata magnificens; assembly: GCA_013389945.1. Classification (NCBI taxonomy): domain Eukaryota; kingdom Metazoa; phylum Chordata; class Aves; order Suliformes; family Fregatidae; genus Fregata; species Fregata magnificens. Next base: position 287,791 of record WAAD01005996.1, read on the forward strand.
AGGGTAAACACTAAACATCTAACAAAAAACGTGCCTTTGCCAAGGAAATAAGGAAATCAAGACGTTCTGCGGTCTATAATTAGGTACTTTACATGGATGTAGCTTCGAAAAAAGGAATATGAGACAATGGTATTAGCACAGTACTCCAAGGAAAAGAACTAGCGATAAATTATAGTGCGAAGTGGGCTACAGGGCAACTTAATGGAGAACAGTTTTGTAGGAGCCTCTGTCGAGAAGTCAATTAAACTCTAGAAATTAATTTGTAAACATACACATTGCTCGCTGTTCATATAATTTAAAAATAAAGGGGAGCTTTAGTATTAATTTAGAGCGCTTTCTGTTGTGGCGTAGTTTTAAAAAGACAAAAATTAGCTGCTTTATCTGACCTAAGTCAGGGGGTAGGTACTTGGGGTTTACATAGGCTGGTAAAAAGAATGAAGAAGCCATCTAAAGTAGTTCAGTGCGGGCATGTAAGCAGCCTAAAAATTGTCCACGTACCACATCTAATCCAGCTACTAATAGCTGCTTGCACTTAGGAAAAGCAAAGAACAGGAGTTAAAAACCAACCAACCAAACAAAAAAACCAAACAAAAAAACCCCCAAAAAACAAAACAGGCAGCACTAAGAAGGGTTGTGTTGATGTGTTGATATGCCCACATACATAATCCTACAGGTTTTATCTTAATGAAAATATTATTTAAAGTAATATTTCTTGGGAATAAGAATGGTTCTTTATGGGGGGAAGATGTAGCTTAGAAAACATACTTGTTGAGAAACTTGAGCGTGTGCACGCATAAAGACCTAACTACAAAATCCTGTTGTCTTCGCTCCTCTGGTTAGTTCTCTGGAGAACAGACGGACTACTAGTGTAAGGCTAACAGAATTTGACCTTCTGATAGTACCAAGACTTCTTGTAGGCCACCTCCTGATTTACAGGAAAATAAAATAATTCCTATGGAAAATAAAATGGGCTGCTCACTAAAATGGGAAATCCTTGAGAAATGTGTCAGTGTGCGCTGTGGGGAAGGGCTTCACCAAAGGCAGTTTCAACCGAGCTGTTTTCCTCTCTCACTGCTGTCAGAACCAGCAGTCCTTTCAGTTGAAGTGGTGGTGAGTTTTGGAGTCACCTGCAAGCTCTCGTCCCCTGCAAGTTTTCTCTCCCAGTATTTGCTTAATGTGGGGACTATAACGTTATTGTTGAGGTATTTCTTCATTGGCTCTCCAGATGCATCTAGCACTTACGGTTGAATTCAGAGCATGTAACTTTAGGTTTGTAAGACTAATAAGCCACTTGTTGAGGCTTCCGGTATCTCCTCGGGGAAGGACAATAGATCCCCCAGAGACTGTCCCCCAGAGGCAATCGAGGGGAACGTGCCCATCTATCATGGGGTGGGAGACTCGCTCTCCCGAAGTGTTCACGCTGGGACCTGCGTGCTTTGCTTAAACGAAGCCGCTGTATTTGAGGTTTGGCTAACTTTGGGTAGTGACTCCCATAATAGATGCAGGTTTCTGTTTACATCAGGAACAGCGACCAGCAAATGCTTAATAGCATGCTGTATTGGGTTTGCGTGGCAAGGTTTTGGTAATGGGGGGGCTACAGGGGTAGCTTCTGTGAGAAGCTGCTAGAAGCTTCTGCTATGTCCGATAGAGCCCACGCCAGCCGGCTCCAAGACAGACCTGCTGCTGGCCAAGGCCGAGCCCATCAGCGACGGTGGTTGCACCTCTGTGATAACATATTTAAGAAGGGGGAACAAAAAAATTTTGCTGGCACAATTGCAGCTGTGGAGAGGAGTGAGAATATGTGAGGAACAACCCTGCAGACACCAAGGTCAGTGAAGAAGGAGGGGGAGGAGGTGCTCCAGGTACCGGAGCAGAGATTTCCCTGCAGCCCATGGTGAAGACCATGGTGAGGCAGGCTGTCCCCCTGCAGCCCATGGAGGTCCATGGTGGAGCAGCCAGGGTCAACCCACCACACGTGCTTGAGAGCAGGTTGGTGCTAACAGGTCTACCTTCCTATGGCCCCCAAGTTCACCTGCAGATGGAGGGGTATGAAATACACCGTGTTTTCAATGGTTCATAAACGTTTAACCAAGTTTACACGGCAATCTCCTCTTTAGAAGAAATTCAGTTTATTGATAGTTTTGAAATTTTCATTCAAGAAAGTTGTATTGAAAAGAATTGCTTTTAGTAGGCTGAAGGATACTTTCACCACCACTCCAAAATCTATTTTAATATGATTATAACAAATAGCTAGCTGTCTGTGTATTTCTTCATTTAAAAACCAGAAGTCTGGTGTTTAGAATAAAGGTTTCTGAAACAGAAATGGTGCATTAGATTTCCTTTGCGACTCCCACAGACATTGATTAATTGGGACAGGCAGCACAGCTTGCTTTTAGAAAGAAAAAGCTTAATGATTAACTAAGTTCTTTTTCTGTCCCATCCCCCCCCCCAGCATATAAAATGCTTATAAAAGAATGTAGAAATGAGGCAGTTGTTGTTGTTGTGCACAATAGAAACACAGCCGAATATTTCACAATATACTATATATAGCTAGAAACATTAATTTTCATGTGATAGCTGTCAAGATCTGAATCTAATAATGTATGCTCCAAGTCATTCGGTGTTTTCTGGAGAGAAAAAAGCTGTCATTCTCCCTGGGTTGTAGATAAAGTAACACCTATATCGAACAATTTACCAACAGTTGGGTTTACGTGTATTGCAACACTGGAATTGAAAACCGGGCGTTTGGTAAGTTATTACCAATTCTAAGCCAAAGCTAAGCCAAGCTCTGGCTTGATGTTTCTAAATGCCTAGTGAAAAGTAGTGAGACTCGAGACGTGCCCTCTGTGAACGTGTGAATTTTTTCATTGGTGTCATCTAGGGAAATTAGAAATTTGTTCTATAGATAAGGGAAAGGTAAGGCACCCTGTCTAACGCAGTTGGCAATGGCTGTCACGTTCCGCTTGCGGCTCCATGTTGTTGGTGACTGCCAGCAATGATTGTAGCATGCTGAAACACGTAATTAAGCATCTCTTGAATGAAGTCTATGTAATATTCAGTGTTTCTGTTACCTGGATCAAATTCAGCTCTGTTGAAATTACTTTTTCAAACTAGAGTAATGTATAAAAAGCATATGCTTTTGTAAAATGGGTTCTTGAGATTTGTTGTATCAAAGTATTTATCTTCTTATTTGTCTCTCTCAACTGGGATTTGATTTTTATCTAAAGGGGTAGTGGGAGGACAGCTGAGCATATTTAAGAATGGTTCCTTCGCATATGGGAGCCTGTAGAGCAGAGGTGCACTCGGGAGGGAACGGGACAGTAAGAGGGTTAATCGATCTTGTATGAATTGGATTCAATAGGAACAGCCCAATGTAGGTAATAGATGCAAACCTTTTGGAGATAGCGTGATTTATGGGGCACCACAGCTTTTGCTCCTGTTCGGTGACATTAGTTGCACTTCTCTGTTCTTAACCTCTCTCAAGACCCCTGCTTTGCTTTCTGGAAACTTTGTTCTTTTGGGGAAGAGTTTTCCTTGTATTAGCTGTAAATTGCTGTGATTTNTAGTAGGTTATAGCTATATGATTCACCACCACTTTTAAAATACAAAAGTTTATGTAACGTTGTGGTAATCTTGAATCCATTTAACAGATCTTATGTATAGACTGATGTGAAAGGTACAGCAGGGTAGTTTCAATGTGGTGGCTTTAGTTTCTATATTTAGGAAGATATACCCCTTGTAAAACTACTTTATAAATGTGGCATTGTGGGTTTACACAGCCAATGCCTGTCAGTAGCTTCCAGCTCAATGTTCTCATCCGAGTCCCCTAAAAGTCGTTTTCCCTCTAAGTTATTACACTCAACCAATACTAGTTTCATAAGTGCCAGCTTGCGCAGCCCTAAGCATTTGCAATTTGGTTTTATCTTGACGGATGCTGGAATTAGGTCTCTTACAGCATGTGAATAGTGTCGTCAGGAAAATTTACAGCTTCAAGTCCAAGCCTAACATCCACTTTTGAGGGAGTGTTTGTGTTGCGGGCTGATAGGCTTTGTCTGGCTCCCCTGGCTTTCCAAAACATTGGTGGGATGATGGCACGGTGGTGTGATGGTCTGGTGGTCTCATCTTGAGGATTTACTTTCTTTTGAATTCTACTCCAGGCTGGTTTGTATTAATTTTTATCATCATAGTGGCTTTATTTTCTGAAAGTGGCCTGCATTGGATGTTAGTATCAAAGCTTTCAATAGGTTTGGAGTGTCCTAGGACTCGGTTCCTTTCTTGTGTGCCTGTTTTGGGTGGGAAGGGGTACCTCTGTAAAGATGGACTTTGCTCTCAATGGGCCACCATACTGTATCTTTGACATAACTGGAGCCACAGAATAACCCTGTTTTCTTTAGAATCATCTCTGTACTGAGCCTTCATCTATTTTTTTAGTTTTCTATAAAATTCTGTTATCTGTCCTTATATTTTTTTTATAAAGGCTTATGTTTTTCTTTATCAAACAGAAAACCATGTTCTTAATTTTTAAAAATGTGACTTTTGTGTTTAATAGCTATTATTTTGAAGCCAGAAATGTTGTAGTAGTCAGGTTTTAACTGTGTCTTGCAACAAGTCTGCCAAAAAATAAGAAAGTTATCTAAGGATTTAGTAGTGCCACCGCTCCCTCATTTCAAACGCAGACCTGCCTGGGTGGATAATGGGATCCAGGAATGAGTGGAATGAAGGAATGCAGCTGGATCCCAGGGCTCGGGGAGAAGTTGAGGTCGTCCACAGCCAGGGCTTCAGCGGTCGCTGAGGATGAGCACTTGGCCAATTGCAAAGTGATTTTTCCCCAGGCACAGAGGGCTCATGGTTATTGAGTGCCCTGGCAGGGGAGCTGGATAAACACCCATGTCCCTCTTGCAGAGTATCGAAAGCCTCACATAGGAGAGCTGGAGAGAGGTGGTCAGGGCAAGGTGTTAGAAAATGGGATGATATATGATGTCACCTTCCCTAGGGAAAGAGGCAAACTGGAGCCCCTGACCCAACTAACCCTCATTGCTGGTTCTATTTACTATTTTTTTCCTCACCTTTGCCCTGGCTCCGAATCCTGTAGCCCAGATCTCCAAAGCATCATCTTGGTAGGAAAGTCAGGCAGGCCATGAACTCCCCGCATGCATGTGCAGTGATGCTTCGGAGTGAAGGAGGCTTGCCCCAAGGTGCTCCCACCATCGCCTGCCTCTTGCTCTCGGTTTTGTGAACTACTTACTAGAGCGATTGCCCAAAGTGAGATCATTGCAAGGTAATTCCTTGCGTAAGAACTCAGGCCTTGACTCGAGAGGATCACTTAAAAACAGTAAGGTAACAAACCTTTAATTTAGAAGAGAGGTGCTATTTTTTTTTCTTGCTATTGTACTCTAGTTTTCTGTTGTTGACGGCACCCATGGGTACTTTACTCTTCTGTTAATTTCCAAATGTTAATTATATAAGTGTGTGTTTATTTTAGTGTGTAGTCATCTGTATTTATTGTTTTTATTTAACACTTCTTCCTGCTCTGTTACTGGCAGCAGTATTTGGTTTATTTCTGTGATTAATTCTTATCCCTTTGAAATCCATGGAGCCTTTAAAAAAGAAGAAAGAAATCCTAACAATAATAGTAGCATTCAAGCTCCTTTATCTTCATTTTGTTCCAGTGCAGTGGTGGATATTCCAAATTCTCCATGGTAATAGAGAAGTATTTCAGAAGCAAATACCTTGCCAGATCTTTGCATTTTCATTACAATTATTGCTAAGGAGAAAGAGTACTTTATCAGCCATAGGCTTTGTAGCACTAGAACATGGATGTTTAAAGCTGATGCAAATGAGCATTCTCTTTTCATTGTGAGTTTACTGCTGAAGTAGTGCAATTTTTAAGAACCAAAGATCTTTTCTTAGAAAGACTTCACTGGCATCTCTTTGGTAAGCAAGCGGCGCAATGCATCCCTGCGGTTTCTTACAGGCAGAACAGAAAGATCTCCTTTACTCGGCCTGTTTTGTTACTTGCGGATTATGTGCATTAGCTGTTATCCCATTATATGGTACATTCATAACTGTTCTGTTCAGGGTCTGAAGTAACCAGGTTGGAACTGTGTATAGTCCCGCTGACATGAAAAGAGCACAGACAAAAAGGACCTGAGTGTTTGGCTACCGCGAGGACAAGTAATTAACCAAAGATTTTTATTTGTTTAAATCAGTCCAACATTTCTTTCTTCTTGTATGTTTACCTGCCCGATCACTAGTCTCCGGCAGGCATCTCCCCTCTTTGGTTTCACGTATCACATCTGGCCTCAGCCGCAAACGGGGAAATAATTCGTTGCTCCTGAAGATTCTGCCTGATCGTACAGTGGTGCAAATAAGGGTTTGTTCCTACGCTGTAAATCTTACAAAAACAAGGGCTGGAAACGGCGGAGCTTCTCTACGTTAATCAAAGACGCAGTCAAGTTGCGGTAACAAGTACATTTCTTTTCCTGCAATAATGTTGTGTTTTTATTTTGTTTCATTCTCTTAATTTAATCCCATAACTGAGGTCCTACTTTGGACTGAGCTGAGAATTAGCAGTTGTAGCATTAAACCGTTTTAATATCCATTTATTCTATTTAGAGAATTTATGGGACAAACACACTACCCTTTCGAAATAAATAATTTTTTTTTTTTTTAATCTAAGCTTTCCTAGACCAAAAATAGTTTTAGTTGAGTAAAGGGTAGGAATGAATGCAGCACTGTCCTTGACCGGACTGATTACCGAATACTACAGATTAAGGATATTCATCAAGTAAACCCATGAAAGAAGCGATCTAATAAAAAATAGTGTTTAAAGAGCTTTCATCTCCAGTGAGATGACTTCCATGAGTCAGTTGAAAAACATTCACCTTTGTTCTCTGACACTTAAGAAATTAAGTACCTTGGAGCTACTCGTTAATGACGTAGTTACTTAACACTTGCTTAACTATTGATGAGATTGATGCATCTATAATACAGAGAATTAATTCTGGAGAAATTATGTATGATAATTTGATATTTAAGACTTCCTTAATTGCTAAACTAAATTATTAATAACTTTAAAAAACTTAAAAACTTAACTTAAAAAATTAATTATAATAACAATTAGCATAGTAAAACCCTATGAATTCCCTTTATGAATTATGGTATAATATCTTATTAAAAGTTTGTGCACCTAAAAAGTTTTGCCTGCAAGGCAGTGGAGGTTTGTGAGACTTGGGCACACATTGCATCCAGCCACTCAGTTATGGCTGAGACAAGTAGAATAATGCAAGGCAGAGTGCATGGAATTGCCTGCATTTGGATTAATTTAAGTGCTATTTCTTTATTAAACTGCTCTCTTCACCAGGGTTTGATGTGCGTTCCTAGCAGCATAAGAATACGCACGTTGGTGGGAAGAAGAAAATAATAAACTATTTCGTGCAATTGTGAGAGTTCAGCCTAGATGAGAACACGGCAGTCAGGTCTGTCATGTATGTGTGTCCCTGTATCAGCTAAATATATCCAATAATACACGAGTAAAGGAAAAGGAATTGTTTCTCTCCTAACAGGCTTCATACACTTGTGAATTTTCATGTTGATGGATTATTTTTTGAGATATCCTTTTTATGTACATAAACATTTCAACCCAAACGGTAGTATCAACTGCAGAAGATCTTAGACATAGCAGCACAAATTATGTATTATGTAGAGGACAGCTGAGAAATGGGTGGCGTCATCCTATCGTCACCTTTGAGAGATTTGTATGGTTTTGCTGCGGGAGCTTATGTCACTACTATGCTCCTGAAGAGGATGACGTATCTTCATATGGATAACATACTGGTAGCTCTTGAAGATATTGTCTATGCCTTATACTGTTATCCTGATAGCTTTCTGTCATAGCCCAGGAGAATTAACAAAGAAGCAGAAAAAGGCTACTATAGGGAAGGATAAACTTCTGGTTAAGGTCTAGGATACTGGGCATCAATCCCAACCCGGACTCTGTCACGCTAAGGATATTACTCAGTCTGTGCCATGACAGCTCACCCAAAACGCGTCGGAAATACTAGTCACCTCTTAGTTTAGATTAATGAACGTTACAAATTCATAGTTGGCAGGTTTGGATAGATGTTGCTGGTTTTTTTCCCCGTAGTTTGAGAGGTAAGTCACATAGCAGCATGCCCCACGGGGCAGTTATCTATACCTGAAACCTCTGCATCTGCCCTGTTAGCTGGGGCCCGGTCACTAAAGGTCAGAGAGCCCCGGTGTTGCCCATGGTCAGGTCTCAAGGCAGTTTTCTCCCCCTCTGACTCTTAAATTGCTTTTCCCTGGTCCTTCTTAATGCTTGAGCACACCCCTTTATTTTCACAAATCCTGCCTTGCAGATTCGCCGCTTCTCTTTATTCACAGGCTCTCTTGGCAGTAGGAAAACTAACAGTTCTTATTAATTTCAATCCCTAATTTGATGGATTCCAATTTTTATTACTTTTAACTGAGGGGAATATTGGTACTAAAGGATCCCTAAAGATCAGAGCTCTATCAGTTAGATGTTGTGCTGCTGTGCTGCTTGGTGGAGTTAAAGAGCTGACATCGCCAGAATATCATCTCGTTACTGAAAAGAAAAGCATTGGTGTGGTCAATCTGTTTGTGACACGCTACTTTTGAAGCATAATGAAGACTTTTGAATAAACAAACTAGATTGTTGCTACCTTCTAGATCTTCTTATTCAGGACTGAAAGCTACCTGCTTGGCACAGGCATATTGTTAACTTTTAAATCTGTTAAATCCATGTTACAAGGTACTGTGCTATTACTAGAGACTGTTTATAACAGGTGGTTCCTACGCCAAAAATATTATAAACTGGCATAAAAGACACAGCAAACAAAAGCAGAAGCCAGTAGCATGGATCAATGAGAACACGGTAAGTGCCGTCAGCTGTAATGCCAGGGCACTCGAATGCCTGGAGCTCAGAGACCTTTTGAGAAGAAATCTTCGGGAAAGATGTAGTCCTATGGCAGTGTTCACAGCTTTTTTTTTTGTAGGTTTTTCCAGCAGGAGCAAGGTTTTATTAAGTTGAAAGCATAATGGTATTTTTCAGGTGATTTTTGTGAAGGGGGATGCTTAGTTAGAGCAGGACACGGTATTTGTGGGTCCACAGCAGGTAGAGTTAAGTCGCGAGTTAAGACTGGGTAGAGGTTAAGTCCAAAACGGTGTGGAACAACGAATGAAAGTATGAAAGTATATGTAGGTATATTCATGCCATGCTGGATGCGACTAGATAGGTAACAGCGACGTTAGCTCTTGCAGTAAAGACACATAACGGCATCAGCTTCTGCATATCAAGAGGATCAGCGTAGTGGGATCGTAGCATGTGCTTATCAACCGGAGCTGCCCGTCTTGTTTTCTGCACTACCTGAATTCAAGTGTGCAGACAGATGTCTCCTCTAGCGATACACCTTAATTTTGCTATGCAGAGTGTTTTTCTAAGGTAGAAAAGTTTGTTTGCTTCAGTTTGAAGGAAAAAAAAAAAAAAAGAAAAAGAAAAAACCAAACCAAAACATGCCCCCCCCCATAAAGTGAGAAACAATGGTAAAAATATTTCACTAGAAGCCTTTAGAGAGACTTGAATAAACAAAACAGAAGGAAGATGCGGTAGTTTGGATTCAAAAGGATGGTGGCCTTGAGAAGAATCCTTGCTATTTGAGGTGAGAGGGCTGACCAAAGCTGCAGGGCGTTGTATTGGGAGGAACAGAAAGTTTTAAGCACTGAGCGTCTGGTATAACTCTGGGGACAAAGCTGAATCGGAGATGATGCCTGCCTGATAGGAGTGGTGATGCCTCAGGTGAATGAATATATTCAATGAGCAGTGATTCAGATAACCTTCTGATTAATGACAAAAGATGTCATGTGGATGTAACTTATTTTCAGTGATTTGTCAATGCCTGCCTGTGCCCCGGAACTGCTGATGTGGATAAGCAACATTTCTTAATGAAACTTGTTAGATATGTCCCCTCATCCCCATGTTTCGTTACATGTGGGGGTTAACTTCAAATTAATATTTCATATATTTCATTTAAAGTTCGTCTTAAACTGCCACAAATAAAAACAAGTCCTTGGTTGTCCTCATAGCATAATATTTAAAAGTTTTGGAGTTTTTTGTCTCAGATGAGCCGTATCTTCCTGTTTTCAGAGACATAGTTCAGTTGTGTTCTTGAGCTACATGGTATTACTCATTTCTTAGAGGCAATCAAGTTTTTCTTATTTAACTTGCTGTCGACAAGTGGGTTTTTTTAAAAGTAGTGCTCTTAGAAGGTCATTTGACTTTTGAGGGTTATTCACTTTGTTAGCCCAAACACTAAAACCTTGTGTCCTTGGGTTCTGATTAGTGACACTTTAATAAAGTCATTTGAAGTTCAGTAGACTAAATTTTCCACCTTTTCTAATGTTTCTATGGTCACAGGGAAGCGACCTGTATTCAATCTTTTAAATGCAAATCTTTTAAAAGTTACTGTGTAATTTTGTATACCAGACTTCTTCACGGGTTACAAAAAGTGCCTTAAACAGCTACCGCAGTGTCTTTTCTCTTTCTTTTCTGTTTTCCTCCTCTCTTTCTTTCTAGTGATGTGACAGCAATTGACTAAACTTGGGTCTTTTGGGATAACAAAGAATTGAGGAAAATCTTAAAGGTTTTTATTGCTGCACTTTTTTTTTTTTTTTGGCTGGGCCAGGGCAGACAAAGGCCTTTCCACTTGATTAGATAATAAGGCTAATGTGGGCTTTGAGTGAAAAATATCTTTGCATTCTGCTCTTCTTTTTCCTCCAATCAAAAAAAAAAAAAAAAGAAGGGGGGGGGGAAAGAGAAAACTATGCCTAATCAGCCACAATTAAATCTTTCATGGTGAACTCACTTTGGAGGAATTAATGCAGTTTGTATTGCCTAACAACTCGAGTGAACATTAACAACACGTGAGAACTGAGGGGAAGAAAAATGATGGCTGTCTTTTTGGTTCTCAAGGAACAGGGAAGAGCAGGTCATTGACTTGATTTTCATGGGAAGATTGACTCTGGAGTGCTCGCATATCCAGGGGCGGAGCGAGGGGGTATTGACAGCTGGCGTTTGGGGAGTGAGTGTGCGGGAGCAGTGATTGCGCCATGGCCTGTTGGGGAAAAACAAGGGAAGATGGAAAACAAAGCCCAGAGAGGGAACAGTAGCTGCAGTGTCCCAGGGCTGAAGGGCAGCTACTCCTCGGTGGTGGATACGTGTTGCGCTTGGACTCGAGCTGTTGTGGTAGAGAAATATTAGTATAATGAAAGGGGCTGCCCTTAAGTGAGATATAGTTTGCTGTTAATGAAGCTGAAGAAGTTGTACCATGCTCCTCCGTGCATACTGTGAAAGGGTACCGAAGATGCTCATTCAGCCCTTTCATCCTCCTCGCTGCTGAAGAACAGCTCATGCAAAAGAAATTTGGGAATCCAGGTGTGTTTTCCCAAGATCTCCTAATAAGTACTACAGGCTAGGAACAATAACTAAAGGTGTTTTTAATTATTATTTTAAAGATTTCTTTCTTCTGAAACCTGTTTTGTTCGTACCCTGTGATGAAAAACAATCTGGACATTGAGGTGTGCTCAGGTGAATACATCAGTCCACTTATTTCCCCTTCACCTGCACGGGTCCTGGACTTTGTCTGACATAGGCATCCAGACAGACCCTTAACGCACACCTGGGAATGCGGATATTCCTACAGTCTTCTCACCCCTTCTCCTGCGAGGGAAACGTGCGCACCCCACCCTCTGCTCATTGTGCAACCCTACCGCCTCTGCCACGCACGTCCCAGACCTTTTCCTCCTCCCCGTTCCACTCATGCGTGCTCATTCCCAAAACGGTCACAGCCCTATTCACTCGCCCGCAAGACCTCGAATCATCATTTGTCTCCTTTTACCCGATTAATCTCTTGCCTTTCTCACCCCTCCCTCTACCTCTGCCATCATTTCCCACTCTCACTGGATGCCAGCAGCTCTGCCCATAGCCAAGTTTCCTTCTAATGCAGTGGTTTTTCCAACTTCTTCCCCAGGAAGGTTTTGGTCCCTTTTGAGCATCACATGCAGGATACAAGATCGTTATTCAAAGTAAATAATTTTTTCCTTTAAGAAGCCCACACTTAAAGTGAAGTTGCCATACGTTAAAGCCTAATCTCGCGAGCTATTAAAATAACTTAAACCAAACAACAATGGAAATTGTATGTGGTTTCGCAGGTAAAGGAAACGTGGTAAGAGCCAAAACAAGCAAGTTTGGCCCTTAAATGCTGCCTGAGAGAAGGCTCTTGCCAGTCCTTAAGGCTTTCACCTTGGCATCCAGGCTCTCATCTGGGCTCCGAGAGGTGGATACCCCCAGTAACAGCCAAGCGACCCCCTCTCCTTGCTCAGGGTCCCACGCCTGGTTGTGTAGCCCAGTCCTAAAGGTTTCACCACTGCATGAGGAAAAATCACCACCCAAAAACTCAGAACCTTTTTTTTTTTTTTTTAAGTACTTAACCAGGTGTTGGCAGCAAAAGCCTTTTCTGCTGTGTCAGACGTTTCTTCAGTTCGTTCAACTAATTCAGGTCATTTAGAACTGGGAAACTGATTGGAAGCTGGAAAAAAATCGAGAAAGCATACTTTCCTTATCCAAAAATAATGACAAAACTGTGAGAGAATGTGATCTCTTCGTTGTGGGCTTCTGGAGAGCAGGGTGACAAGAGGTGATGGCTGGGTTTTTCCTTCCAGTCTCTGAGGCCAGAGGAGAGGTAACGAGGTAGCTAGCTCAGGGCGGTCTGTGTTATAAGCTTTTGTCTGACTAGCAAACAAGTAACTGGATCTTTTTATATTTCTCTGTATTTCTCAGACCCTTTTTTAGCACGCGTTGTGGGATTGCCACAGTCTCGGTGGCTGTGACTTCACAGGTGACAACACAGTTAAGTTCGTCTTTGTAGTCTCATCTTATAGCTAAATTTTCATTAATTCTTTTGAATTGCTTATAGTGCGCTTGTGAATGTATATCAAGATATGCAAATGTATGAAAGCTATTTTTTTTATCTAGGTGTATATATTTTTCTCTCGTTGCAACACTTATACTGTTTTGGTTTTTTAATTTGTGTTTTCATTAATTGCTTAGCTGGTCTTGTGCAAGTGCTTTTTTTTAAAATTTTTTTTAAAAACTCTTCTGAAATTCAGCAGCTGAATTTTCCTTTTTAGGAAGCTGGAGTTATTGTTCACGCATGTAGCTCTTAAACAATTTACGCAGTTGCTCTGAATTTAAACTGTTCTCTGCAGTGGCATATAACAGCTATCCAAAGCAAAGTCCGCAGTTTTTGATGCTGACTGAAAGCAAACCGACCCACACTCCCCAGCATGCAAAAAACCCTGGGGTTAGCGCTGCACAAAGATGACTATAGGAAGTGGCTGAGTTGGGTTTTTGGTTTTTTTTTTTTTAACCACTGGCTTTTATCTGAATCCCTGCTTTTCTTGAGCTTTAGAAGTCAAATGAGCAGAAGAAATGCAGTAGATGATTTGAGATGTGTGTGGGAAGAATGGAAGCTGAAAGATTGGCTTTCTGAAGGCTTCGCTCAGTTCCTGCCTTCCCAAAGAGACCGCGGGGAGGTTATTCTTCCTGACTGCATTTCTGCAGCAAAATAATTGTCATGAGGGTGGCGATGTGGAAAAACACTTATTTCAGATTATCTTTGTTTTAATGGAGGGGGGGGGAAAAAGCAGAGGTAGGGAATTCTTTTTGGATTAAAAAAAAGTACTTTATGAATAATTTAGTAATCATGAATGGCATCATTAAAATCAAACAGAAATGTGGATTGCTAAACATGATGGCCTTAACTAACACGCTGTATTTCACAAAGCGGCAGTTGTGAGTGCTGGAACATAGCTGTGCTTTGCGAGGTCCTCAGTCCGGATGGAAATGGGGGTGTCTCTATGCTTTTATGTGGTGGGCGTGAAATGATGCAAATGATGGAGGCAGATCAGGTATTAGGAGGTCTTGGTGCGCTGGAAGCTCAAGGCAACCTTGTGGGCACTGCAGAAATGGGACTGGAACGTGGACTCTGGCAGCAAGTGACTTCCGCCTGCCTGAGATACCTCTTGGTGGGTATCTTCCAGTGCTCTGCTTGCAGACCCGAGAGCAAGCCCGGGTCCCGCAGAGGCACGTTGTGCTCTCCCGAGCACCCGCCAGATCAATTGTCAAATGCTGTCCTCAGCTTAGACCTACGGTGCCTTAATCGATTAGTCCTGGGAAGCACTTCCAACTATAATTGGTCTGATCTGTAATCTTATCACCTCGCCCAGCAGATTATCCATTTTTAGCTGATTTGTGGGCCAGCAACTTGCACGTCCCAGCAAGCCGATGCTGTCAGGTCACTCCCGCTTGCAGCATTTCTATAGCTGCCTCTTTCCTTTCTGGCAGCTCAGTGCCCCTCTAAACCAGGGAAAAGAATTGACTGAAAAAGGAACATCATGTCAGGAGAAGATGACATTTGAGCATTCAGAGAAAGCTCCATTTTATTGCTACTCATTCAAGCAAAAAAAAAAAAAAAAAAAAAAAAAAAAAAGCCCGATTTCATTGAATTCGGAGCTAGCGTATTAAGATGTCAAATCATGGTGCTATATGTTGTAGATAAACAAATGTGATGTAGTGACATTGCATTAAATACAGCAATATCTGTAAAGAACTGAAGGCACAAAAAATGAAAAATTCATTCTTGCTAATTAGTATTTCTGCAGGCAACTGCCATTTTAATTCCAAAGCTGTTTCATAGCATTATGGCTGTTATCCAATGTATTTCTTAAGTCATAGCCCTTTTGTCTGAAGTTAAATGAAAAATTTCAGATCCGGCCCACTGTGCATATTTAACGAAATTTTTCCAAGAGGAGAGTAGGGGGGAAAGTCATTCCTAGGCATGTGTCTTTATTTGTCAGGACATCAACATGACTTCCAGTCAGTTGCCACACCTTCGTTTCTGCCCCCATACAAAAAGGGAGAGCGAAAGCATTTTCATTGCCAGCCCCCAGGCTCTAGACCTTACTGCTGGCCTTTCTGCACCCCACGCTTTCTGACTCTTTGGAAAGCCTGGGGTTTTTGTATGGCTACCCCTTTCTAACCTCTCGAGCACTGAAAGGGTAGAATCTCTGATTTATCACTTCCATTGTTTGTATTGATCTAAGCCTTGAGTAGATCTATTCTCTATCTTCTGCTTTTATTACTGATAGTTTTCCCCAGTTGCTTGGCGCTTTTTTGGGCGGTTATGTGGTTGGGTATTGCAGCAATGTAACGCGGTGTATTTCTAATTTTTCTGAGGTTAGTAAAAATCCGATTGCCGTTGGTTGCAGCAGGATTTCATGATCTCGAAGAGCAAGCTGATTCTCTCTGTAGTTTGTCAACTTTTTCTCTGTGCATTATTAGAATAAAGGCACATATTTCTACTTGCAGTTTGGGATAGACAATTTAGATGATGTAGTTCTTGTAAGTTAGACAGCTTTTATTTAAACTGCATGTAACTGATTAAGTGGCTTGGCAGCCAGTCAGAATGATTGCTTAAGTACCTCAACTTCCCAGTAACTTTAAAATGGAAAATCAGCCAGTAATTTAGTGATATCATTGAGAAACATAACATTCTTTCAAAGCAATCAAAGACGTTATGCACAGGGGATAGACATCATCCCTGCTTTTGGCCGTCGCTGGCTCATACGTTCCTATACACTGCTTTGCTCCATGTTAAGCAAAAATGAATGTTCAGTATTTTCTTTAATCTAGTCCAAACTTTCCGTTTGCTAAAGCCATACAAGACCTTAGAGCGCATCCACCCTAGAATTACAAACCCTTGCTTTGTGCTGTGTTAATTGGATTAAGATGTTATTGTTATCTCTTGAAGAAGAAGAGACAAGCTCTCTCTGGCAACAGCTTGGGACAGCTTGTTTATATGGAGTGGCTGTGCTTCGTTGTAATCGTTAGGAAGCTAACTAGCAGTGCTGGCTTGCCGGCACCTACAGAAACCAGGACAGATTATGCTCCAGAAATCCTTACCATTCACAAGACAAGATGGGCAGTAGCATGGGAAGATACAGGCACAGAGAAGTGAGTCTTCTGAGTCTCACTCCAATGCTGTCCCCTAGGTTTGCATCATTTTACATTTCTGCTAACTTTTTTACTGAAGGCACTGCGCAGACCAGTGGATTGTGGCCCAGTATGGACCAGAGAATTTCTGTTCTAGCTGCAAAAGCCACCTCGTAGTTCTGCAGTGTTGCTCTAATTGCCTACTGCTCATTTTCAAGACCAAAATGAATCATTGTCAGGCTTGCACATAATTCCATGTTTGGTCCTAATGCAGTGGTTGCAGAGCTTGCCTATAAACCACACACACGTTTATATCATGGGAAATGTATTTTCTTAAAAACAGACAGGGGGAAGCTAACAAACCACGGCTTGCTCCAATTTTCTTCGCAGGAAGGCTTAGTTGTGTAAATTGTCTTTTAGAAGCTACTGTCTGGAGGCATGCATCAGTGTACACCGGTCTAAAGTGTTGTACGCTTCAGAGAGGATCGCCGCGGGTCTAGCAGCGGCTGTGCCAAAGGCGCTTGGGGCGGCTGGCCTGGTTGTGCTTTGGGAATGACGGCACGCTGGGGCTTTCCTTATGAATCAAAGAGGCTTTTAGGTCTTGCCCGGCGCAATTCTCGGGTGTCATTATTCCTGTAAAGGTAAACCTGTCTAAAATTGGCACCGGCAAGCAGGCAAGAGTCGGGCTGCTTTGTCAGAGAGCTGCCTGTGTCGCAGCTGCATCCTGTGATTGATGCGGTCGCATCCGGAGAGGAGCAGTCCTGCTGTTTGGATCATCTTCTGTTTTCTGTCCGTGGTGTGTCTCATGCACTCTCCTCGGTGGGTGCCACGGACCCCAAGTTGATAAAAGGCCTCCTTGTCACCATGTCTGTCTTTGAATTATTCGGGAGGTGAGGCGGCAGCTGCGGCGGTGCTCCTGCCGGCGCGCACAGCGGTCTTGTTTCCGTGCCCTCTCCTCCCCTGTACTGTGGTGCACGTCCCTAACTCGCATCTCCAGCGGCCGCTTTATCCAGCAACGACTGGAAATACCCATTACTGGATAATTTGGCTTCGCTTGAGGGAATAACAGACGAGACTTGTGTGTGTTACGTTTAGCAACGCCACAGCTTTAGGGGAGGGAACGCCGATAGTTAGATGATCCATTTTAATGTGATTTCAGATCATGCTCGCTTTCGGATCAGGGCTTGCTTTCTCTGCACGGCTTTCAGCTCCGTCCTTGCGCAGGGCAAGGGCTTTTGGGGAGCCCGGAGGCGGGGGATGCCCTCGCCCTCCCTGCCCGGCGGCCGTGGAGGTGGCCGCCGACGGGGAGGCTTGCTGCATCCCCTGGGGCGGTACCCACCCTGGGAGCGCTGTGCCTGCGCCGAGGGCAGAGAGGAGCAACTGCCCCAAGGGGGTTGGAGAATCCCACCAAGGAGTTCCCATAAGTTAAGCAGCTCTTTGTGGTCCCGAGGGCAGGAGTCAGCCTGAAGGCACGAGCAAGCCTGGTGTTTAACAAGCTGCCCGGCGTGTAATCCAACCCTCAAGTTTTACCGAATGCCACTCGGTGTGGTTTTGGTCTGTGCGATGTGCACTTCCTTAAATTACATGTAGCAAGGGCATTAAGACAACATATTTTTTTTTCCTCCCTGTAAATGAAGGTGTTTCCTGAGAGAGTGCCAAAAAAATTCCCGTTTGTTTGATAGGAAGTGTTTGTGATGTTAGAGAAATTACAGCTTTCAGCATTCAATGCTTGTCAAGAACAGTTTGCTGTTGAGAAGATTTCTTAATAGTATAAACTGTGAAGACACACAAATGCCCTCAGTAATGACAAATTAAGAAAAACGCCCAAATCGTATAACCAGAGGACAATTTAGGCAGGAATCTGTTTCTTAAGCCCAGTTCTTCCAGCTAATGATTTGCCTGTAGTCAGGGGTATCAGGCAACCGCTACCAGGTGGCAACATCCTGAGAGCTAAAGCTCTAAGGAAGGGTTTTTTCCATAGCATGGCAGATGGATTGTATCTGCAGACCGCGTTGCTAATGTATCAGTGTTGAACTGAGCCACGAGGTAATTTGTTCAAAAGAAAAATCTACTGCGTAACTGAGACAGAAATGGGGAAAAAAGCTAGTCTGACGAATGGCACTTCATCCTCCATCTCACAGGTCAAAAGTACTAACAGAATAATTGACTATAATGCACCAAAAAGACCTTTTATAGTCACTTATAGTGCAGAAAAAACGTGATCATACAATCTTTCTATTAATTTGCTTTTTTTAAAAAACCAACTTTCTTTCAGTCCTGAGCAGCGCTGCAGCACTGCTGTCATTCTTCTTCCCATTAGCAAAATGAAATCTTTAGACCCTTCCCGCACCTAATGTTATTCCTCGCATGGCGACATTCAAAAACCCATTGACAAGCTGCAAATGATGTGTGAAGCAAACTCCAGGATTAAGTTTATAACCTTTCCCCAGGGGGAAAGAATTTGGAGGCAGGAATGAACTCAGGATAGTAAAACAAAAGGGCACAACTGAGATGGATCAGGAAAACTCATATTCATATTTAGCTAAATGAAAAATACCAGCTAGTCCTAGTTTATGTGGTATCCCGGGGGTTTTCTGCACAGGTATGTAGGACATGATTTTATAGCTCCTTCTCACAGGTTTTACTGCTCTCGCTAATGAGAAACTACATCTCTCTCTCTCTTCAGCTTTGCAGCTGGGATTTGAAAGCGCAATAAATAAAATATAAACGGTAGAAGACGGAGGGCTTATGTCCTGTGGATATGTTTGCATCTTGAGTTTCGAAAGGCATGTACCTTCCTCCTGGGGGGTTGTCGTTTACTACTGAGTTTGTTGTCGGATGGGTGTGAATAGGCTTTGGGGTCCTTTAGACGCTGTTAAATTGCCGATGTTAATGAAGTGATGGAGCTAGGGACCTCCTTCCTTGCAGTAATCAAAGAAACAGCTAGTTCCTTCACATATCTATAAGATTATTTCCTTTCATCTGCCAGTATTAGTTTCTTTTGAAGTCATTTAATCTTTGCTGCATATAAATTGAGAAAAGTTATTTTAAGCTGCTCAGTGGGCAAAAGGGAGGCTTGTGACCGAACGCTCACAAAAAGAGGTCCGACCGCAGAAGTTAACCCCTGTCACGCTGGCACCTGGTCCTCACCGAGGATGCTTCTAGTTAGTTGCCCCCTGCTTCAGCTGGATGCCAGGGTGAGCTGCGCCCAGACAGAAATGTGGCTTTTCTGGAAATAGATAAGAGAGGAGAACCACAATATAAAGCAGTTTAAGGCTTGCCAGTACTGCCACTTCTTTAAAAATCAAAAAAACCCCCAAAACCAAAAAAAACCCCAAAAAAACCCCCAAACCCCCAAAACAGCACCCCACACCCTGCAAAAAAAAAAAAAAAAAAATTTAAAAAAAAAAAAAAGCAAAACCAAACCAACTTGGATTATACATTCAGTTTAACTGGTATAAATTGGGCCTTGGGTAATTCCTAGGAAAGCTGATAGATACTCTGAAGTAGACTAAGCCTGATGAGGTTCAACCATGCCCATAAAGTGAGCACTGCACTTCAGTCATAGAATCATAGAATGGTTTGGGTTGGAAGGGACCTTTAGAGGCCATCTAGTCCACCCCCCCCTGCAATGAGCAGTGACATCTTCAACTAGATCAGGTTGCTCAGAGCCCCATCCAACCTGACCTTGAATGTTTCCAGGGATGGGGCATCTACCGCCTCTCCGGGCAACCTGTGCCAGTGTTTCACCACACTTATTGTAAAAAATTTCTTCCTTATATCTAGTCTAAATCTACCCTCCTTTAGTTTAAAGCCATTACCCCTTGTCCTATTGCAACAGGCCCTGCTAAAAAGTCTGTCCCCATCTTTCTTATAAGCCCCCTTTAAGTACTGAAGGGCTGCTATAAGGCGCGGTGGTCTGACCAGAGCTGGCTTCCCAGCGCTCTTCTGTGCGTATACGTTACTCAAGAAAGTTTGACACTTGGGCTTTTGGCTTGTGTTTGTTTCCTGACAGCATACTTACGAAAATGAAAAATCATGATGACTTGCTAACGGTTGCCAAAAATGCAGAGAACTCCTATATAAAGCTGAGCTCCGTCAGCAGGACAATACAACAGGACAAATTCCTCTTGCCAAATTAAGATGTATGCTTGGAATGAGAGGTCAGGGCCCTGCGTCGTTACTCCGTCTGATGCTGCATTATCGCCAATATGATAAATTACTGTCCTCTTCATGGTTAGCTGTGGAGCGGCAGTGCTCTCCCTTCTAGATTTCAGAGCCGTGGATAGTGTTTTGTGTGTCTCCATTCTTAAGGAAAATTTCGCTTTTTTTTCCTCTTTGGGTCGCTGCATGCTTTTTGCCCTTCTGCTTCTGCTGCACGGGTCGGTTTTTTTAAGGAGGGACCATAGTTTGGAAAGACCAGGAATGTGCGCTTTCAGGAATTCAAGACAGAAAATATTTGGCAAGGTTTTTTGTTAGATATCCTTTGGAAATGTGCTAGTTCGAAAGTAAATATTAAGAAATAAATTCAGGATGAGGGGAAAAAAGTTTTGGTAATAACCAGTCTTTTGCGTATATGAACAAACTTGTTGGTATCATCTATCTTTTTAATTGTAAAGCGTGAGTTCTTATTTGCGTTTCCACCCCTTCTCTCAACTCTTAGCACTCACAACCTGGATCGCAGGCATTCCTTCTGAGTCCACATCAGGGGTGATGGAAAGAGGCAACAAACGCTCTACAGAAACTAGCCAACTGCATCATGGAAAATACGCAAGCACACATTGACTTCTGCCGTTCCCCCAAGTACAAAAGAGTTCCTTGTCACTGTAATGCCCCTCAGAAGATAAGTCCCTGTGAAGCCCAGCCAGCTCCTTTGGAGCCCGGTTTGCTGTGGGCTGTGCAAGGTGGAGCGTGCGGGTCCTGCCTTCCCCTCGCCTCCGGATTCCTTCTTGCCTGCCACCTCGGAGAAACGTGGGGCCGAGTATTTCTGTGACCGACAGGTGTGACGGTGTGAGGGCTTGGGATGACATCTTTCCCTTAACTGGGCTCCTGTAAACAGTTTTACTTGCTGCGTTTCAGAGAAAGGAGCTTATATTTGAGAATTTGCTCTCATGAGTGTTACATCCTGAAAAGAAACTGGGTTATTGCAGAGCCTGATGGGTTTTTCCTCCCAAAAGAATTGAAGTGTCACCAGTTTTGATTCCTGAAGCGCTCCTTAAAAAAAGTCAAGACACCCATGTGCAATCTTTGGACACTTTATTATATTTGAAAATATGTTTTTCATAGAATCACAGAATGGTTTGGGTTGGAAGAGACCATAAAGATCATCTAGTTCTAACCTCCCTGCCATGGGCAGGGATATCTTCCATTAGAACCAGGTTGCTCAAAGCCTCATCCAGCCTGGCCTTGAACACTTCTAGGGAAGGGGCATCTACAGCTTCTCTGGGTTTTTTTTTCTTTAAAAAAAAAAAAAAAAACAAAAACCACCTGTGTGTCACCATGCTTTGTAAGCACTCTTCATGGCTGAGATTTGTTTTGTTAAATACTAAAATGTCTTCAGCAGTTGTAGGTAATTCAGCATCTGTCCTTCTCGGTCTTTGACCCCTGGTGTGCTGTGGCCGACCCCTGTGCCAGGGTGTCGGAGGGTGGTGGTTTCCAGTGACCTGATACCTGGCTGGTATCTCCAAGCTGTAACCTGAAGGTGAAAGGCTGTGGGCTCCTCCCAGGCTGCCTGCTCTGTCTGGTCCTCTGGCAGGGACGCTTCTGCGAGGGAAAAAGTGGTGACCACAGGTGACGTTTTACAGAACTCAAATAAAACTGGAGGGAGGGAAATTACCCCAAAGCGGGATACCCCGAAGTGGGAAAGCAGCTGAGAACTGTGTTTTTGTTTAGCAGTCTGGAGTAGCCCAGTCCTACACCCCAAATATTTTTCCTGTAGTCAGTATCAAGCCCTGAATGTGATGTTTTGGCCGCGTTTACCAAATACCACGGTCAAAAAGTCTCGCTCCTGTCAAATAACGTAATTTTTGTTTGTACGTATTGTTGTGTTGGAAGGTTGCGTGTCATCCTGTGGCTTTGAGCTGCGATATCCATCAAGTGCTTCCCTGTTATTACTTAAACCCTTACACCAGAAAACACGCACATTCCTTAGGCTGTTTCGTTCGGGTTTCGGTGTTGTTGCACCTGTTGCTATTGTCTAAGCCAGAAGGTGGAGATGATGGTAAAAGCACATGGAAGCCGCGGCCATCCGGAGACGTGGCAGCGGCCAGCTGTGAGATTCCCTCAAGCCTGGCCGAGAAGCTCATGCTGGATATCTGGCCGCCTTGTTTTCAAACAGGCTTTGTTTTTCCTTGCTCTTTTTTTGTAGTCCTGTTTTATAGTAGAAATAAAAGAGCAGATTACTGTTCTCCATCGGGAGAAAGGAAGGGAAGAGGAGACCCTTGCGTGGATCTTCTTTGGAGGTTATTTCAGATGTTTTTCGGATGATCGTAGAAGGGGAGTGTGCCAAAAAGTTGAATCACTGCTACAGTGTCATACCAGAGGCTTGAGTTTTCCAGAATGCTTTTGTGTCACACATAATGCCCACATCTTGGATGCTGAGCTCTGAAATGTATCCTCGGTGATCCTGCGGTGCTTTGATGAGAAAAAGTCTTTTTGAATTACAGGGATTGGTTAGCTGTCTTTTAGAAAAATAAATTCCAAGTGGTCTTTGTTAACCACGGAATGATAGGGTATTGTGGCATAAAATAGAAGTTCACTTAGACTGCACATTTTTGTTCTGAAATCGGCAGGAGGAGGAAATGCTGATATGGGTGTATACATGGGAGGAAGATTTATCAAAGAAGCATACATTCACACACCCTCTCTTTTTTAAAGCTATGGTCAGTAAATGATAGGCTTCCTTCCCTTGTTTTTGAATGCCAAATAGATTTCTAACGAAATCATTTATATACACATCCCTTTTAAAAATATAAAGCATCACCAGGTCACTGTAAGGCCTCACCATCCAGTTTAAAGTGGGAGATTAGGAAACTTCAGGCACAACCTCCAGCCTTTCCTGTCAGCACAATTTCTCTCCGGGAAGGGAAGATGGATAATGTGAATTTGACATTTTATTGTTGATAGTTTGCATATCAGTTTCTTGCTGCTTATTTTAATGTGTATTGATTGCAACGGACGCTCCTTGCAGTTGGCCAGCTTAAATCTTACCGCTGTAACTTTGAACATCTTTAGGGCTTTTTTGCTGCTTCTACATTGAATAAAGCTCATGGTGTCAATGGCAGTAGAGTTGCGTGTGTACGAGCGCAGCGGCGAGGCCCGTGCCCCCGCAGGTCGGTGCTGGAGGGGGGAGCGAGCGCTGTGGCACTGGCTGGTACCCGCTCCCTTGGAGCATGAACAGGTCTTCTCCTGCCCTCTGCATTGTCACGGCACCTCGTGAGTTATGAGATACCTTAGAGTTACTTTTTAAAAAAATACAAGCAAACACAGAAGAAGGAAAATTATCCAACCTGCAATCCTAAAACACTGGATACAGAGGGAAGCGTTTTCCCCGGACCAAGGAAAAATATATGTATAGAAAGTTTGTGCTTCGTTGCTAGACCTACTAGACGTATTCTATTTATATCGTTGAACTCGCTGAGACAGTCAGGATGTAGGTTTCAAAGCAAATGAATGTGTACAAGTGCTTGCATAGCCTTCCTTCTTCAGGGACATTCTTCCTGTTTCCTTTTCAGCGTTTCTCCTAAAATTAGTTTCCTTGTGACAGTAAACACAATTGGGTACTTTTATATAAAATATTATGAGTAAAGGGGAAAACTGTTGCTGGTTTTAATAATCTTGCTGTGGGTCTGAGTGATGCTGGTAGTGATTAATTAATACCACTTGTTGTTTTACTTGGTGGTGTTTAAGCTGTAGAAACCAGGGGTGTGCTTAACCATAAATGACCAAACCATCTCCTGAAAGGCTTTGTTTGCAACTGGGTTGAACGATCCGTAATTCTGCAGAAATGTTTCTTTCTTTAGACTTAGTTACTAATCTTTACATTTCAACGGACAACCATAATTATTTTTATGGTTACCATTTGTCTAAAGATTTAAAACATCATCTTCCCACCCTTCTGCCCTGCAGGGGAGGCGTCCTCGCCAAAGGCGGAAAGCCGGGCTCCCCTTGACCTCCACATTAGGGATGTGCCCGCTGCGGCGCGGCAGCAGCCCGCGGAGGCCGAGCAGCGGGTGTTTGCAAGTGCAGGTCCCTCGTACATCCTTCGACCGGCTCTGCGTTCCCCCTGGGGAGGGGACACCTCAAGCCCCAGCGTATGTCACCCACGCAGCCGGGCCAGAAGGACTTTGGGGTCCTGAGCGGCTTAGACTCCCACTTGGATCTGTCATCTCAGAAATCACTTCGTTTAAAATCCTTCATGTTTGCGTACTTCACTACTCTGTTTTAAAATCTCCTCCTCCAAAAAAAAAAAAAAAAAAAAAAGGGCAGAAAAATTTGTCAAGTAGAACAAAGCGATTGGCAGAAACCCCAGCGATCTTTAGGTTCGATCAAGCTGTATTTTGCTGTACTGCAGCGGGAGCAGCAGAGGGAGCACAAGTTAACACATAATTCCTTTACCAAGAGCTGCACTGTCATCACTGATGACATTTTGCTCGATGGATGAAGATCAAGAACGAAAAAAAAACCCCCAGCCTAGTGAGTTTGCTATAGGGCAGGAGGATAATGTCCTCTATATTAAATATGGAGGGGCAGCAAATGAAAATGTATCCTATTACGGCTTCTGTTTTAAATTTTAGGTTGTGGTCTCCATGCAGCTCCAGGTTGCATGATGTCAGTATGGTTTCATGCCAGGGTGCAACCGAGGGAAGATTGATGCTGTGCGGTTTCGGAGGGCTGTGGTGCCGTCCTGCCTCACGGTATTCTCCTAATAGACCTGAAGCAGCAGATTAATAATTGTAGGTATCAAAAGGGAAAACGATGATGGCAAAACTGGCCAAGCTATCTTTGGTGGGTGAGATCAGAGCCATGAGCTGGTCAGGCTCTTGCAGCACGCAGCAGCCTGACCTGGCCTCCAGGCAGTATTTAAAGCAGAGCTTCATTTTCCTTGAGTTTACAATCGTGTACAAAAAAAAAAAAAAGCTTTTGCTTGAAGTCCAGTGTGTTCTTTCAGACCTGGGCAGTGCGAGCTGTCTTCATCTGCACAGCCCTTGCCACCCCGCTAGGGCAGGCACGTGGGCTTTCAGAGCAGATTGCTGTCACCAATGTCACCGAATCATATTTGTCATTGTCGTCTTAACCCTTAGGCCTGCAATTTTTTCAGCTGTTTTTTCCATAACCAGGGGTTTGGACAGGACTGAATTTCCTCCTGTCAGTCCCCAAAGCAAAGTCTCGAACAGGGTCAAAGAGGAGAGAGATTTTTTTTTTTTTTTTTCCCCTTCTGGGAGTTTTAATATACAAAATGCAAGCTTTAAGTTTTTCCTTCAGATTAGAGATTGCCAATAGCAAATCTTGGCTTTGTTGAATTATTAAGCAGAAGTAAAGGTTACTGAAATGTGCACAGATAGATGGCTGGAGACCCAGAGCGATAACTTTAAAAAGCCCTGGCAGCACTGGGGGCAGGAACCATTTTCGATCTCAGAGAACAGAAAGAGTAGAAATTTCTTTGTGCAGAAAAAATAAACCGCTGGTGTACTTTCACAAATTCACCCTTTCCACCTTGCTGTTTTATTCAGCGGTCTACTTCGTTTCCGAGGCCGCCGCTGCCTGTGTACGGCATGGACCGCTAAGAAATGAAAGGTTATCTGAGCAGGTCAGGCAGCGAGTTCATTGTTTTCCAGGAACACTTGTTCAACATGCAATTGCATAGCGCTCGGAGCCACAGTGCACAAGTTGGATGCACAGCTGGTGGCCTTTATTATTCATTACCTATGAGATTAATTACCAACTGCATAGATTTTTAATGTAATTTGCTTCATAGCTGCTTTTAAATACCTTCTGGAAGTGGCTATTTATTCTCCTAACTATTGATTTTCGTGTTTCGGAGAAGCTTCCCCAGTATATCTTATTCATAGTTCTCCCCTGAATATCCGCAAGGATCAGCTGGACTCGGAGCACGTAAGCCACGCTTCCCAAACCTCTGTAGGGTTTTCTGTGCGTCAAAGCACCGGTCTGCTGCCTCCCAGGAGCCTGTCTCCGTGGCCGTGAAGAGGGATTAGTAGATGAATAGCTTCAGGCTTCAAGACCAAAGAGACCACCGTGGCGCCCAGCCTGATCCCCGGCTTTTGCGGGCCACATAGATACATAGATCTCAAAGATACATAATCTTTTCAAAAAGGCTATGTAACTCCAGCACAAGTAGGAAAAACCTTGCCTGTTTTTACTCATTTCAGTGGCGGTTGTTTTTCTTATGGGCAGTCTCATAACAGGTTAGAACAAGGCGAGATGTGGTTACTGACTCATTTGCATGAAGAATCTGCTTATAAGAACGTTTAAGGTCTAATGCAAGACCTCTGGCATTACGTATCTGATACAAAACAGTCGCCTGTTGCAGTCTATCTTTTTAAATGACTCTCTTTCCTTTACCAGAAGCAGGAAACTAGATATCAGAAGCCACACGTAGGCATCACCATGGCCTTCCCTGTTACCAGTGATGGATAGAAAGGTGACGTTATCCAGCGTTGGTACTTTACCCATCTAATACCTTTAAATGCAGTAGTTTTAAGGAAGACCTCCAGATGCGGATATTGGAGAGGTAGATTTTTTTTTTTTCTCCTTTATAATGGTGTTGGCTGTATTTCTGCCATGAATATGAATATCATTTATCACATGCCTTGGTTTAGCTTCAGCCAGCTGTTTTTTATTGAAGAGCTGATCTTGTTTCACCAGCAGGAGAGCTCAGAAGTGATAGAAATAGCACCCGAAGTGCAAAATACAGAGTCTAGTGTCATCTGTAAACTTCCAGCATTGGCTGTTTTCGCTTCTAACCTTTCCTGTTTGTTTGATATAAAAGTTGGAGACTGATCTGTGGGATTTCTGTGCGAGTGAGCAGTGAAGGTAGTTCTCTTCATGTGTGCCTCTGTCTTACCAATATCCTGTGTGGGGAGAGAAAAAATGTACATTTGCAACGGAAAACCAAAATTGTTGTAGTTTGTGACTAAGTTATTTTTTGAGATAGACAACACAAAAAAAAAAGTAATGTATGAGCATATCCACCTGTGCAGATGTAAAAAAATTCCGAGCTTTGGGACTGGATTTACACAGCCGTTTTTGCGATTGAAAGACCTCTCTGCAAATAACGCGGCAAAGGCAATTGCGTTTGTCACTTCTCATATCTTTCCATTCTTCTTTTTTTTCCCTGAGGAGCAGGGTTTGTCCTCCAGAGCTCTGCTTATGGTCAGCGTTTAGTGGTGTTCCCCCCGGTGCTGCTTCACCGGTGTTAAGTTTTGGTAGGTTTGTCTCTCTGTCGCGTCCCAGGCAAGAAGCAGGTAGTTAGCTATCGCAAGAAACAGTGAAGAAGTGAACAGTTGCACACCTGGTAGAACCGTTTTTTCATTTTCTTAGATCCAGAGAGTAGTTTGCTTTATCTTAATCCAGTATTCAGTTAGTAAATTCTGTCGAGGCATTGATCCTGTTTCCGAAATCATTTTCCTGGGTCTTGAGGGACAGGGCATCAAGGTGAGTGTAGGACAACTTGGTCTGTCAGAGCGGTACTTGAAACAGCACATACCATGTCGGTTTAAAGAAAAAAAGTGGTATAAGGAGCTAGCAACTTGTTTCATCTCCAGAAGAGATGGAAGGAGGTGGATCTCTACACAATCGATGGAGCTGCACAGTAGAGCTCCCTGCCAAAAAGCGTTGTGCGTGCTAAAAGTCGACATGGGTTCAAGGGGATGTTGGACAATATATAGAAACCACATCCTGCTTGCCAAGTCCTTGAACTGAAACTGGCTGGAAGCTGGTCAAGTGTGGGGGGAATTATTCTTACATGCGTCCCTGTGCTTTTTTTTATTTCCATGGTTTTAGACTTGCCTTTTCAGCCCCAAATTATGGGGGGCAAAAACCCAAACAAACTCAAAACCCAGGAATAAAATACATTTTACTTAAGACAATTTTCTATACATGCTTTTCATAAATCACATCTTTCACAAATAATAACTGTATGGAATTGAAGTTGGGCCCTTGCTTATGGCAGTGCTGGAGGCCTGAGCAGCTGAACCTTTGGTCTGACCCAGTACGATCATTCTCATGCAGTTACGTAGCAGTGGGGGCAATTGAAAAATAAGAAGGCACCAGGAGAGGTACAACGTTAAATCAACTGCATTACTTCAAGAGCATCTAGAGCGTAAACCAAAGGGCAAAGAGCTTTTGATCATCGTAGCAATTTAAGATAAGAACCACGTCAGTGCTCTGCAAAGAGAATGTTCAACTAGTTGTTGTTGGACTGTTTGTGTTGAAAGAGAAATTATTTTCACGCCTGTTAGTGGAGGAAGACTGTTTCCGTGGCCATCACCTAAACGACAGCAGACAAGAGAAGGGAAGACTGAGAGGAGATGTGCCAGCCCTCAAACACGGGTGGTTCCTGCAGCTCCATCTCTTTATTGGACAACAAAAAAAAGCTATTTTTGCCTTGCTGCATCAAGGGAGGGATTGCTTAGGCACTTGGACAACTTTTTCATAGCAAAGTTAGTAATGCCTTGTAAGGGCATGTCCAGGGAGTTTGTAAAATAGTTTTTGGTGTATATTTCTTAGAGTGGTTACAGAAGTGCCTGTCTGGGATACCACAGGTACAGTTGATCCTCTCTTTGGGCATGGGGATGAACCAACTAGTTGATTTCCAGATTTTTCCAGCCTTATTTTTTTGTGTTTGTAATGCAGGACAGAAGAACTTGGCATTGTTTTTAGGACTGCTGATCCTAGCAGGGTTGAATAACTCAGACGTACCCAAATTTTAGGCCAAGCCAAAATATAGTACAATTAATAAATAGCAATTCAAGCTGCAGTGCCTCAAAATAGGAACAAATGTATTCTGAGCTGGAAAATTAGTTAAGGCATTTACGAATGAATTGCTGTCAATGGTAGGAATTTTTTATACGGCTTCTTACCTTTCTACCTACTAGTTACTATTAATCCTATAAACTTTCTAGGTAGGTTTAGAAAGAAACAGTTACAAGATTTTATTTTTTTTCCCCCTCTTCTCCACTAGATTTGACAAGGAGCAATGGCTGTCTTCCAACCATTTGTTCTTCTCTAGCAAATACCTACCTGAGATGTTCTGGTGGTCTGCTAAGGCACATGCTTTTTCTGCAGCCCAGGGCATTGCGTTGTTCTGGTGAGCACAAGGACTGCCAAAACCAATACTGAGCTGAGATTTCAGATTCATTTCTTATCCACCGTTGCCTTCTTGATGTGCGTCCCTTTTTCAGTTAGGGGGATGAGTTTAACAGTGTCAGGAAGGGCAGTGTTTTTCCAGCCCCTGTGTTCGTTTCTGAATCTTTTTTGGTCATAATTTCTGTTAATAATGAAAGCTTCACGCAAATATATATTCTGGTTTTAATTTGCAATTCTTCAGCTGCTGCTTAGTGTGTATGGAAAAAAGGGGGTTGCGATTTGCAGTGTTGCATGGGGGTATGACAGAAATGCACCGTTTCAAAAATGTGAGCAGAAGCCGGTTAACTGGCTGCCTTTCTCAGAGCATCTTCTTGAATGTAAAAGACACCCAGGGTTGCTAAAATATTCATGTACCGCCGTCATTCCAGGGAGGAGGATATGTCACCTGAAGAGGTCAAAGTGGGGACAAATAAATAAATAAATAATGCACATTCAGAAGCCGTTGCCGTTGAGTAAAGGTTGAGCGAGCCACAGGTTTTATTCAGCTAATGTGAAGTTTCTTATAAAAAATCTGTGAAGGCTAAAGTGGGAGGTCTTTGATCTTTTGCTGTCAGGGCTTGGTCAATATGGTATAAGGGTGTTATACCGATGTGTAGATTACCACTTTAACTCCATAGTGTCAATATTTGCTTTTAAAGCACATGGGTTTTGAAAATACATGCAGGTATGTATACATACATTAGGTAAAGACAGCAAGTAGATTCAAACCCCACAAAGAAAAAAAAAAAACAAACCTGAGGTAGTATTTAAATATGCTTTTAAAATTGTATTTTAGTCTCTGTTTCTTTGATTAGAAGTGGAAGAGGCTATCTTCCATCATGTACTCTGTCACCTAAAATAGCGTTAATCATTTCAATCTTGAGTAAAGTAATAGTTTGGAAGATTTGTATTTTTGTGAATGTTTTGTCATGGATGTAACTGAAGCTTGAAATCCTAATGTCCTTTACAGGTGGTATGCCAAAAGAGATGAATACTGTTCTCTGAACTTTACAGATGATAATCTGTCTACCAGGGACAGATTTCATTAGGAAAGTGATGGGGGTAATTAGAATGAAGGGCAGACTTACAGAAATGGGAGACATTTGTTACTAAGAGCCCTATAAAAATATTTCCTTCTGTAAACACAGCTGCTGTATGAAATGTTATTTTAAAATATATTATTGTAAGTGTCATATAAATGTCTAATTGACAGCTGAGATATTGCAGAGTGTAATCTGTGTGTATAGGTCAGGAAAAGAAAGTGATAATTCAATGACGAGATTGTTTTTGACACGGTAGTCGCAAATGCAAACTTTATGTATGCTTCTCGTTTACAGATTTAGATAATACGTACCTTTTCTTATGGCACTTAAATCTTCCAGGGCATTCCTCCTCCCCATAACACTGGTTTCAGCTTTGCCAAGAGCCTGTTTAAAACACTACGTTAGTTGTTTGTGGAGGAGCAGTGTATTTCCCTGCATTTTCATGGCCAGGCCTGGCATAAAAGCCTTCAGTTGGCCATGTGTAGATGGCAGCATTTACCTACTGTACTTTCTTCTTAAATGACTTCAGGTGAGGGGGATGATTACTTCTCAGTGCTGGAATAAATAATCTTTCAAAAAAACCAGCTAAAAATTAATTTTGTCCCAACGACCGAAATAACTGGGATAGGTGAGCGGGTGAAAGACGTGTGTGCGCTGCTGATGGCCTCTTTACGTTTGCCAGAAAGACAGCAATCCCCCTATGGGGATGGTGTTTTCTCCACAGGGAGAAAGTTAAAAGCACCGTCTGCCTTTGAAGGTTTGGCTATTTGGGCTAAAAAAGGGCAGCGCTGGGTGTTGGTGGGTCCTGATGAGAAGCGCTGCCTTGGGACCTTGCCTCTCGGCCATCGTGCCCGCAGCGGTGGCTTGCCTTTCCCAGAAACAGCATTGCTGTTAGTTTGGGTCTCATCTGCATCTCTGTTGTTTTTCACTGTGAAAAATCGATATGAGTGCTCTCCAAACTGTTTTCACCTATTTGAGGTTTGACTTTTTTATTAAATGGCTTATTTCTTGTTATTCAAATTTGACTTGAATAACAAATGTAATACAGAAATTCTTAGGGATCTCTCTGTAGGATTTTTCTTATTTATTTAAAAGCATTTTAAGTAATTGTGTGCAGAAGGATTAGAGCCCCTCCCCCCC
>WAAD01005996.1:319959-403270 GCA_013389945.1 Fregata magnificens
AAAAAAAAAAAATCTTGCCATGAAGTCCAGCTTTTGGACAAGTAAGATACAGTTTTTGGAAGGTAAAGACCACATGGCACAGAATTTGAATGGCTGGCAAGCACCGCACAAGGTAGCCCTCTTCATTTTGTACCACTGGGAAGACTTTTAAAGGAAAATTTTCAAATCGTGTTACTATTTGCTTTTGACCTAATTTATCCCTCAACTCTGTAACGTGCTTATAATCTCTTCATCTATTATTATTATCTACTATTATTATTCCTCCCATCACCTTGCACTAAGCAATCCATTGCAGGCAGCTCACGAGCAGCAGCTCTTGTGCTTCCGAGCAGGCGACTAGCTGGTACGTGTGTGATGCTGTCAGAAATGCTCTGCAGTGGTTGTAGGGACACCTTTTGCTCTGGTAGGCTGGAGGCTCAGCCTTAGCCTAGGACAACGCTTAGGTCAAATGATGAAGCAACGTTCAGCGTGTGCTAGCGAGGATCACAATTCAGTATTCTACCTTCTTCTGTAAACTCGGATTAAGAACATACAGTACAGACTGCCTATGCCCCAAGGAGCTTGCAGTATAAATAAAATCATCAGAGCAGAGTGCACTGGGGGAACCAAAAAGGAAATACCTAAGACTGAAAAAAAAAAAAATCTTCAAATTATTATTGTTGACTCATATTTCTGGCTATTATATTAAATATAAAATGAGATGAGAACAAAAACAATACCTGGAAACCCCATGGTGTCCAAAAGTAGGAGGAATCTCACTGTACAGGGTTTCAGTATTATAAGATTTTTGTAAGAGTCCATGACTTTGCAAGTTCTGTTGCCATAAGGATTGGCAGTGAAGCGTAGTAAAGTAATAAAAGGGCAAGGCGCGGAGCCAAATACTTCTGTTTGTAATTGTGGTGGTGATGTGCAGAGCAGCAGGAAGAGCAAATCAAATGCAGATGTTTTTTGTATGAAGTCTTGACGTTTATTGGTGATAGTGCTCAAGGTGGTGGTGACACTGAAATATCCCTGAGTAAAGGCTTGTGTTATGCAGCGTTTCAAAGGGATGGAGACAAGTATCCTGCGCGTCATGGATGGTGCCATGCTGCAGTCTGAAGCTTCATTTTTGGTTGCCCTCTCAGTTTTCTCACTGGGGCCTCTACCAGGTTGGTCTTATCAACTGCTGGTAGTAATTGCTCCACTAAACTGTTTCCTGAACTGTTACGGTATCGCAGGAGAGAAGGTTGGGAGGAACCTGCGTGTTTTTCAGCACGGAGGCAGGACGTGGTGTGTCTTCGTTGTTCCTGGCAGTGGTTTCTCCTGCTCCTTCCTAGACTCTCCTCCCTTCCAGCACTGCAGCATTTCCTTCTATTGCTGACCTAAGTTGCTTTTATTACTGTTTAAGTCCTCTGGTTTTTAGACAGACAGAACAATTTATTCTCTTTCTCTTCATGCTTTTAAGGCTATTTCCATATAATTTCTCCCAGTCGTCTTTTTCTGGACTGAATCTCAGCTCTTTCAATATCATTCAGTTGGTGGGTGATGTTTAATGGCTATGGTCATCGTTGCTCCTCTCTTCTGAGCTCTTTCTTTTGGATCCACGCTATTACTGGATTTCTGTACTGCAGTTTGATCAGAGTGCTCTAGCTAAGGTGAGCTTATGAGTAACAGAACAGAAGGATTATTTCTCGTGCCGTAGGCACGGCACTCCTGGTTTTATGCCCCAGCATGTTGTTTGCCTTTCCTACAGCTGGGGCACATTAGCGGCTTATGTTCAGATGGGAAGACCCCCTCTAATAGGAAGATGCGACATCTGTGGCTTTTCCCCTATACGCACGGTCTGTCGCTGCAGGAAATTAGGTCTGTTCCACACAGTTGCCTTTCTGCTGTTTTTTATCTCCTTGTTGTCTTTTAGGTGCCTATGAACCCTTTCTTTGGTTGTCTAGGTGGCATCTCTCTCCTTTTGCGTTCCTCTAGAAAAAAGTCTGCATAAAATCGCATGCCGATGGCTTGGGAATGAGCAGGTAATCTTTCTTCCTTCCCTCCCTTGCTTCTCCTTCAGGAGTGATCCATCATGACACGGAAACAATGCCGGGACATAACCGCTCTCCAGAAGGGACATATTGAACAGCTCGTACGTCCCACGTCAGAGGCGTGTGTTGGAAGGTCACTTGTAAAACGGCAGAATATACCGACTATGCGTAGCTGTCACGCTGCGTTGCCCGCAGCATCGCCTGCTTGCTTAGGAAGGATATTGAAGCATGCAAAGAAGAGCAATAAAAATTATGAGAAGATTGCAGGTAGAGAATAAGGCCAATGAAGAAAGCCTAAGGGAGCTAGTCAATTTTTCAATGGTTAGAAGACAGACGCCTTAGCCAGTATTTAATCTGCCTACTTATATACGGAGAGAGGCATACGTGTTAACGGCAGTGGAATAAAAGTAGCGAGGTTAGGAAGGGACAGTGACCTGAGCGAACAGAAGGAAATGGGTAGATTTTTGGAAAGCTGTACCTTCTGTGGCACCACCACTGCCCCCAGTAGCTAGAAGAGGAGGGGATGGGTTGTAGGTGAAGTTGGGAGTGATAACTCAGGTGATCTCTTCTTCTCCTTTCCCTAAGGAAGCGGCAGACCCTGCAAATTCACATTCCAGTGTGCAAGTAGGTGAATACTCCGCCAAGGAAAGCAGTATTAGGCTCTTCCCAAATAAGTCAGATTTAATTAATACTGTTACATTAACACACCCATAGTCACGTCAACCCCTTTATAACTGTGCAGCTGCGTTTTGAGCGAGCTACAAACAATGGAAGAGATCTCGCAGCATTTTCCAAAAAATGGGGTATATTAGCAAGTAGAAGTTGCACCACAAAGGTGTGTACCACCGCCGCCGCTTCAGTAGGACGAGAACTCAGATAGTACAAATTGCAGGTCTAGCAAAATGTTTGGACCTCTTCCACTCGGTTCACATGTACTTGGCAGAGCCGAGACTGAAACTGAGGTAAAACCCCTCGTTTGCCAGCCCTGAAATAATCTCGGTAGTGGGCATCCGGAGAGGGAGCAGCCCTTCCCGCAGGATACCACTCTGCGTGGAGCTGGTAACAGGGAATACACAGGCGGTCTCTATTAAATACTGAATGTGTTTTACCTTCTGTTTGAAATCATCTTTCTGAGACTTTATGTAGGCTTTGAGGATATTCAGTTGCTTTCAGCTTTGAGGTATGTCACATTTCAAACTCCCACTGAAATTACTCGGTTATCCATCCCTCCTACTGAGATCCGCCTGCAGCTGGTCAAGGTTTGCTCTGAACCGAGTGTTAATTTGATACCTTCAGAAACCTCCTTCCTAAAATACCAGGGAGGGGCAATGCTGACAGCTCTCTTTGGTTTAAAATGTGGTGCTTTGCTTTTCCTGACCATAAACTTTTTGTTTTGAGGAGACTTTTTACTAAAGTATATTTAACAGAACATTTTTATTAAATTCTTTGTTTGTAAAACACCATTGCTAGCCAATGAATACTTATGATGAAGCTCTCCAATGGAGATTTTTCTTTTGCTAATACATTCCTGGAAGGTGGCTCTTCCAGTTTCACACAAACCTTTTTGTATTTGAAAACATAAAGCCCAGTCCTACTACACACACCTTTTTTTAAACTGAACTTTTGTCCGGTGGTTCATTAGCTTAGTCCCATCAGTGGGTTCATACCCGCTACGTGAACGTAATATATTTTTTTCACTTGGCTTGAAGAAGTTCTGAGATGATCTCTGGTCACGTTTAAGGTTATTGTTGACGGTGCTGAGCAGACGCACGCAAGCACATGCGGAGGCTTAAGAGCAGATGCCGTGGTTACAGAATTACAGACGTACTAATTTATTCTTGTTTTTACGATGTGCATTGATAAATTGTTAGGAATTCGATTTACCTCTTTTTTTTTCTTTCTCTTTAACCCATACCCTGTAAGCGCAGGTGTGTTTTCCAGCAGGGTCTGCTGAGAGCATGGCTCACTCTAAAGCACTGCCCTGAATCCATTGGACTTTAAGGCTGTATCTGGTAGCAAAAGCAGTAACAACCTGCTTTTTTCTCTTGTGCATCAGCTCTCTAAAAGCTATCTAGGTTACTGGAGCATTTGGCACTTGGCAAGCGTTACCTGGCCCTATGCCAAATGAGACGCACAACTTTTGTTGCTGTGGTGCATAAGTTGTACAAATAAGAAGGTTTTTATGCCTACAGGAAAAAACACGTCAATTGAAATTCTTAGTCACGTTTTCTTAGTCACATTTCAGAGAAACAAGATGGTATCGCAGCCATTGTACGCAGTTACACAATTCGAAGGGGCATGTGGTAAGAGTAAAATAAATCTTTTCAGTCGGCCTTATTTTGTTACGTGGTTGCTGTTTTCTGTTTTGTAGCAGATGACTAACATAACGGGCCACTTTCTGGCATAGTTATTGAAGTCAATAGGATTTACACCAGCAGGAATTTTGATGTAATTTAATTATGATTTCAATACCAGGAAATAAGCTCAAGTTTGGCAGAAAAAAAATTAAAGTGCTGCTCTGTTTCTGTGTAGTCTGATGATATTATTTGTCAAACGGATTATTGAATTTGTGGTGTTAATAGAGTTACTCTTAATAAGATGCACGCATAAATGTACCAAAAAATCAGAGGAGCTGAGTTGACTTTGTACGTAAATTAGCAAATTTGATAAGCTACTATGATACAAAGTAAGTGTGGTACAGAAAGCTTAATTAGGAAGTACCAGTGAGGTCAGTGGCTGTACGGTATAAAAATGAGTGCAGAATTTGATATGCTTTCTGTGATGATTTTATTAGTTCAGCAACGTATTTGTAATGTTGCAGCTGTGTGTTAAGTTAGAGAGCTACAAATACTGGAAATCATGGTTTGCAGCACACTTTCTAAATCTGCAAAGTATGAAGTTATTAAAACAACACTATATACTAAGCCCAAGAACTAAAAGTTTAAAGTTCATCAAGCTCTTACTGAAACACAGTGGATAAATATGATTTTGAAGCTACTTGCATATTCTTAATGATCTTTTATGCAAAGTAACTTATGATAATATGCTTCATAAGCCGCTTTCTAATGCTGTTCTGACATCCGTGGTGTTTTACCAGGGACTGTTAGAAACGTAGGAGAAGACTTTTGTCTAACCTTAAGGGAAAAGAGATGTCGTCTTATGTGTCAAACTCCTTTAGGTAATTATCTGTCAGTAGAAAATTGATTTAGAATTCCTATTCGCATTTCTACTGTTCATTAAGTACATGCTCATCAGCCTGAAAAATAAGAAATGAGGAGTTGTGGCAGCAGGTATGGATTTACCAGAGGAGCCAACAGGACTTTCACGCCCCAGGTGTGTAGCTCGTATTTCCTGGGAGTGGGGACGGACGTCCAGGCTGCCCGGGACCCTGAAACTCTGCCCGAAGGGATGTCGGAGCAGTTGGGCTCCTCCGGCGAGTTCGGTGGTCACCTCTGCTCGGTTGCACCCCACCGTCTGCCCCGGCGTGCTGTGCCGTGGGTGTGGGCTTGCAAAGTCCCACTGGGATGCTTATTCTGCTTTGTAAGGTTTTTCTTTGTAAGATTTTTTTTTCATTTGCTTTTTTTTCTTTAAGGGCTAAGATGGGAAAAGCTTTAAAACCGACGTAGGGTATAATTATCATAGGCCTCAATTGTGGCTTTGCCACTACTCTACATGAAAGGTATTGCTGTCTGAAGTCTGCAGATCGTGGGGGAAATGAAAGGAGTTTGCTTTGCCTGCTTCCCTTCAGCTCTGGGTCAGACCTATTTTGCAGCTGGGCCTGGGTGGGCAGGATGGCGTTGGGAGGGGAGAAGCAGCCCTGCGGCTCAGCCGCCAGCACGAGGAGGCAGTTTGGAGCCGCTCTCACATCCAAGCGTAATGTCGGTATCGAGCCTAGAGAAATAAAAGGATTCCTACGCTTTTGTGGTCCCTTACACCAGGATGACAGAGTAGGATCTGAGACACAATGCCTTCTGCCATAGGCTGGCCAGAGTACTCACAGAGGCGTGGTGGCATCACTTCAGTACATACAGAAAAGCTTTTTGGAAACCTCCTGCCTGCTGTGATCTGAAATTATTGCACAAAATCAGCAAGACTAATGCCGCTATATGTTACAAAGAAGGGCAGGAGGAATAACATTGGCTAAAAGTAACTGGACAAAATTAATGCTGAAAAAAATCTTAAACCTGCTTCACACCCATCTTTAACAATGTTCAAAGAAACAATTTTAGACAGGAAGAAAGCTAATTTCACTAGGCATTCAACTACTAAACATAAATACAGACAGTCGTCGTTCATTCTGAATTCATACAAGTTATTGTAATCATTAGTAATCTGCTGCTTAATGCTTGGCAAAGCACATACTCCTCCTTATTTGACGGTACCTACTGAAACAAGTGGACAGACAGTAAACTGCTTGAAGTACAAGCTATTAAAGAAAAGCACATTGCAAGTATTGGTTTTAATTCATCTCGTGAAAGCAAACTGTTTATAAGCAATTTTTCTTGTTTGCCGTTATATAGTGTCACCTTCCATATAGCTCTAGTAGTTTAAGTTGCCATATACTCTTTGCTGTCTGTAAGTATGACCATTTTGGTGATGACTAGTTAGCAAGATAGATTTTCTCCTCCTCTTTTCCACATTTATCCAGCAGTAATTCAACAGACTTTGAGATTTACTATGAATTGGAAAATCAGATTTACTTTTTGTTTAGTTGCATTTATATGCGGTTTGCACAAAATCAGGTTCTTTGGGTATTTGTTTGGTTTTGGTTTGGTTTTTTTTTCCAGTTGCATCACTAGGCATCCGTGATTCTCCAGGCTTTTATCTTCATTAGAGAGATGCAAGGCAAATTTTCCTTGAAATGAAGAGGGTGGAAGAGGCAGTGTTTAGCCATACTCTGCATAGTGTTTATTACCTCATTTAACAGACTATGACCAGATGTGTTTCTACAGGACTTTGTTTCCAGGTCCTGCATTTATTCTTCTTTCAAAGTTAGCTACAGCAGCTAAATTCTCCTCTGTAATAACGTTAGGTCCAAGTATGCCAGTTAGAGCAGTATTATGCAGCTTTTCATTTGCAAGAATATTTTGTTCTCAGGGAGTAGATCATCGATATATGTAGCGGCACAGAACATTAAGATAAAGCAACATCAGAGTCGAGCCTTCGTTTTTGACCAGTGCGTTGTGAGACGCGCCATTGCCTACACGAGTTTCATCTGAGGGTGCTTGCCAATGCTTCAGTAGACTAAAGATGCAGGGATTCAGGGGGGTACATTGCTGTGAGCCAAATGCTGGAAAAATGAATTGTTAATGTTCCAGCTGTCTCCTGCCTGCTTCATACCTCCTCAGCTTCATGTCAGCCTTTCCCAGCGGAGAGAAATGACAAGAGGAAAGGGGATCGTTCCAGCTGCAGTCAACTCAGGTGAACTTGTGAGTTGTCTACGCTAACGGATAGTTTGGATTTGCTCGGAGGTTCGAAGTTAAATTGACCTCTGGAGGCATTCCCAATTTTTTCAAACCACATGGTGGAGACCTTGGGACTGATGGACAAAAGGGCCGTAACAGAGCCGAGCTTTATAGGAAACAAGGCTGTGAGACTTGACTGTAACGTTTTAAATTAGCACATTCTTTCCTTACTATGAGAACTTTTTTCCATGGATTCATTGTTTTGAAATGAATATCCATGACTATTTTCTAGCAAATAGAAAATTTTGGCTGAATAAAAGTTATGCAGCTTCTCAGCCCCGTCTAGACTCTCTTCTGAACATGAGCACCAAGTTGTGTGCTTCCTTGCCTGGCAGCAGCCCGGACCCCGATTTGGGTGTTCGTTACTTTTCTGTGCATGTTCCTGTGGGCTGTTGTTAACAAGTTTGGAGGTTTACTGTGGCCTCAAGAACGTGGGTTAGCAAAGATGATTAAAACGGTGGTGGATTCCATTGCTCAGTGAAGTCCTCTCTGTTGCATTAAAGGGGTAACAGACTGTAAAATACAAATACCACAGCTAGAAGAAAGGAGTAGATTTTCTATAGCATTTATTAACATAAGGCAGACTGTAGGTTCTGGCGGTCTAGATGGGAGAACTGTAATGTTTCTTCTGGCCTTTCTCATTAATTTTGACAGATTTGAGGTGGTTGCATTTCTGCACAAAGAGGTTTCAATTAACTCTTTTAACTTTCCTGTATCATAGGCTCATTTTTATTCATTCAGCAGTGTTTACCAAGTACATTAGTCTGTGCAACACGTGCAAAGAAAGGCATTAGCCTTGCTGGAGTCCCTCAGGATTTGTTTTGGGGTAACTGAAAACAGAATGTGAATCCCGTCATCAATTAGCATTGCTACAAATATTTCCCCTTCATTTCTTTTTACTCTTGTTATTTTAACCTGAATTACTATAATCATAACCTGTAACTTTCTCCCTGAAGCATAGTGCAAATACTTACAGCATTTTGCATACCATCTCATGTTGGGGAATTACTGTGGCCTGGTTGGAGAGCATGTGTGAATTACTGGGCTTCAAGAAGTACGAAAGCTGTTGTGTGTTGTTTGGTGATGCCTATGTAAGAAATATGTTTGAAAAAATGCACAGGTAATAGTTATCAGGAAGATGTTTTGAATGCACCAGCAGTCTATAATTCATCATTTTAAGAAATATCTTCTTTTGCGACGAAATATAACAGGTCAGCAAATGGCACACAGCAGGGTGTGTGTCATTGATTCATAAAGCACAAAGGAAAGGTAAAGATGCCTTCAAAAAGGCATTTAAGTACTGTAATGAGAACTAGTTAGAAGCAGTTAGAAACCACAAAGCAACAAGGTAACGTACCTGAAGTTATGAGAAATTTATATTATCCTTAGTATTTGTAAGCCAGGATGGTAACATAAATCCATTTTCAACATTAAATGCGCCACACTCAGCAGCTACTTGAGAACAACCTTAAGTATTTGTTTCTGTTGCAGAAAATAATTTCCTGGCTATTTTTAATTTCTGTGTCATTAAGTCTCATTTTAATGAGTTTCTGGTCATTTGCACAGTTAGCCCATCCCGTAGCTAATGATGAGGGGGCTGAGAAGCAGGCTACGTGTGACGAATTTACCGTGTTTATTCCAGTTTTGAAGCTTTCCATTCCCTGCCTGTTTCGTGATCAACTCTCACTTATTGCTTGCTACCGAATGGTACCGATGAGTGTATTTCTACAGTGCTGTAGAAGGAGAGCAGCACTTCTAAACTTCATTATCTGTAGCTATCAAAAATGCCCTGGGAAAAGTTATTGTTAATTAAGTTGACCTGGAAGATGTAGACATTAAGAGTTATGAATATAACTGTAACGTAAGGTATCGTGAAGATGAGGGACAGGTTTTTACCAGCTTGGTAGGTGCCTAACTTTTTCCACACTATATTTGCAGAGGCATTTACAACTTTGGACTTTCATTGTGTCCATTAGGTTCGAGCAAATTAACATACCTCTCCTAAGTATCGAAATAGACCCTATCTCAAATGGCAATGTTTGTGACTCGATCAAATTTGAGAATGTCCGGTTTCTGAGATACAGCAAACAAAATTCCTTTAAAAGGTTGGTGAGTGGTGGTGAGTTAACCAGAGTGGTGGTACTTGTCAAAACTCTTCTTGAGTCTCTAAAATGAGATGCGGCTTGGTTTTAAAAAGCCAGACTGAAAGAAACTGCTAAGTCAAGTCTAATTTGCCTTGTTCTGTACAACCTTCAACCAAATACCAACCGCCCATCCCTCCAGAATTACTCAAAAGACTTGTGCCAGACTACTCTATGCAGTCTGAATATGCACAGGTGCTTCTAAAAGTGTAGTTTGTTAAAAGTTGATGCCAGTTTTCCCTGATCATCGGTTTTGTTCTTCATCACGCTTAGACATGTAAGTCTTCTCACAATTTGCTATCCATTTATTCAGCTATTAAAGAAAAATGAGACTTTTATAGTATGCAGTATTAACACGTTCTGAAATAATTGCTAAATACATCTGAATTGATTATACCACAACTTGACATAAAAATGAGATGCATTTTCATTCAATATCATATTGAACGTGGTATTGTCCTTTAGGCTTTGGGTTTGATTGAAATTTATCTGTGAAGGAGGCAAATCCACCACTGGCATTATAACTCTTAGAATGTCATATGGCATCATCCCAGGCAGGAGTAGGCCTTTTACTTCTACTGGTTTCAAGGCTCTTAGCATTGTTGATGTCTCTGTAATTCAGGATTTATGGTTTTAAATGCCAGTTAAATATCCATGAATAAATGAAAGGCAACAGATGCGCTACTTTTTCTTTACTCTTTGAGAAGTTTAATAATTTCATTCAAATGTTTCAGACTTTAGTTCATCTGGTTTTGACAGCCAGCCTTGCAATATAGATCACGTTATAGAGCAGTGGTTGTAAGTCACTAAATGCTGAATTCACAAGGAATTTTCAAAAATGCTAACGATCTCCCCCACTTCTTTTTTTTGTTCCATAACGCAGTGGTAACAGGTAGCAGTGATGGCATCTATGTTTAATCATTGCTATAAAGCAGAATGATTCTGATCCATTGTAAATGGAGGTACAGGTTTAAGCTGTTGTGTGTTATTTCATTCGTGGTGGCATCAGTTAAGATGCTGGATATGGTTCAGGAAAGCACAAGTGAGATTGCTAGTGGATTAACTGAGCCAGTTCTCAGTGAGTTCTTGCTTTCACTTGTTTCCGTTGGCTTCAGAGGGCATTTGTCCACATAAGAACTGAGTAAATTCTGGAAAAAGGCTGCGAAACATTTAATTTATTCTGAACTTGTGCATGCCTGTATGATACGTATTTACTTAATAAATGGAATAAAAGTGTAATAGTGCACACAAACTGGGATTTTTTTGTTCTATAAATAGAAAAGCTTAACAAACTTCTATCTGCTCAGTTTTATGTATATTTGGGGAATGGGAGGAACCGTAGCTAGATTATTTCACTGTTACGGTCATCGCTGTAGCAATAGATGGTAAATAAACTTTGAGCATGTGGTAGTACATTTCCATGATAGTTTAACAAATCTAAAGTTACTGTATGATTA
Source organism: Fregata magnificens (assembly GCA_013389945.1). NCBI lineage: Eukaryota > Metazoa > Chordata > Aves > Suliformes > Fregatidae > Fregata > Fregata magnificens. Next base: position 331,038 of record WAAD01005996.1, read on the forward strand.
TTTTCTCATCTTTCTGCTGCTTGCAAACTGTGGATTTTCAAATTGCGGTGTGTCTTTTTTAGACGATGTACCTTACGATTCCAAAATGAAGATACTGTTTATCTCCCCATGCCTTGAAGTTTTTTCTGTATTAATAGCAGCTTCTGCTTCTCTGTACTGTAGTTTTGTCACAGAAATCACTGAAGGAATGACTGCATTATACATGTGCTTTTGGGGTTTTTTTGGGGCTGAGAGCAAGACAGAGATTTCTTGCGAGAGGTTTCCTTCCTCCCTTTGTCGTTAGTGTCCGTACAGCTTTTGGATAATGTCACATTCTGACTGTGAAAATGAGGAATGATGAGGGCTTAGGCCGGCAGCCAGATCTGCCATAAACCGCACTATACCAATCATATCACTGTATTTCTCTGTCCCTTATTTTTTTTCCCCTGCAAGACAAATACAGTAATCATTTTACTACCACAAAAATGCCTTTATTCATGTTTGAGAAGTCTGCTGAAAGTTTGTAGTAGGCAGCTATTAGTAAATGCAAAAGTTGATGTTATTAATTTCTCACAAATGCTAATAGTGCTTTTCAAGCAGTATGTTTCTGGTTCAGTATTTCTATTTTCAGCTGTAGAATATTTTTAAACAGAGCATCCGCATCTCTACTTCCTATGCAATTACTTGTAGTAAGAGAAACAAATCCCTATAAAACACACTATGATGTCTTTGAGGCGTAACGCTTTCCCAGTTGCCCTATCACCAACTGTTCCTTATGAAGTTACATTGGTAATTATGTTGTTGTCACCATTAACACTATGAGCTAGCGAAGGCTTTTGAGTTGTTGCCATTGTTTTAATTATTCAGAACTCTTTGGCTGCCTTGTTTTCCTTCTTTCTGCTGCTTGATGACTTTCTCAGAAAGCTTGAAGGATTACTACATTCATACCTAGAGAATATTTTTTTACATAAAAGTTTTGCTCTGGCATTCTTCTATGTTACGCTAAGGAAAAAAAATAAGCTGCGTCATACTCTGTGGAAGGATCAAACCAGGCTGAGAGTCAGAATTTTAGGTGGTGGTGGGAGAAACAGTACAAAAAGGGGGGAAAATGCAGCATTATTTTCTAGACCTCTCCATGATGCCCAGGTTTGTTGCTGTAATTTTCTTACTAAGAGTCAATATATGACTTTCTTTGGTTTAATATATTAATTTTTGCCTACCCTCTGTTTCTGTTCTCCTACCTTTTAATATAATACAATCATTTCACTGTAAACCATTTCCATTTTTGTCCTCAAAACACTTTTTTCTTGATTGTTTGTAAAAGTATTGAAATGCTTCTATTGTGAACATACAATGAATGATCATCCTCTAATCGGTTCCACGTGGGTAGTGGGCCAGTTTGTACAGCCAGTACATAGAACTTCTTGATTCAGTTAAAACCAGCAAGACTGATGCTCCTGTGGTTTAACCTACAAGATCACCTAGAAAAACTGTACTTCTCTTAAAAATCGCATGCAACAGCATAAACACCCTATTGAAGACATGACATATATTATCACCCTTGAGGACTGGAAAAGCAAAACAAAGGATAAATGTGGAGAAATTGAGCTTAGATTCAGTCTTCCAAAGGAAGAATTGTCTTTTAGTCATGTATTTAATGTGAAGAATTTCCGAACCTTTTATGGTTCCATTTGAACATTCATTCTGATCTTTTTTTTTTTTCCTATGTTCCTCAGAAGGGAACTGGTGATTCTCAGCGCTGCTAAAGTTCTTCTCATACATTCTTTAAAAATCCAGAGGCTTGTAGTAATGACCAGTGGTGGTGAACTCTCAAAGGATCAAAGATTTGGCACGGTCAGGATAATAATTGAAAAACCCAAGTGCTGTAATGCAAGGAGTAGCTGAGTAACTTTAGTCAGGACATCAGACAGGGACCTGAGCAAGAAAAGTCTCTTTGGTTTCACTTGTGCTGGAAATACCATGAGAACCATTCTCTTGTGGTATTTCTGCTTCCTGCCACACTAAAATTAAGATATGCAGAAATGCCAGTATATTTCTTTCTTCTTTTTTTTCCCCTTTAAAGTATACTAAGATTATCAAAACTCGAAGTTAGTTTTGACTTGATTGAAGGGAGGCTTTGGTTTAGTCATTCTTTGTCTGGAGTAGTCCAACCAGCCTTCCTAACAGCTGTGTTTGTTCTATAATTGTCAACTGCTGGTGATATTTCTGACTCAGTAATCAGGGCTTGCTTAGGACTATCCACAATAAAACCACATTCTTCTAATGTCCTTTGGGAGCAGGTGACTGTGAAGTGTCCCCAGGTCAGTCACGGACTGTCCCGTAGGAGGGCTGCAGGACGGCGTGTACCATCAGGCGTTAACCTCTGTCCTCTCCTCCCAGGCAGCCTAGCAGTGTACTACACTAAAGCTAGAAAAAAAGAAAAGCATATCAGTCAGCCCTCTGAGGAAGGAATTAAGCACAGACACTGTTAAATAGGTTCACTCTGCTCATGTGTTGTATGTACATATGTCTACAGTCTCTCTTTGCTCTTCCCTTAAGGTGTCATCTTTGAACGCGTTGAAGTCAATGAGAGATTGGCTGCACCGCAAAGTCATTGGTGTTGGGGGAGAGAGCTGTAATATAGCACTTGGATATCGATACAGGATTTGGACTATTAAAAGTTCTCATTATTGACTGTAGAGGCCAGAGAATGTAACTTCATAGGTTGATGTAGGTTCTACATGGAAGGAGAGATGTAGCAGATCTTTAGGAACCAATAAAAGTCAGATCTCTGAATTTATGCTCAAATAAAACACTTCATATTCTTTATTAAGGAAGATGACTATAAGAATCCCACGTAAGCACACTGTTCCAGCTATTCCAGCTATTTCTGTGAATGCCTGTTTTCTTTCACTTTATTTTTCTTCAGTGCGCAAGGTCATATATATATTTACAGAAGTGGTGAAACAATGTTTGAAAAGTACCTTTTAATTAGGCTTTAATGCTTGATTTTCTAAATTGTTCTATGTGAAATCCAAAGTCCAATGGCTGAGTAAGAAAATTCAAAAGATAAGTGTGGCAAACTAAAATTGTTGTTGGCTGACATGAAAAATTTTATAAACTGAGTTTCAGCCACCTTCCACATTCCCAGGCCAGAAAAGGGTCTTATTCAGCTATTCAGAACATTTCTGGAGATCAAAGCTTGTAGTTATATGCACATTTGAATCTTCTCACTTTGTTAAAGATCCAATATAGTTGTCTTTATTCAGCTTCAAGAAGGGTCTTACTGCAAAACCTCGTCGCTAGAAACAGCAATTTTTTAAGGAGAGATAATGTAGACCAGTTGAACGTTGTTGGGCAGAAAAACAAAGTTTAGAGGCATGTGGGACTTTTTTTGTTCTTTTTTGTCTGAGTATGTGAGTTGGTCTAATAGACACTGCAGCAGTTTACTGTTAGCAAGAAGGACTTTCTTGATAATTGTAGTAGAGGTCGTATAGTAATGATTGACCAAAAAGATAACTGGGGTAAGCTTTGCATGAAGATACAGCTGCCTAAACAAAGATTCTGATGTATGGGAGATAAGTGCATAAAGGAGGGCTTTCTGTGCCCAGAAAATTGCAGTTCCTGGCTGTTTTGCTCAATTTTGATGAGGTCAGCAGGGAAAGCAGCATAACTGTGTATTTTGAAGATGCAGATTTGGAAAGAAAAGGGAAACAGAAGGAACTGCTTCTCCAAAGGTAGGTTCCCCAAACCTGCAGCCCTGCAGGGTTAACCTTTTTCATCGTTTGCAAGACCCTCGATGAGCCTGGAAGGCCTTTGGGGTGGAGGACAAGGAATGGCAGCGGAGTCCAAGGGCTTACCTTCACGAGGGCTCATCCCACCCATGTGCATTTTGATGTTCTTTTCCCAAGCTGACAGTACTCATGGAGCTGTTCTTTCCTCCAGGAGGAGGACAGGGGCCTTTCCAGCCAGTTCCCAGCTGCCTGACCCCACGGTGGAGCAATGCTCCTGCTGCCTTTGGTGACTCGGGGGACATAGCTCAGTCACGCTGTGCCAGCGGACCCCGGTTGAATGCATGTGTTCCTATTTCGGAAGAGCTGAACAGCTCTGGTTTACGTGCTGTCATTAGCCATTGTAAAGCCCCCCATCATGGACACTTGGGAGCCACAAACAAAAAACCCCACGTCTCTAAATGTCCCCTAATCTGGTTAGGCTGAAGCCTTGTCTCTCTCCTCGGCAAATTCCTTGAGACCAAGAATGAAGCTACATGAATCTAAGTTGAATCTGTTTTAGCCTTCCCAGGACTAGTGTTTGCCCCCAGAATGTTCCAGAGAATGTACAGGATTTTTTTAAGTCCCACGTGACCTATGTTTGAGCAGATCTGCAGTAGATTTCGCAGCCATGCAGGAGAGAGGAAAGGCAGGGGAATATAGGTCTGCAGCATATAGCCAGGCAACGTGGATTCGCTGACACTTAAGCAAACTCATCGAACCTCTTTGGGATGCTCTGAGTGCCCAGAACTTGCCCTGCTGGCAGAGGAGCCCCCGCCACCGTAGCCTTGATGGTCAGCTGGGTCTGCTGAGGGCGGCCACAATGAGAAGGTCAGTCTGTGACCACATAAAAAAGCCTTTCTGGCTGCAAGTGGCCCATGGCCACAGGGAGGGAGCCCCCCCCCTACGCTGCAGGAGCAGTTGCGAAGCTGCTGCAGCAGTCTGCAAACGAGGAATAAGGTGAGGAGGGCGTTTCCCTGAAATTTGTAGGAGGATGCGAAAATACTTGGCGTTTCTAGCCCCGCAGTTCCCTGCTAGCAGCCTGTTTGTTGGTGCTGTGGGGGAAAAGCTTTTAGGCATTTCTAGAAAATGGCCCTGTTCTTCTAAATGTGAAACTAGAAAGTAACACTTCGGCCTTGTGTGTTTTATTTGCTAAAATCTATTTAGACTCATATAGGGTTTCTTCTCAGAAAGGTGCCACTATAAAACCCTTGTAACACTGCAAAACATCAGTCGGCATTCAGTCCTGTATCCTTAATTCCCTTCTGCTTACAGAAAAAACCCTGTGGTTTCTTAAGTGACTATAGCAATGCTTTTTCTACCACGGCTCTGGGTAAAGAGCTTTTCTTCTGCTGTTTGGGCAACCTTCAGTGATGGAGTGGATTTATCCTATTGTCCTGATGATTGAATGTGTCTTAAATGTCACACCTGTAAGTTTAATTAGGTGATTTATTTAATTTAGAGGTGTGACATTCCCATCCTTGAACTGCTAATGCTTACTTTTTCTGTCTTTAGCCTTCTTTTTTTTCTGGCATGGGCAGAAATGTTCTTACCAATTCAATCCATTTCTTATTACATGGCAGTAGACCTCATTTAATTAAATGCAAAGTTATAAACTAAATGGTTCCCAAATGTATAATGTTTTGAGTATTTAACAAAAAAAAAAAACCCCAAACCAAAAAGAAAAACCTCACTAGCAAGTGTTTGCCAAGTGTTTGTATTGGTTTGGCAGGTATTTGGAATAGGTTTTGTAGCTAGGGGTACTGCTAGATACAGAAGAATTAATGTCTTTATGAGAAAGTCACCCTTTTTATCTGGGGAAATGACACAGGACCACGTGTGTGTGCAAGTCCCAGCATCCATGGGTAGGCAGTGAAAGGATGGGTGGAGGAGTTTTTCTAATCCCTGCAGTGGCCAAGCAGTGCTGCTGACTCAGCGCTTGAGTGACGGATGGAGCCGCCCTGCTCTCCCTGCCTCCTTGCTGTGCACAGTGCCCCGACGGCAGCGCAAGAAGCAGTTGCACCTCTTAACATGTGCCGCGGTAAACTGGTCTTTCTGGTACCCGTAGCGGTCGCTGAGGTGCGTACCCCCGCGGTGCTCTCCAGGTCAGTGCATTTTCACGTTGAGATTACAAGTTGGGCCATGTATGCGCTCAACGTCTTCTGAACTAACTGAATGCAAAGCTGCCTGGGCTATAACTTGTGCTGCAAACCTCCCTGAGATGTTGTTCCAGCGCAGACTGGAAAACCGATGCTCTTCAGTTGTGGGAGGAGTTGCAGCTGATGACAGCTTCTCCAGGGAAGGCGTGCTGGTGCTCGCTGGGCTGCGCTGTCAGGACCGGCTTGGTGGGAGAGGAGACATGCAACAGCTCTGCCATGTCCCTCTCCCTGTGCCTGCTCTGAGCAGGTAGGCTGGCATGGCAACCCGGCCTTTGTTGTATGCATGTATACATATACACGTGCACGTGGGTGCCATATGCATTTAGAGCAGCATCTGGTCCTTAGTGCCAGCCCAGCTATGCGTTGGTCCCACTGGGTTGCTATTTCTGGGCAGACCTGGGAGAGGTCCTAGTATGTTCTAGGTCCTATTAAAATGGAGTTCAAAATAGCTTATTCAATCAATCAATCTCTCTTTTAAACTGTATGAATATTGACTGAGCTACACATGTTACTCATTTACCAGTACTGACAAAACAACCTGTATTTCATTATGGTTTTGGTGGTGAAGGGTGGAAAAAACATGACTGCTTATGGCATTTCTTATCATTTTTATTCCTTGTACCATTTTGATGTTTATCTCTCATTTATAGTGAAGTTGGATTATTTGGGGTTTCCATGTATGTGATTATGTATGTTTTGATGTGTGTTTTAAAATCAGTGTGCTGTTGCTTTCTTGAATTAGCCAAGGTTTGAGTAGTGCATTCCTCGACCCAGTCTTAATTCCCTCTGTTGCATGCGAGACCGTGCCTCTTTTTAGAGAGCAGTAAATGATGTAGCACTTAAACAATTACTTAAAAATATTGATTTCGGGAAGAGCGGGAATGGCAACATGGCTTGCTTTACCTTTAGAAAAACATTTTTTTCTGTTCTGGCTTTTCAAACAATGGAGTCAGGCCCCAAAGCCCCACTCGGCGTTATTGCACCCCGTCCTCAGCGAGCCTTTGCAGGTGTTTGGGGACTGGGAGCAGAGGTACCGATGTCCTGTCCTGGCTAGTGGCCTTCTGCTGGGTCGGCAGAAGTAGTCGCCTTTGCCAGAGGAATGCCGTCAGTCGTGGCTCCATGCATGGAACGCGCCCGAGCAATAAATAATCAGTAATTGAAACGTAGCCTGGATTGTTTGCTTTACTTGCCCTTTCTCAAGATTTGAATATCCGACCCTTCCTTTCCCTGTGCCCCGGGGTGCGTAACACAACATCGTGACAAATCTTTGCCTGGAGCGACCCGACAGGATATCCGAACAGGGGAATGCCTTGGTTGAAGTGGAGGGAGTCAGTCTGGGGAGCCCAGAGAGCATCTTTGCTTCTGCCTTCAGACCAGGGAGCCGCTGAGCGGCGGGGGCGAGCGCCCGGGTCCAGGGCTTATTTCGTTAAGGGCTGTGTCAGGAGACCGCTTGTGTCCCCTTCTGTGACATACGGTATGCACGCGAGGAGTAAGTGCTGCAAATAACAGTTTCTGAAGTTAATTGCTGTATGCTGCTCTGATGTTTATTCATCTGTTTCCGTGAGCATGTAGAGGGACACAATTTATCAGCCACACGTGTTTACTCACGGGCTCATAATGCCGTTTCCCTTGTCGCTGGTTTTAATGGATATTCTGCTCAGGTACTGATGAACCCCTCGCACAAATGGATAAATCACACTGCATGTCTGCTAAAAGTGGTATTTGCAGCGCTCTCACAAGAATGAGCCATTTCTTTTCAGTGGCGATATCATCTGGACTTTGCCAAAAAGTGAGATGTAACCACAGTAGGTAACGCGTTTCCAGACAATGCCTTATTGTCTGCACAGGCGAGCACAGAGACCTTGCATACCTACTTAGAATCAAGATTAAATTACCAACCTTTTTGGCATTTTTATGTAAAATGTTCTTTATTATGGTCTTCTCATAGCTAAAGCATGAGTCACTTGCAAGCCATAATGGAGTTTGGCTATGCTGCATGATGAAGTGTTCTGGATGCAGTGAAACATTTAATCAAGACTCCAGGCAGTGCAACTCCCAGTGGTCACCTTAACAAAAAAAAAAAAAAAAAAAAAAAAAAAGGAGAGGAAAGAAGAAACAAATTATGGCAGCTTTTCTTCGCAGCACTAAGATGAGTATTTGTCAGAGACAACACAAGAAAGTGACGTCTCTTTAATTTTAAATAACGATGAAAGCAGATTTACACCTGATTTAGACTAGATACAAGGAAGAAATTTTCTACAATGAGTGTGGTGAAACACTGGCACAGGTTGCCCGGAGAGGTGGTAGATGCCCCATCTCTGGAAGCATTCAAGGTCAGGCTGGACTGGGCTCTGAGCAACCTGATCTAGTTGAAGATGTCCCTGCTCATTGCAGGGGGGTTGGACTGGATAGCCTTTAAAGGTCCCTTCCAACCCAAACTATTCTATGATTCTATGATTTTTCTGATAGCGTCAGTTAAATCAGTGAGTTTTTGAAAGCACTCTGATCTCCCAGCATTTTTTAGAAAATATCGATGTTTCATAAAAGTGAGTTGGTTGTAAAACGTCAAATCGCCTTACTAAACTCTACTTTACAATATGATTTTAACTCCAGGAAAGTTATGTGGTGTTAAAACACTGGAATTAGAGCCCACGGATTAAAATTACCTGGGAAATTCCAGCATTACCTATCAATCTTATTAATCATGTTTCCATGCATGTTTGTTTAATGGAGAAAATGAAACATGTTGACAAAATGCATTGAGCCCTAAGTTTCCAAACAATTTCAAGGCTGGTAATCAGTAGTAATTCCTGATTTTGTGAGGGAAAAGGAAATTTTGCTATAATCCCTATTCGAGATGGTCTCAAATTGTTGTCTTTTGCTGGGTCAATATTTGATCTGCATTGGGGTGATTGGGGTGGGCAGTCGTGTAGCTCGGGACACCTTTCACATCCTCTCTTTCATGAAGATACTCTTGAGCTCAGACATCGAAATTAAGTCTTGTGCCCTGGTCTCCTGTGCAGAGATCCGAAGTGTCTAAGGTCTAAGTGTATGCCTGACACATCCATTTGTTGCCTAACCGCTTGTCACCGTCACCTAAAATTAGGGACTTTGCCTGAAATGTCCTAGAAGGAGTTTGGATTATATTCACTACACTGATTTTTTTCAAACGCGTTACCCCAAAACTTAAAGATCAAGTGACTGCTGCTGTCCCTGGACATTCAAACTTGTCTTTTTTTTTCCAAACAGTGCCTTTTTAGAGTGGGGTTTTTTTTCACATTTTCGCCCCAGCTGCAATCTTCCCACTGTTAATAGTGGGATTCTTAACAACTTTGTATTTCTATTTAACAGGTTTGCTGGCCTGCAGCACAATAGACTAGTGCGACTTTTATTGTACTAGCATGCACTGGGATTGTTTGCCTCCTGGAAAATGGGATATTCAGATGCCTCATTCAGCCTCCCTCTAAGCAAAAGCTATTGCCTTGTCCCAAGACATTTTCTTTATAAATGGGCTTTCCATCTTGTTGTGGAAATTGTAAATATGCATGGTCTGTAGTTCAGGTTTTCCACCTTCCTGAGCTCTCCTATTATTGGTTATTCAAGTAATTTTAAAACATAAGTGTTTAATGTTTGCCCCCATGCTTTCTGTTTCCCAGTATTTTAGTTAGAGCAAGGTGGGAAACTGGTTCAGGATAGCCTATGGGTTTTTATCATTATTAGAAACTTTATTTTAGAGATTTTCTAGGAATATCAAGATAGAGTTGTTTTTTTTTTTTTTTAAAGGATTTTTCTTCTTTTCTTTCCGGAAATGCATTTTTGCTTGCTTGTACTCTGATACTTAATCTTTCTGTTCCCTTGCTTTCACAGTTCAGAGGAAGCATGCACGCACTGCTCCTGCAAACACTTAGTATTACCATAACTTCACTGATGTGAGCAGCCAATATGATTACTCACATCAATAAAAAAAAGGAATCTACACATACATGTGTGTTTTTTCAGGATTAGTGAAACATTGTTTGCTGGATGAACAAAAAGGCCAAAGTGATGGAGGCAGGAGAAAAAATGACTAGTGTTGGCCAGGTTCTTCAGTTAGTTACAGGGATGTGATAAATTAATAGTTGAATTTTTCTCTTTTAGCGCCATGAATGATATTATTTAGAATATTTACCAAGGGATGGGGAATAGAATGCTTTCACTTTTATTCTGTTAAAATTGATAACGCACTGCCAGACTCTCCAGCAAAGAAGAATAACCTCCTTAATTTTTTTAACGTGAAGGATCATATAATGGCTTAAGCATAAACAAAAGTCTTCAGGGCGATGTGTGCCAATGCTGCCTGTAGATTATTAGATGGTATCTCTCGAGAGAGGCAGTGAACGTCACGGCGGCAAGCAAAGGGAAGAAGAATGACTCAACAACGTATAAATTGAAAGAAAAGCTGCTGCCTTTCCACTCTGTTTGATCTTTAATCAAATAGCCGTAGCGTTTGAAGACGTATCGAACACATGAGACATCTGGGAGTTCCTTTCTTCTTAGATCGTGTTCTATCTATAGATCTCTGATCGAGCATGTAACATGGATAGGGTGGCTGCAAGCAAGAATTACTGCATGTGTTTTGGGACTCTTGGTGAAACTTGCTGCTGCCACATGAGCTCATTCAAGTTTCCTGTGGCATCTTTTTTTCCCCTCATTTTCTTTCGATAGATGGGAGAACTTTAGAAAAGTATTCTGTCCATAAACCCTCCTCACCTTGAAATAAAAGAAAAATAAATGTTAATAAGTGTAATAAAAGAGAGGGATAGGTTCTGGCCAAATGAGCCCATTGGTTTATAGAAGGTGTTACGATCGGATAGAATTTGGCACGTTGCCTTCCAGTGCAATGTTTTATTTTACATACCTTTGTAGCTCATAAACCCAGTAAGTTTGGTCACTAAAATAATTTCTTGTTCCAGAATAAAACTCTCATGTTAAGCTTTTTATGTTGAGCATGGAATTTGTCTAGCCTGTTCAGTAATAATTGTCTGGGGTACTACTATTTTTGAAGTGGATTGGTTCTTTTGCTCTAAGAAATGAAACTTCATCTTTTAGCAACTGTTTCTTAATTCAACAAATTATTTTGAATAAGAATAGATTATTCAAATGCAAACTCGTACTCATTTTGGTTAACAAAAAAAAAAAAAAAAAAAAATTTTTTTTTTCTTGGTTTCCATCATAATTGAGTTTCTCCTTGTCCCCCCCGAATAAATTGTTTTCCGAACCATGTGCAAAATATGAAGCTATTGAAGACTTTACACTGGAGCATCACTCCTTGTAAAGAGGCTCTTTCACAGAGACTCCTCATAAATGCCATCAGTTAACTCCAATAGGGTATTTTCTACTTTCTTCAAAATAGAGACAACATTTTGAAACAACAGTGAGTTTCCCAGTGACTTCTTGTGTTCAGGTTCATGCCCTAAATGCTTAAATAGATACTGCATGCTTTATGAAGTGAGGTCCTGGTATGATTCCTTATATCTGTTAAGACCTGAGGTTTGTCTGAATGGAGAAAAGGACTCTTATTTTTCTTACATCTACGTTTAAAGTAAATTGAGGCAAAACCGTTTGAGGTGAGTGCTGCCCTGCCTCAATCTGTTCTGAATTTGTTTATGGAGAAAAAACACAAGAGACTAATTCGAGCAGCAAATAAGAATCTTAACAAGATCAAGGTAATTCATACTTCCTCTGCTTTGAAAATGTCTGTGACAGCAGGCTGCAGCAATCAAATTGTCGCAGATGAGGATGGGTTGACCATCTGTAACAGTGACAGGGGCATGGCATTGTTGTGAGAATGTTACTAAGCCTGCAGAATGAGAAATTTGATTCAGACACGGGGAAATTTGTGGTATTGTTTGACTCGTTACTTTTGCTAATCTCTCTGGTTTGTTGAATGTCTGTATTTTTGTATCTTAGTTTAATATAGGTTGAATCGAACATAAACCAAACACACAAACAAAAAAAAAAACCCCACAAACAAAAAAAAACCCACCAAAAGATAGTTTGCATAGAAATTGATGTGTAAAATTATTGTATTTATTTTACAAGGCATAGTAAATAAGCAACACATATTTTTCTGCAGAATAAACTGTAAGAGAAAGCTTTAATTTTCAGTCTTTTTTCTAGACACACTAAATGTGTGAGGGAAAAGCGTTATACTAGAATTTGTACAAAAGTAGAGTGATTTTGTGGAGATTTGCAGGCACACGCATGTGGATAGAACAAAGCTTTCTGATTTTTTCATTTCCCCTTGAACAAATAAAGCAAGGTAATATTTTTAATCTATTCATCAGTATTCCATCACAGTCTTAACAGATTTAGAAGTGTCTGTGACTATTTATGTTCCCATGGCTTCTGCAAAAATTCAAGACTGTTTTTGATCAGAGACTGGCCATAGTGCAGTACTTCGAGCGGTCCAAGGAACACTCTCAGTTGACTCATTTGTGTGTCTGGCTTGCATCCTAGAGTCACGTTGACTGATGGGTTTGAGGTCAGGCAAGAATCCCCATGTTGGATAGATTTGGAGAGGGGGGTGGTGGTTATCACTTTCCATGTAGCCTGGGCGTGGTTCTTCCTACAGTCCTATAGACATTGTCACCTAATGGTTCCTTCCTGTTCCAGGGACCAAGATTTGGACAAATCCCTTAAGCTCCTTTTTTTTTTTTTTTTTTTTCCTGTGGCATATTTCAGGTTTTGATGCCTTTGGTTTCCTAGATATTTATTCTTGTACTTGCTGTTGTCACTGGTGGGTTTTTTGCTGTCGGTGCAAGCTGAGAGCACGGCACACCTTCTGTAGACCCTTCTGAACACAACGCCCATGGTACAGACGGCAGGTAATACTGCCATGACCACCTTGTCTTGCCTTCATTAAGCCTGAGGCAGAATTGCACATAATTATTAATTGGTAGCATATGATATTAATCAAACCATGTATTTCAAGAATCCGAGTGACACACATTGATATCTTTATGCAAATGGAACGTGGGATTAGAAAGATAGAGGCAGTTGGTTGGAGAGAGATTTAGTTCAGAGTTTTCATTAAAGCTTTGTAGTTTTTTTTCTTTTTCCTCCAGTAAAGATGTGATAAGAGATGCTGAAATCTTCTAGTGCCCTGTGGCAATGAAAGACTTGGTGGTTGTGGTTGTCCTGTGAGCTTCTGCTTGGGGTCAGAACTTCTGAAATAATTTCCAAGTGAAATTGATTTCTGAAGTCCTGAATAGAAGACTGGACATTCAATTTACACCCAAACTTGTTCAGGATGTATACTTTCTTAAATGACGCCTTTGACGTAAAACTTAACGGACTCTCTTGTTTTGGGGAAAATGTGAAGATTTTTCTCAAGTCTTCCTCAGAGATGTATTACTTGAGTGAAATTTCTGCAAATGGGCACATCCCAGGATCTTATTCCTTAGGTTTGCAGTACTGTGTGTAAGCTGAAGTAGTAAGTTATAGCAGAAGTAAAAAGATAGCTTTACACAAGGATGCTAATTAGACTTAGCCAACAGTGAATTATGAAGCAATATGCATTACCTAAGCACTGTGCATAAATAGTAAATTATGGTGTAAATGCTCTTTAAAAATATTGTGGTCTCCTTTCTAAAAATTTCTCTTCCTTATTTGAGAATTTCTTATTTTTCCACCACCTAAAGCGCGTCTTCAGTATAAAATACATGTTTACTCGTGAGCTGATTTTTCAGGATAAAATTACTTCCTCTATTATTATTCTCCTTTTTTTTAGTTCTCTGGAATCTGACTTTATAATTAATTTATTTTGTCCCACAACACTTACCCATCTGTATTCTTGGATTCTGACTATTTTACATTATGCAAGCGGTAGGCAATGCACAGCTCCTAACCCAAAACCCCAGAAGTTGTCATATATTTTTTCATATGATTTTTACAAAGGGCAATCTCTCATCGTGAAAATGGGTTCTGGTGGTGAAATGTCACCTGCAGCTGAAACATTAGCTGTGCGTGACATATGTGGTATGAATAAATAAATTGCAGAGCTGCGCAGCTGCTTTACCTTGAAACCATATCTGGGGAAATGCTATACTTTGGGCAGAAGAGCGTGCATAGTTTGCTGTGCCAGTTCATGGGGCAGGACCCCCTTGGCAAGGATAGCTGGCAAAATCCTTCGTCTGTCATTTCTACGGCATCTCTCCCATTTCTGTGATTAATTGTCGCTCAGATGCAGCAGTCACCATGAAAACCAACGTAGGCTGTTTTATTCTCAGAAAGTTTGTGTCTGCTGAGTTAGTCGTCGAATCATTGCTTGTGATGCTCTGGCCAGCACTTCTTGTGCTTCTGTTGTCGGGGATTTAAATTTGACAATAAAACCTCCTGGGTTAATCTGTCTCAGGCCATGAAGCGTTTTGTGGACCATTTGTGAATGGTCAAAGCAATTAAATATGGTATAAATAAATAATGGCCTTCTATAAAAGGCCATGTAAGGCCTACAGGACCCGTGTTTTGTCTGCACTTCCAGCAGAATATATCTATAATATTAATGTAATATTTCCTCTGTTTTTAAAGACGCTTCAGTTCTCTTTAGCGCTGTGGAAAAGTTCTGGCAGGCTGACAGTAACAGTAACCTACTGTGGGCATAAATACCGAACACAAACTGAAAAAAAATAAAAAAATTAAAAGAAAAAAGCTCACTTACTTGAGGTGATTGAGGATGGCTTAGATGCCCAGGTGGAAGGTGTCTTCCTCTATGGCGTATATACTGACCGGAGACCAGTCTAGCCATAATGTTCATAATGGTCTAGGTCTTTCCACCCTCTGAAGAAATCCTGTTGGAGAAAAAAGGCTTATCAGGCAAACAGCTGAGCTCCTTGCAGCCTTCTCTGCATTAGAAACGTCCTGTGAGGCAGAGGAGATGGCTGTGTGAGGAGCAAATATACTCTTAGAGTATTTACATGTCTACAGCAATTTATATTTTCAGGGTCTTTGATGAAGAACAGTAGCACGATACACCAAATCTGTTCCATCACAAGGTCTAGCACTGGTAGAAATGTTAGGCTTTCTGAAACAGTGCCTTTGGGAGGACAGGAGGATGGAGCATCCTTCAGGCTGAGGTCTCAGGAAGCACACAGAAGACCAATAACCCTAGGGCGCAGCCACTGAGAGCTCGAGGAAAGACGCAGCAAGTGAGCCCGGGTGACTCAGTTGTTCTGCGGGGACAGCCAAGCCTCTGTCGCTAAAGTGTTTATCTTTGGGATCATCCTGGTGATCGAGTCAGAATGGCGTGGCAATTGGTGGTCTGTATGAAAATGGAATGAAAAAAGAAAATATCATGGCAGGTGACTAGAAATAGTAGAAATTGTAGACTTCAGATCACCAGAGGTGTCTGCATTGATTACATCCAGAGCAGCCTAACCCGTATATTTTCAACTAAGTGCAGAGAGATCCCGTGTGGATAATGGCATGGCAGGCACTGTAGTATAAATAATATTTTGTCTGTCAACCTAGGTACCTTCTTTAAGTCATTCTTAGCCTTGACTCCCTTCCTGTGCAACAGCCCTATCTACCTTTCTCTATTCCTTGATGAGCAATAAGGACAGACTTCCTTCAGCTACTCAGTTTTCTCGTTAGCGGATCTTCAGAGTTTGGTGGCCATTTAATGTTTTGGGTCCAAAACAAGCCTTTTTTTTTTTTTTTTTTCATGGTAAATGTAAAACAGCTGTGTCCTCTCTTTCTTTTTTGGAATATTAGATGGCATACCTGGCAACAAGGGAAAACGGAGCTCTGCAGCTTTTTGAATTAGCATCAGCTGGGCAGCAATCTTGCTTATGAAAAACTAGGAATAAATAACACGCAACAACCTTTCAGAATCTATGATTACTACTTAGAAAAGCATACAGATATCGCATGTGAAAAGAACATTTGTTTAGGTGTGCATAGGCAAGGAGAGTAGATGCTAGTGGGTGCTTCTAAAGTAACGTTTATGTTTGCAATTAGAGGAGAGCTTTGAGAGAGAGAAAAACGGACTATTTTTTTTTTAAATTTAAAATGCAAGGGTGTTTTTTTCTCCCTCAGAACAGAGAGTTGCCAATATATAAACATTTCAGAGAGAATTTTACACCACCTCATCTTTATGTCAGGCAGCATTTAATGGTTGAATGATCTCCTGCCCCGGGACTTGGCAGCTATCCTCCAGGGGCTGACTTTGAGGATTACAATGACAGTCTATCAGTGGATCTTTTCCAATATAAACTAGACTAGGACCATTTAAAATCAGTTGCTATCAACAAGTCAAATTAACTTTATTTATGTTAGAGGCTTTCCTATGAGTATTTTATAACAATGTGGAATTTTAATATCTGGAGGGGCTTTTTCTGTTGTTGGTGTGACTTGGGAATGTTCTGATTCATGTGATTAAGAACAATTTACCTGATTGCTTTCAAAATTATGTGATTTGTAACATTCAGGTCCAATCAGCATCTAACTGACAGTGCTCACACAACTTTTTCCAATTCCTGCTTTGTACAGGTGGAAATAACACTTCAGGATATCAATGACAACCCACCAGTGTTCCCCACAGATATGCTTGATCTGACTGTAGAAGAGAATATAGGAGATGGATCTAAAATATTGCAGCTGACAGCCATGGATGCTGATGAGGTAGGAACATGGTTTCATATTTGAGTATCTGTACTAAAAATGTTATTCTGGAAATACATGTTTTTACCTGTTCCCTTATTCCCTTTGTGAGAGCTTGGCCTTGGGACTCATTGTGGTCATGCTTTAAACTGCATTTGGCCTATCCGCAAAACTGTATTCGGTATCAGGGAGTCACATACAGGCAAACACATACGAGCAAGTGAGACAAATACTCTATTACGTGAAGGCTGCTTACTGGTTTGTATATAATGAGCTAACGTTTTCCTAATAATCTCTTAATGAGAGGTTCTACTAAAGGCAAAAAATGCCCCACATCTTGGTTTTAGATAGTCGTCTTGTTATCGGTCTCATCATACACCAGTGACTTGGCGAAGGTGCTGGAGTACCCAGCTTGTGATAAAGATTTATTGACGTTCAGTTTAAGACCACAGCTTGCGATCTAAACTAACTTTGAAGCAGAGATGTTGTAGTTGAGCCCAGTTTCAAGGTGTGCAATAAAATTCATGTGAGATGAGCCTTGGAGAACAAGAAAACTTTTGATAATGCCTGCTCGCCCTTTGACTAGAACTACTTAATATCAATATTATCCTTTCCTAAAGAAGGTTTTATTTTACCAAAAAGAGGGGAAAAGAAATAATGCTAAAATATGTGCTCTGTATATGAACCAGTTTGCAAAATTGTTTTGCCCGCTTAGATTCATTACTCTGCAACTAAGGAGTTATTAAGAAACTAGGAAAAGCCTTTGAGCAACTGATGTTAAACAGTTGGCCAGTCAGCTTAGTGAGGAATATTGCAGTCGTCGTATGCGTCAGGCAAATATATCCACATCTAATTTGATGTATTCATTTCTTTTGGAAAGTAAGATATGAGGATGTTAATCATATTGCTTCATTCACTTGAACCGATTCTTTCCACTGGGGAAAGGCCTAAAAGTGAATACGAGTGTGCAAAGAAGTTTGTGTTGTCATTAAAATATAGGGTTACACTTGACAATAATAAGCAATTCTTGCATTCAAATAATAAGGTAATTCAACGCCCTCAAGAGAATTTTATTTCTGGCCTTTTTTGTGCTAGCTTGGTTAGTTGTCCTGTGATTGTTAATTGACGTCCTTAATCTTACTACTACATGGGGAACCACTGGAACACCCTCAGGAATGGTACCAATGTGATTATGAACTTTTTGTTCTTTCCTTTATTTTCTGGTAGCAGCCTAACATACAGACAAAAAGTAGGATTTTGGAAAGGTGCATATCTGTAACAAAAATTGTAGCTGTTTGTCTTCAATTTAGGAAGAAGTAAATATTGAACTACCACCCTCTGCTGTGAAATGGCAAACAGATATCTAAGATTTTGGCAATATATTATGCTCCAGCCTCTTTTTGACCATTCCTAAACTGCACCTAATATGTTATCCATTCTGAAGCACTCCATCCAGTGGGAATTGATTTGGTACCTTAGGCAGAAATCAGTCAATCTTTTTATAAAAAGGGATTATTTCAATTTCCCTACCAGAACATTTGTAACTCAAACCCTTTACAAAGGGTCCAAGGTTTTTTAGCAATGTGCAGTTTGGGGTAAACACACTTGCCTTTCTCCCCTGCTCCCCATACCTCTTTGAAGTTGAGGACATGGTGAATGTTCCTTGTTTTTCATATAATATTCCTGTGGCATTACACTTTTCTGGCTTCTTTCTTGGCACGCGCAACCCGTGTATGCAGCTCAGTAGAACGGCGTGCTACATACACAGGTGTTTTCAGAATGAAAGTTTTAGCTTCAAAAGGGTGACAGAACCCTTAAAACTCATGGCTGAGTCGTGTACAAGAACCCCTCTTACAAATATTTTTAAATGGTGGTATGAAGGCAGCAAATTTTAAACCCTCGTCTGTTATAATAACGACATTGTAGAGATCTGAGAAAAGATGTGAAGACATTCTCTAGGTGCTAAGTGGTACCAAAGGCTTTAACGATTAGAACAGCTTCTAGCACTCTGCAACTTTTCGAAGTCGGTTGTCGATGGGAAATTCCTATACACCTTTTTAATAGGTTTTACATATCTGTATTTTGTTTTGCTTCTCACCTAACTCATGTAAAGTTACTACTTTGATTAAACCAGTATCACACGTGACTGCGGTTTTAGCTGCGCTCTATTAGGAGGATGCCGGCTAGTCAAACAAGCGGTGAAGAATGCGGTCACCTCTGAAATCTTAAATTCTCATCAGATGTTTTTGCTAAGCCGCACAATTGGAGGGAGGCATGTGACGTCCCGCAGGTACACCTGAGCACACAGATGCTGTGTACGCTGAAGCACTGCGTGCAGCTCTTCAGGGCTGGGCACCTGGAGAAGCTTGTTTTCTTTCTAAATGTCATTTTATCAGTTAGCTCAGTCCGACTCTTCGAAACAACACTCCAGAGAAAAAGTTTGGCATGAGGCGCTCTCATAAGGTCAGGTAACTAACGCTTGTCTCTCATCTCACAAATAGGAGTGGGTGTTTATCTCTGTTAATTTGCTTTTTTAGGCAAGAGTGTTTGAAACAGCTATAGAATTTCTTTCTCCCTGATCTCTTTGATCTGTTGTTTACCGCAGAAGTGCCACTCGCATGTCAGCGGCAAATGTCAGCTGTGAAACCCAAGCCCCGGCCTGGCGCCAGGGAGGGCACGGTAAATATCTGCTCGCCCACCAAAACGCATTGCCGGGCATAGTCAGCACGCGCAGTATAAGTACCTGTATCTGATGTTGGAGGCTACCAAACCTTTGGTGCCCTTAAGCTTCTCTTGGAAAAAAGAAGGACGTGACCCCAGGATCTTACGTCTCTTTCTGTTTTCCCTTAAAGACCAGTGTCAGTCGCTAAGAAGCAAAATTTATAGCTGAGTACTGGCTTTTGGGGGAAATGTCACCCAAGCTGGTGCTGGGTGCTCTAGCCAGCTGCTTATATCCCCTGAATCACCCTCTGGCTGCAGCATCACGCAGTATAACCCATCCCCAGGAGGTGGATGAAAACAAAGCTCAGGCAGCATTCCTTTTCTAGGAAACCTCAGTACTCCTCAGAGCTAAGACCTGTAAGGCAGATTGATTTTCTTGCTAATAATCAATGATACAGGCTGGATGCAGGTGACTTCCCTTACTGTTTGTGATGGGATAGTGCTCAGGCAAAATGCACTGTGTCAATGTTTTTGAATGGAAGTTGCCATATTTTTTCCCTAGGTTTTAATTTCAACCTTTAAGGGGAAAAAAAAAGGAATCATTTTTCTACGTAAAATTAATTTTCCTTAATTTTCCTTTTAACCAAAATGCTCAAAGTCTATATGAATCCTTTTTTTCTAAGGACGACTGAGATACTTTGTTTGACCCAAAAGCAAATGCTTTTGACTTCCAGCACAATCCAAGGGATCAGAACTGTGATTTTAATTATACATGATTTCTCAGTTTGGGGCTGTTTATTTACAGGGATAAATGTATTTCCACGCAGAAACTGGCCTTTAAGGGGCTGCTGCAAGAATGACTCCCGGGAGCTGCAGCTCTTGCCGTGCATGCTGGCTGGTGGAGCTGCCGCCTGGCCGCCCCCTGGTCCTCCCTCCTTGCATCCCTCCCTCTCCTCCTCCCTCCATCCCACCTCCAGAGGGAGGGAAAGGCAGACCTGATCCCACTGGCAGGGATTTAATTTGAGCTTTGAACATAAAACAAGAAGAATAAACACTGATCCCTGTTAAGAGGGAAGATGTTACGCTGCTCAGTGATGCTGGCTTGAAATTAAAACAGGTATCAAAGCTTTATGGTATTGACTGGATGCGATCCTTTTATGAACAGTGGAGCAAAAAGTATCTGGGTAATCTCATCATTTCATGTCTCATAAATAAAAGCAGTGTGCATATGCGTCTTTACTGGGGGACTGAAGCAGGGACTGGGCAGGAAGGCTGTTTATTAAAGGAAACTGTTTTGAAAAATATTCGCCAAGTGCAGTTACTGGAACGATTCTTGTCTTACTGAAAATTACGATGTGGTTTTCCTGGCAAATAACTTGATTTGACCACTTCTGGTTTTACTTAGGGAGCCAATGCCCTCGTCACATACACTATTATCAGCGGTGCGGATGATAGCTTCCACATTGACCCGGAGTCGGGAGACCTGATAGCCACGAAGCGCCTGGACCGGGAGCGCCGCTCCAAGTACTCCTTGCTGGTTCGTGCTGATGACGGCCTGCAGTCCTCAGACATGAGGATAAACATCACCGTTAGCGATGTTAATGACCATATCCCCAAATTTTCCAAGCCAGTGTATTCCTTCGACATCCCGGAAGATGCCACTCCAGGTAAATAGGAAGTGGCCCTAAAATTGACTGCATTTTTTCATTTTGTCAGTCCAAAGGGACAGAGCGGGAGGGGGTGGCAGACCTGCCTGGCTGGGCCAGGAGGCAGAAGATGCTGAAGGCATCTATCGGATGGGGAGGAGAAACGGAGGGAATCACATCATGCTGAAACTCTGCTTGCTAGGAAGTCTGTAGCACTAGTAAGGTCAAATTGCTTTTCAATGGGAAATAGAGAAATGGTTGCCACTCAAATAAATCCTAGATGCAGAATAGGAACTATGCCTGGATCCCAACGGAAGCCTCTGAGTGCGACCACTTGAAAAATAGCAAACAGAAAAGCAGGAGCAGGAACAACTTCCAGGATACAAACAGTATAACCTATCATGAAAAAGATGTAATGGTGATGTTAGTATTGATTTAGTGAGCCATCTTCAGTGAATATGACTTACAGTACTTAATTCAGCAAGTGCAGGATCACAAAACGGGTGACCACTGAGCAGCCAGTAAAACACTGATTCCTTAATAATATTCCCTATATATGCTTAGTTACTAACCCTAACATCATATTTCCTTGATCTTATCTTTGACTCCTGTTTTTGACAAGGTTTTGTAGGAAATCTAACCTTTAGATAATTAATTCTGGTTCCTAAACATGATCACTGACTTCTTAAGTTGTTTTCTTCTTTTAAAGCTCGTTTCATATGCTCGTTTTGTATTTTGATGTTTCAAAGTTAGGTCGTAAGCTAGAAACAATTCAGACCAAAAAAAAGTTTTCAAAAGCTGTCCTATATTATATGGCTCCAGATGAGGAATTAATATTTCTCCCAATAAATAGTTTCCGGTATTTTATACAGAGTGCTAGCATAAAAGCAGTATCTGCTGGTATTAGTAACTGAAGCGTCTTAGAAACTTGCTGTAAAACATGAGTAAACAAAGGAGATGTAAATGACATGGTGATAGCTTTCAAGCTTTTATTAGGGCTTTGACTTATAAACGTGGGAGGCTCAGCTTGGGACAACCAAGATTACCCCCGTGCCTCCAACTTTTGCACTCTGTCCCACAGCCGCAGTCCCAAAATTCAGCGGTGTTTTGCATTAAAGGATTACAGTGCAATCAGCTCTGCCTCAGGAATCTGATCTGGAAGTAATTGAGACGTCTGTGTAGCATGGGGCGGTTTGGTTGCTGATGCCCAGCTCTGCTCTTCTCTCTTGTCACTCAGTGTCCTGAGGCTCAGTCTGTTTTAGCAGGAATAACCCTGGAAATGGTGAGCGTAATTCCCTCCACGTTAAGATGAGGCTTCTCTCTTTAACCATTTATGGGGTGTACGTTTGTGCCTTATACCTGGCTCAGCAGTGATGGGTGCCGAAGGAAGAAACAGGCTGATTTTATAGCTGAAGTGCTGCAGCTTCTCCTGGTCCGTTCTCCAGGGGTCCCGCAGCAGCTGGCAGGCTCGTCCGGAGGGGAAGCACTGCGAGGTTTCCCCTTCGGGGCTCTGCTCTCTATCCCAGAGAGTAATCCTCATTCCCCTTGCAGTCTGGCAGCTGCGATTGGGAATTGTACCTTCCCTGGGCCTCAGCGAGGCTCTCTGCTGAGCTTCCCTGACCCTGCTGCGCTGCAAACTCGCTGGAGGGCTGGTAATCCCATCCAGCGTCGGGACAGCCCTCTTCACTGATTAACGCGCAATCAGAAACGTTAAAGCGTGAGGTAATCGAATGGATGTAAAAGATACCAGCATATTCAGTTGGATTAAAGGAAGTCGTAGCGCTAGTCTTCATTCTGACGACAAGCGGTTTTCATTGTCACGTCGCTTGAAAATAGTTAACTGTGCTGGAACGCACGTAATTCAGCTGGTTCCATGGAAAAGAAATTAAATGATTTACTTTCTTGGAAATGAGCTGATCTTAATTATAATTAGTGTTCGAAATACTAAAAAGTGACATCAATTTCCAAACTTTAGTAAGATAGGCCAGTCGTGCGAGCGCAGCTATGCAGAAATGAAAACAATGGCACAAATTCACAAGGAGTTGAATTTCAGAAAACAGTGAAGAACGGACCCCTATAAGGTTTCTAGTTTTCGAACCGCAGTTACCCTGCGAAGGCACTTTTTCAAAAAGTAGAGCCGGGATATTTGGTATGTACCGACATTTCGGTTTCTGCGTTTAGAAAGAAATATCTAGAAGGTTTCAGAACTCCTGTTTGTCTGCGGGGAGAAGAGGGTCCTTTGAGTCGTAGAAAGAAAATACCTAGCAGGAGAAAAGGTACTTTTGCCCCAGTTGATATCTAACCTGGATATGTTCCCGTTTAAAGATAAAAACAAATATTCCTGGCCGTTTCTTGGGGGGTTTTTTTAGTAGCCCTTTACAATAAACCTCATACTGAATACTGTTCCTTTCAGCTTTGAAAAACCTTTCATAGTAGTTAGTCATACAATATTGAGGCTTGACTTTCTACCGGAGGATACCTCTTATTCCACAGAGCTGCTTGATGATGAGCTGGCTCCGACCATGCCAGTGAGCTGCCTTTTGCAAGTGACTGATTTTGCTGTCCTGTCGTGCTGTGCAGGTTCCTTAGTGGCAGCCATTCTAGCCACTGACGACGACTCCGGTATCAACGGGGAAATCACGTACACCGTGAGTGAAGATGATGAAGAGGGTATCTTCTTCCTGAACCCCGTTACCGGAGTCTTCAACCTGACTCGCGCGCTGGACTACGAAGCACAGCAGTATTACATTCTTACCGTCCGTGCGGAAGATGGGGGAGGCCAATTTACTACCATCAGAGTGTACTTCAATATATTGGACATCAACGATAACCCACCAGTGTTCAGCATGACCTCATACAGCACGTCTTTGATGGAGAACCTGTCTCCAGGGTCCGCTATTCTCAACTTCAGCGTCACTGACGCGGACAACGGTAGGTGTTTCCTCATATTCTGTGTCGCTGATGATAAATACGTATTTCACCTTAGCAACGTATCAGAAGACCTAGTAGAAAGGGCAAATTAGGGCTATCCTTAGGATGCCATCATACGCTTAAGTTCACTGCTGTGTAAATAGAAGTTATTTTTCTCGTATTTCACATTAGGTTTAAGCGGGTGGTTTCTTCCTTATTTTTATTTGTGATAAATTAAAAATACAGTCAAATACTGCTTTTAACTGCTGGTGCAGAAACGAGTTGCAGAGCTGTATTTTACCTAGAGCATGTTACAGCAGTTGAACACCATGGTTTCTCCCCTGGTGCTTAGGTTGCACATTTAAATTAGACCTAAGTGTTCTTTCAGATTGTTTTTTTTCTTAAAGTTTATAATATATTCTAAATAAGGTTCTGGCAATATGAGGTGTCATCTGTAATCATTCGAAAAGTGCTGTAACTTTTAAGTGTATCATGAAGAGAGTTGTGATCTACAGGGTATTGATAGTGGAAGTTAAAAAAATGATTAAAAGAGATCATGGGAAAATTTCTCATTAAAATAAGCTTTAATCTTGGGATTATTTATGGCATCTAGAAGGCGTTAATGTGTTGGAGTGTAAAAGACACAACCTTTATAGCTTGCTTAACCATTTTGCCATACAGTTCATGTCCAGGCAAGAATAATTATGGAATATGGCCATAAAATACATAAAAATCATTCCATAGCATACTGCATTTTCTTAAGTGCCCACAGACATTAGTCAGTGTGACTTAATACAAAATTATTCAAAACACTCATAGTGACTTTACAGGTGACGGTTATTTTTGTGACATATTAAGCAACCTTGTCTCCCCTCAACTTGACACTGGCTCAGCAAAGCCCATAGAAATGGCTTACACCGAAATGGGCGCTTAGGTGCAAAGCACCTACGTGCTTCAAGGGATCCCAGTTTATGCACGTAAAACGACCGAGCTGATCAAGATTATTCAGTAAAACAGTTTTTCCTCAGGAAATGCTGAGTTGTTGAACTCAAACATTTTTGTGGGAACATAAATTTTGTGCTGATGGATAGAACTTTCCATGGTAAAATTTGTGCAGCTGGTTTTGAGATCAAACTGAGAAAGTGAGCGAGAAGAGATTCCATAAGATAAGCCAACAAGTCAGAAATTATAACTTGGTGATATTGGCTATTCTTGCATGGATCTCTCTTTCACCACTCTTGTTAAAGCTTTTATTTTATGTAAACTAACTATAAGTTGGAGGAGGAACTTTTGCTTGCGTCATGCATATCCAGTGAAGGGATTCTTCGTTCAGACCTACAGATAAATGGGTTTACGTCTAATCTATCTCCTCTTTTATTTCTTATTTTCCTATTAGGAGTACAACGCTTGGTTTCAAATCTTTTTGGAAGTTAATTTCACTTAACCATTATGGGTCTGTTTTCCTTTTCTCTTGCACCTCATACATTAATTTCCATCTGCGCGCAGTGGACATGAACTATATCATAGCACTGACGTATCATTTTACGTTCATCATGCACTCAATTATCAAGGAAGCAAATGAGTATTTAAGGAGCAATGCAATGAAAAGTCAGATATCTTGCCTTTTATATTTTTCTGGCACACTTACTTTTCTAACAGGCTGGATTTAAAATTATTAGGGCAGAAATTTCATTCCAAGAGCATGCCAGGTTGAATTCCCCCATAGGACTGTAACTTCAGCAAATGTTATGATCTATTGGTGTTTCTGTTTCAAGCCCAAACTTGTTATCCTGTGTCATCTTATATTTATCTAGAGTACAGAAATAGCTAGTACTATACTCCTCTGCATGTGGCTCACAGATAATGCACTCAATGCACACAAATATAATTTTGTTGATTATTTATATGATCCCATAGTTTGAAGGAACTCTGAAAAGACTGTTTTATAATGAGATATGCCCATTGTTTTAGGATAAACACTGATAAAAGACAAAAACATGGTGATAGTGAAACTGCTCCCATTTTCATGTTCTTGTTTGACACACCCCTTGGGAGACAGTAGCTGTTTATCTCGGCGTGGACAGTTTCATATACAGATGCATAGTAAATATCAGCTACAGCTCTTGGTTATTTACAGAGCAATAAAGAACTCAGTTTCCTCAAGCACATTCATTTTGAGATTCAGATTTTATTTTTTTCCACATCGAATTAGCAGGAGAAATCTCGGGGCAAAGCACACGCTTGTCTATTTGTTAAGAAGTATAGCAAGATATTCCTCCAGGCAAAAACTGGTGGGATTTCCCACTTAGCCTCTACAGGTATTTACAGAAAGAGTAGGGTGAGGGGAAAGTAGGGTATTTTTTCCGTCTCATTAGTAAATAAATAAAAATAGAAACAAGACCCTTAAAAGAGCATCATCATGAAATTGGTGGCTCCGTGTCCAAGCTCTCACTCAGAGTCTTATCAGATTAACCCTCAGTTTAAATAAACCCGAAGCTCAGCAAAGAGGATGCCCCTACATTCTCCCTAAGAAAAGCCCAGCTACAAACCTGGGGAGAGGGAATGGATGAGGCGCACAATGCCAGATTGGGAAGCTGTGTTTAAAAAAGAACAGTTCATTAAGTGGCATTCCTGGCTCCACTGATATTGAGGCAACTCTCCTTCTGCTTCACAGTTTAGTCTGTATAAGCATTAGCAGCATGGAAACCTATGAGAATACAGGACAAGGAATGAAAAGGTACATGGAGGTGAGATCAAGGAGAACAAGCAGTGAATTTTATAGGAACAAACACCACCATAGAAAACACTGGGGGGAAAAAAAAGTATTTTTTAAAGTAATTTCCTTCTGTAAGATCTAATTCCTGCCCATCTCCAAAGTCAATTGACAAAAATCATGAATTGCCAGAAAGTACTTCACTGGAATCAGAAGACTTTCATCCGTATAATTAGTCATTTGAAAATACAGCCGAAGAAAAAATAGACTAGCATTAAACTTTCACAGTGCTTCACTTGATCAAAGCAATGTAGAAACACTAATATCTGGCATGTAAATGTATTAATTTCTTTAATTGCATTAAAATATTTTGTCTTTCATGTTTGGTTCTATTTATTTTATAATTAAGTTCCTACAAGAGAAGAAGAGAAAGGCAAAGATGCCAATTAGAGTAGCTGCTGGGGGAAAGACAAGTAAGGCTAGAGTTCCCAAGTCTGAGCATAATCAACAGCAGAGAGTAATAAATCTAATGCAGGAATAATTTTATTATCAAAACAATTCAGTGAGAGGGAAAAGAGCTTCTGAGTAAAAATGACAAAACGCACAGCAAAGTAACCAGCTACTTAAGCAGACAGCTCGGTTTCTTTGCATGAAAAAGCGAGTTTGAGGGGTAAATTAGTAGCGAATGGTCTGTTGCTCTACTAATCTTAAATCACAGCCTTTATGACCCAAAACAAGGAAACAAAATTTTCAAAATTAATTAAAATATATATAAGAGAAGACTCATTTCAATTAGCTGTTCCCAAAAATCAGTTGTTTAGAGTGAATTCTGGAGTTGAGGCAGTAACGTACATTTGTTTCCAGTAACATACATTTGTTTCCTTTATGGCATATTTAAGGTCATTTCACAGCCTTGTCAAGATTCAGAATGCGTTTCCCTTACCAGAATTATAAATCTCTCCCTTGACCATAATTGCTAGTTATGTTTCGATCATAAGACGAGGGCTGTTCATCTGATACTTTGGAATACCATGCCGTATATGGGAAGCATACCTCTCCCCAGCATTCACTCTTGGCTTGCTCCAGCTAGGCTTGGGAGTTTCTGGTTGTGGCTTATTTTAATTGGGTGGAAGAATTCATGAAATAATTACATTAATAATAATGTTGCTTAGTTGAACTGGGGAGAACGGAGGAAAACAGCTGTTCAGTGAGCAGCAGAACTATTGAGTCTTGGTTTCTGAAGGCAAACTCTTCAAAACCTTTATCCCTAACCATTGTAGATGCGGAAAAATTACACGTTGCCACCGTGCAGCTCCTGCTGAATGAAATGCAGAGACGAGCTCTCTGGCCGTTCCCTCTGCGGCCGCTCCAATTAACATCTTTCCCTCTCTCTCTCTTCAACTCTTGTCAGAAAATAATTATTTCAAAGGCTTCTGCTCCACTGTGAAACTTGGCTGAAATTAGCTGATAGATTTAAAAACAGTGATGGGGAGGCTGAACGGGCAGCACGATCGTAGAGTCCTCATTTCCATAGGAAATTAGGCCAGAAACATCTGTATCTAGGTCGATGGGATGAAGTCACGTTCTCTACCTTTCTTCTCCCCACCCCACCAGGCTCCAACTCGCAGCTGTCCTTCAGCATCGCGTCCGG
This sequence comes from Fregata magnificens, assembly GCA_013389945.1. Classification (NCBI taxonomy): domain Eukaryota; kingdom Metazoa; phylum Chordata; class Aves; order Suliformes; family Fregatidae; genus Fregata; species Fregata magnificens. Next base: position 359,165 of record WAAD01005996.1, read on the forward strand.
GGACAGCACGGGGCAGTTCGGCATCGACAACAGCGGGGTGCTGAGCATCAGGCAGCCTTTGGACCGGGAAAGCCAGTCTTTCTACAGCCTCGTCGTGCAAGTCCACGACATGGCCCCTCTCCCGGCCTCCAGGTACACAAGCACAGCCCAAGTTTCAATTATTCTGCTGGACGTGAATGACAGCCCTCCAAGCTTTATCTCCCCGAAGCTGACCTACGTCCCGGAAAACACGCCGATAGATACGATTGTGTTCAAAGCGCAGGCGACCGATCCCGACAGTGGTCCGAACAGCTACATCGAATACAGTCTGCTCCGGCCTCTGGCAAACAAATTCAGCATCGGCACTATTGACGGTGAGGTGAGGCTTACCGGAGAGCTCGACAGAGAAGCCGTGTCCAACTACACCTTGACTGTGGTAGCCACAGACAAGGGCCAGCCATCCCTTTCTTCATCTATGGATGTGGTGGTTATAGTCCTGGACGTTAATGACAATAACCCACTTTTTGCCCAAAAGCTTTATAAAGTAGAGGTGGGGGAAAATACTTTGACAGGGACAGATTTAATCCAGGTGTTTGCTACGGATGGAGATGAAGGTACAAACGGGCAGGTCCGCTACGCCATCGTCAGCGGAGATGCCAATAATGAGTTTCGGATTGATTCTGTGACGGGGGTGATAACAGTTGCCAAGCCTTTGGACAGAGAGAAAAAGCCTTCCTATACATTGACTGTTCAGTCGGCCGACCGCGGGAGCAGCCCAAGGACCGATACCACAACAGTCAGTATTATTCTGAAGGATGCCAATGATTATATTCCCACATTTGAACTTTCTCCCTACTCTGTGAACGTCCCTGAGAATTTAGAGACACTCCCGAAAGTTATTCTTCAGGTGAGTACGTTCAGCAAATAAATACGTATCTCCTACAATTATTAGCATGCCTCAGTATATGGTATTAATGTATAGTGTCTTTCCTCCAAAATTAGAAAGGTGCAAGACAATTGAAAAGTTGCCTCTTGGCTGTAATCTATCATGCAGTGGTTGTTGGCTTGTTTTCCTTTTTGTTTGTTTGGGTGGGGGGTTTTTTTGCTTGTTTTTTAACAAAAGTTTATATTATGCTTTGGAGTTTTGTGTTTTCCCTACCTATCTTCCCGCCTACACTGGGATTTTAAGAGTTTGCCCTACCTCTCATCTCAATCTCAACTTTCAAGCAACAAATCTCTGTCTGATCATTGCCTACATGGGATGAGGCTCTGTGCCAAACATTGAAAGAGCACTAAATGGATTCAGCCGGCAGGACATGCAATGCTTGCTTTGATACGGAGCTCAGCCTATCATCTGTGGTTTTCACTGAGCCCCAACACAGTTTTTACTGTATTTATGCTTGAGAAAAATAAGTAATCAACTATTTAATATTTTCAAACTATGTTTTTAAGTCCATCACCACTGTGTTAAGTCATTTTTACAATTACAGCTAATTTATGCTAGCCCTTAAAGCATGTGGATTAATTCAGTCTGTTAATTTGGATTATTGTCATAAAGAATATGTCCTCTGTCCCAATAAAATTTTACAGACCCTGCGCTCATCAGTTCCTGATATTTCTTCCCATGTGTTTGCATTGCTTCTCTAGGTTGTAGCAAGGGACGATGATCAAGGCCTAAACAGCAAGCTTACTTATGTGCTGGTGGCTGGAAATGAAGAAGGAGCCTTTACTCTCTCGGCCAGCGGAGAGCTGCGCTTGATGCAGAGCCTGGACCGTGAGGCAAAGGAGCAGTATGTACTACTGATCACAGCTGCTGATGCAGGTAAAGCAAACGGGCAGTCTCTTCTGGTGAAATCTCGTTGTCGCTTGAAAGCATTGCGTTCTGGATAGAAAAGAAGTATTTTCGTGATGGTCTGAAACTTCAGTGGATGGAGATTGGTACCCAAGCTTCAGTTTAGATCTCTGTGGAGAGAGCTGGGCTTACCTGATTTCAAAGGGAGTTCCGTTTCTGGAAATAAGTATTTTATCCTTATGTCTAGTCATCTGATATTAGCAGGACTCGTTACAGATTTAGGTACGTTGATTTTTGCCCGGCAGTAGTAAGTGGTCCTGCCTAGGTCATAAGAGCCTCATGCATGGCATATAATATATATATTATATTATAACGGCATGGTAGAAACCATATGTATAAATGGCAATAAAACCCGGTATAACGTTGTCATCAGAAATGTGCAGACAGGTTAAATCAATGTCCAGAAAACAGCCATGGCCTACTCAGTTAATCTTACCAAAATCTTAACCCTGAAAAGTAACGGCAATTTACATTTCAACACTTTAATTTTCTGCTTTCCTCAGCATCCAGTCATACGTTTGCTCCAGAATCCCAAATGTATTCCAAGTTCCCTCAGTTTAATTCTTGTTATGAAGATTAATTACACTTTCACTTGAGGTGTCCGAGCACAAAATTTTGGTTTCAGATTTTGGTATGAATATTAGTAATGAAGACATCCTGCATCATATTCTGGACTGATCTCAGGTCCCCTGCAGTCTGATGGATGTAATTTACTGCAGAATTGTTCTTACTTTCTAATAATAAAAATAGAAGCAAACCCAACTTGTTGACAAGTGGATACAATTTTGTTTTCTGCCATATTGTGTGCAGTATCTTGTGTCAGTGACAATATCTATGGCTTATATTTTCCTATTGCAGCAGCACTCAGGTATTTCACAGTCTGAGCACAGCTGAAGCTGCGAAACACAATTTTAGAACTTGACGTACCATTTGTCTTGTACTTTGGCTAGAGATACTGTATGCTTTGTATTTTTTACACTGGCTTTCCATTACTCTATAGCCACGAACTGCTCGCTTATGACTTGGACTTGCTTGGGCTTGAATGTCCTTATGTTCCTTCAGAAGCTGAGGCTGAATATGTAAAGGAAAGTAGATCCTTGATGTCTGTTTACTCTCCCAGTCCAAGTTGGCAGGAGTCAGTTAGGGCTGTACAGAATTTATTAGCTCTACATACAAAATACCCAAAGTTTGAACTGATAAGGGGTGTCACACAGCCAACAATTATTGTCCTTCTTGGAAAAAGGAGAGGAGCAAGAAATCGGTTGTACCCCGTGCCCAGCACTGTGCGTAAGCCAAAAGTTTGACAAGAGCACAATCTTTTCTTAGACTCTGGTTCCTAAAAAATATGAAATCCAGGAGATTTACCCAACCACTCCAAATGAAAATATTTAGTCATGTTGGGAGATGTTTAAGTTTCAGGTAATCCAGGGGAGACTTTAATACATGAAGTGTGCATGCGACCTTTGCCGTAAGTGGCTGACAAGAACAGCAGCACGTTTCATTAGTTCCTGTGTTTAAACTTATAGATATTATGCTGATTAAATGCTGTTTGAAGCTGTTTGGTTTTGGGGTTTTTTTTAATTTGCTATGTTCTCATAAAGCTAACTCACAAGTTATGATTCCCTCCTATCAGTGTTAAAAGGTACTAGCAAAAGTGTTCAGAAGCAGATATTCAGTACTAACTTTAAGCTAAATTTAACTGTTCTACTGTGTTTAAGTTTTCAATCTGACTAATCCGCAGTTCGTGTGATTTGGTATAGTTTCCAACCAGCCTTGTGAATAACGTTAGATAATATGTCCTGATTAGACTAGAGACTTGGTCTAAATTCATGCCATCAAAGAATACATTTTAAACTGTTAGTCATGATTTATCTAAACTAAAAAATCACAGGAAAGCGTCCAGCTTCTGTAGAAGTCAATGCCAAAACTTTACTTGACTTTGTGGAAGCAGGATGTGGACCGTAGTCATAATAGATACTTAAGTGTGTAATGTATTTAAAATACTTCAAGAAATTCTAGGGGATCCCTGTTTTGTTTGAATTAGTCATACTGAGTTCAAGCAGTCTAGATGGTAAAGAACACTCTGGCATATGATTTGTTGGAGAGCTCTTAAAAAGCCATGTTTGTCACAATAATGTGCAACAAATGGACCAAGTTACAGACTCTGGGATTTCTGTCGAGCTGTGTCTCAAATTTTATATTGCTATAAACTACATTATCATACATAGAATGCACAAGTACTTCTGTAGACATTTGGCAGCTGAGTTAGAAAAATATTACGTGGGAGGAAGCCTTTCTAAAAGAGTTGCAGCTTATCAGAAGAAGAATGTTATTACTTTAAAATGGACAAAACAGTAGAAAAGCTACCAGTATGGGTATGTGGTGGATATCCAGGTGGTAACACGTTGACCTTTGGTAGTTGATGCTTGCTTCATTAAATCAGGTAGTTCTGGCTGTACTAGCAGAAAGATGGCAATGACACAATCTTGAAATGGGTAAGAAAAGTGTTTTGAGTATTACGTTCTTGAGCAGCTGCTAGAGGTTTATAAAAGAAACTCTCACAGGCGTGTCCAGCTCTTTGCCTAATGTAACTACTTTTTTGGAGTGTCTTAGTTTGTGTTTGCTTGATAATGCTTAGAAAGAAGTATTTTGCGTAGAGACAATTCAACCAGAAACACACACGCTAAACGGGTAGTGCTCCTCTGTAGGAAAGCAGTGCCTGCCAAAATGTTGAAGAAAGCAGACTTGTCTGAAATTATCCTCATCCGTATTATCTTTGAAAATAAATCAAGGGAAAGTTATTATACTTTGCACTTCGAGTTTGGCTTTTATTATCTGTAATAAACAGTCTTCCAGATTGTCTTTAGCAGCCCAAGCAACAGTCTTGCCGTATATGGTGCATCTTATTTAGGGTGGTTTTTTTTTTTTTACAGATAAAAATCATGGTAGACATCCAGATGCAGTTAACTCTGGAAATGTCTGGGTAGCACGTGAAGGGCAAAATTCTGTCTGTCCAACCCGTTTCCCATTTTTCTCAGGATCTGCATCTCAATTTTTATAGGCTACACTGACTGGTTTAAAACATTAAAGGATGATATCCTGCTCCTATAGAAGCCTATGCCAACTCTTCCCTTACTTTCAAGGAAGCAGACACAATACATGCTTAGAAGCACTTTTAGACATAAGAACTGATGGATTCTCAACTTGTTTTTGGCTGTCTTCCTGATGTCCCTATACATAACCAAGGATTTCTTACTTTTCTTATGTTTATTATCACTTCATCAACTTGTGACTGTGGTTTGTACAGTGTTACCCTAGCCTGTGTATGGGGAAGTTGATGGAAGAAGAAGGATTTTTAATTTTTCATTATTTGTATCTAGAGGTGTCAGTCCAATGTACTGAAAACAACCCATGGCCTCAGAAGGGGCAGACGCTTTGGTAACGGCTGTTATTTCACCCTCAGTACCTTATGGGGTTTATAGCATGTATTGGCAGCACGTACTGAGTCTATTTGTTGCAGGTGAAGGATTAGGACATCGCGAAGCAGCAGCCTGCATGGCGTTGAGCCGGCAGGGCTGCATGGGGTGCAGTGCCCGCACTGGCTCTGTGCCTTGTCACACCGTGCAGGCGTGCTCTTCCAGAGCCCAGATCTCAGTCCTGGACACATGAGAAGAGTTGCTGAGTTATTAAGAGTTGAGCTGCTCATAAACATGCTGGGCAGGTCAGATGGGGACCACTGGTGGGACCACATGCACCAGCGATGGAAATTCGGGCAGTTGTTGAAAAAATGCTTTCCCAAGCAAGGGCTCCCCTCAGGCCCAGAGAAGTCAGTCATGATATATGCATCATCCTGGCTCTGGCCCAGCTATTCCCTGGCCTTGCCTGCTAATCCTTCACCCGGTCCTCAGGGTAGATCTTGGGTCGGCAGAGAGTCTTCCCTCCCTCTTGGCTCAGTGATTTGTGGCCATGCAGCCTGCTTCATGCCCAATTTCCACAAGACAGTCTGCACAAGGGTTCTTGACTTCAACCTTGTTTTATCATCACTCTTCCCTCACTTCTGCACTTCCACCCTGCTCTAACTTCTGCTGGGTCTCAGATACTGGACTGCCGCTCTAGGCAGTGGGGATTTACAAAGACACACAAAGTGTCCATCACTAGGAACATTCAGCATCTTCCAGAGCTGTACACCTGTGGCTTTGATTGAGAACTAAAACATAATTCAACTCCAAAGTTTACCCATCCCAATTTAGAGTCCCTCTTGCAGCACAGGCTGTGAGACCAGAGTGTGTGAATTATAAATACAATGACAGGCAAAATGATGGACTGTGGAATACCATGATAGTGTTTAGATTTCAGATGCTTCCCCAAAATGTCTGCTAACATAAACGCCAAGAAACCTACATGCAACTATTTGAATGCGTCTTTATGGGTCTGTTTCTACCACATAAATCATTTGTTTTGCTTCGCTATACCCTTCTTCGTGGCAAAATGGTTGGGAAAAGAGACTTTCTAGATTTTTTTTTTTTTCCACCCCATCTGGTGGGGACGCAGCGCTGGGTAAACATTCAGTTCTGGCATCGTGACAAGAACTGGTGCAGCTGCTTTTATCATCCCTGTCTTTAACTCTTTGAGCAATTTTCTGGAGAAAATGTTAGCATTCCAACGGTCCTCCTCCTTTTATTTATTGGTTGCAGGGATGTCGAGTAGCACATCTGGAAACCTGCTAGCTGCCCACGACTACTGTTTAAATAAACTGCAACCACCACCTCTTGCTTTGGTTGGTCAGAACGGCATGTTACCACAATAAAACCAAAATCAAAATGTGAAGTTTCTAATTAGAAGCTGTGCTCCTGTGGGGTTTTTAATTTTTTTTTTTAAAAATGTATTTACTGATTTAGATAAATGGTTCTGAAAGAAATGAATCAGCGGCCTGATGATTATATTTAGTTAGCTGTTCTTTGTATACATCCCTGGCCTGTATGAAAAACAACCATATGTTTTTTCTTTAGAAAATGTTGGTCCCCAACTTATGCATTCTTTCCTTCAAGAATGCAGGAGGGCAACCAAGCAGAGAGGTTATATCCTCCTCAGGAATCCTCTTTTGAGATTGGCCTTTTGTTCCCTTCAATCCTAAAATCAAATCAAATCTGACAATGTAGTTGTATTGGTTTTTTACACATTTTAAGATATTTCCCTGCTTGGGGTGACAAGTAAAGGATGACTGGATTTTCTAGTAATGGTAAGAAAGAGTCTAGAGGGTTAACATTGTGTGGGATTTATGTGACTGGGCTTAAAGACGTTTATGCTCATCCTGTTTTCTTAGCATACACTGTATTTCTACTTAACAGGCAGTCTACAGTGTGAAAAGATGTTGCCTTCAAAGAATGAGTTGTATTTTTAAAACAAATTCAGCTATTTTTAAATCTTGGTGCTGTCAAAACAAACAAGCAACTCACAAATTTCAGTTAGAAATGTCCTGTTTTCCATGCTTTCTGTGCTATGTCTAAACAAACACATCGCTTCAGGCTTCGGTGAGCTAAATGAAGCTGACGTATGCTTACCTTGGTGTTTAGCAGTTTACATAATGATTGCTCTCCTCTGAGGTCTTGTTTTATGCCACAGCTGTTTCAAAATGAATATTGGTTTCTGTCCCAGCTCCATTTATTTCCTTGCCCTTATGGAAGCTCTTCCTCGTGTCAATGCTGTCTACTTGAGTCTAGTTTTACTGGTTTACTATTTTACTAGTTTTATTATTTTTGCTCTTTTAATACTGGTACTAAAACCAGTTTTAGTAGTTTTGCATGATTTTTAAATTTCTTTCTAACTCACACAGTGGGAGAACTGAAATAGTGACAGACTCATCAGTGAGTTCATAGTGTTCATTTTCTTACCACCATCTAAAGTCAGGAGAGAAGAGAATTGAGAGTGGCGTTTTGTAGTTGTGGGAAGCTAATAGCAGGATCTTACCCTTTCACAGAGCCTAGAAACTGTTAGCACTTCTTAATTTTTCTCTAGAAGACAAAAGCTCAAAAAGCTATTTGGGAAGTGGGTTTATGGCAAAGTCAGTCCGATGTCCCCTAGAGAGTAATTGTCAGGGAAGAGAGCACATCCGTGACTCCCCAAAGGAGACGAGGGCTTTAGCCCATCCCTTCAGAGGACCGCCCCAAGAGATGCGCAGTCCAGCCCCAGAATACCATTTGAGGCATTTAGTCTTCTATTTGGAGTTAAACCTTCCTTATTAGATCACTGTTTTCAAAATAGTTCAGTGAGAGCCTCTGGGTTAAATCCAAGCATGTGTGTTCTCTGGGGTGGGGTGTGGGAGAGACGTATATTCAGGTTGGGAAAGGGTTCAGGCTGGCCGGCGCAAACTGAAATATCTGTGAAAACAATGAAAGTTAGTTTTTCACTCAGGTTAAAATCATGGACAGAACTTCAGCTTTGAAACCAACTCAAACTGATGGTGGATTTTATCTGGACAAGGCAATCAGAGTTAGAAATACATGTTAAAGATGTTTATTCTCTATAGTTGAGACATACTTGTGGACTTTTCTAAAAGTGCTCAATTTAAGCACGTGCCTCTGCAGTCAAACATTTCTCACGTGTGTAATTCCCTTTCTGCTCTTTGTTGGGATTGTGGAGAATCCAGCGAGTAATTGACGGGCTTATTTAGGATGGGATAAACTTCTTCTGGCTGAGGTTTGTTGGCTGAGCTGTACTCCATTTCACTGCATTCAACAAAAGAAAAAGAAGGGAGACTATTTTAAATAATGTGAGATCTTCTAATTTGCTGTTATTAATGTATATATAAAATCGACCAAGTACTAAACTATAGCCTTTAGAAGTATTAACCTTTAGAAACAGGTCTTCAGAGATTTTGCATTGACAGAGACAGAGGCAAGAAGGTTCAGAAACTGGGGTGTTGGAAGAGAGCCAGCTATGGCAGAACTGACATAGGAGGGGGGCATCAAGCACAGTGTGTGCATGTTTGTGCTTTGCCATATAAAAACCCGCAGACTATCCGCACAAAAATATAGTAATGTTATTCAGGTCCAAGGGGTGTTGAGGAGAACTCCATAGGTTCTACCTCAATATGGATGCAAATCCTATATTTGTTTTGTTAGCAGGTTTTTTTTTTTTTTTAATAGACAAGCAGAATCCTAATGAGGATAATGTACTTCTCTTCTAGAGTCTAGGAAAGCATAAGATAAGATGTAGTAACACAGCCAAAAGTTTTAGTCTCTCTACAGACGTTCTTGGAATTATAGTTGAAAACATCAAGTTTTATTAGGTAACTAAATCTTTTGCCTCTTTGCGTCCCTCATAAGTAAACGAAATCCAGGCTACTGGTAGAAACATCATTATTTATTAAGAATTTTTGGTAAGTCGTAAATGTTGGTGAGAATTGTTGTTGTCTCTTTCAAGGAACTGAATTTTTTGCCACCTAAAAAGACTGAGTGTAGGTGATGGTCTTTCTTATTCTATCAAGTTATGTCATCACTAATGAGGTAAACAGGAATATCCAGGAATCCAGTGTCGTTTCTCATCACCCAGAGTTTCTTACGAGAACCTTGTAAAAATAGCAAAGGAAAAAAATAGAAATAAAGGGCTACAAATACCAGCTTTGCCAGGGATATGTGTGCCATGAACTGTCAAAGCTGATTTCTGCTCCTTCTTAAAGGGTTAATCTAATAAAAAGCAATTAGCATCATCTTTAATGCAGGATTACAGATTTATCTGATTAAAGTTTTGAAATATTTTCAGTCGTAAATGATAAAAATATTGATTTATTGTAAGCTGCAATCAACTGTACTATGTTCTGCATGGAAGACATAGTTCAAAGAAGTTCTTACCACTCTTTTTCAAGTAGCTTATCTGCTTGGTAAGGATATTTTTCTTCTCCTTTTTCATCCACGTTGAGATGGAAATTTCCATCGCACAGTTGGGAAAAAGTCCTTTCTTGCTTTGGGTGAAATACCGTCATTTTCTCAAGTTGTGTGATTATATCTTGTGTTAATTTCTTGAATGTCACCCCGATGTTCACCGAAGACTTGTGGGCACTTACCGTAATATATAGCAAATATGAATGGGATGCAGTCACTTTAGGGGCCTGCTCAAATTCCTGTGAAGTTCATTAAACGAGCCGGTTATCGTCCTGATCCTCAGTCTCATCTCACAAGCATGGTCTTAAGATCTACTTCTCTCAGCCCTACTACCACTGTTGCAGTACAGCTTTATTGAATGTATATTGGACATTCAGTTAGGCACTGTTACCAGTAAACAGCTTACTGTGAACGTATAGAGAGGGGGTGATGAAAAAGTGAGAACTGAATGTATGAAATATGCCAGAGCAGTTCAATTTTCATTGAATTTTGCCATGGTACAGAAAAACACTGTGCAGTATTGATCCAAATGAATGAAAATGTGACTGTCAGATCTTTAAGCTGTCTTCACTGTTATCCTGGCTTTTTTTTTTTTTTTTTTGCTTTACTATTATTTCTTAACTTCGTGGTGCTAGTTTGAGGGGGAAAAAACAGGTATATCTCTTTGAAAAGAAGTTTCAGGTAGATTTATTTAAACTGGAAAACAAGCTAGAATATAATGCTTAATATGTAGGATTTAGTAAAAGATCGAAAATTTCAAGGAAGAAAGAATTGTCAGCTTGTAAATTTTCAGGCTGTTAGACTTCCTCTCTTATCTCTTCATTCATCCATCTTGCTATGATTAGTTTGGCAGTTTTAAATGAAAATTGATTTAAGATTATTGTCCTGCTTACATCACTTTTATATGAAACTCTACTTCAAATGTGCTAATGAGTTTGCTGAATGTAATCTGTTTTGCAGAAGAATAAGATAACTAGAGCAGTCATTATGCTATGCAATGTCTCAACCTTTGAGGAATACTAAGATTTTTCCAGTCTTGGTGATCTTACGCCATTTTTTAAATTAAACGTTACACCTGATAAATCGAAAGTCTGCTAGCTCATTCTTAAATACAAAGCTACAATTTCAGGAAGCCTTAATTGCAAGGATAAAACAAGTAAAACATGCACATATGGCCTGAACACTTATCCTGCTGGTTAATCTTCACTATTTACACAGGGTGTTTTTAAAGCATAATTCAAAATCATGCATTACAGGAATTTCACTGTGGGATATTCAGGAGTCACAAGCAGTCAAAAATTGCCTTAGTCAGCAGTCCCTGCAGGAGCCAGCCTCTCTCTTTTTTCTGTTTACAGCAATAACTTATAACAAGGAGAAGTAATTTGGTGGTTTTAAGAAAATATTTTTTTTAAATGTCTCTGCCTTTCTTTTTAAGTTGCAGTTCCACTTTCTTTAAACCGTACTTCGGTCACCGGAGGTGGTGCGCATGGTCATGCCTACCCTCCCAGAACCGCCTGCAGTGCAGACGCAGAGAGATGCACCCTTACGACCAGTCATTTGCCAGGTTTTGTTATGAGCACTATATTCAGCTGTGAAAAATTTTCCTTAAAGATTCATTTTCTGAAACATATTTGGAGGAAGGCAACTACTTGCTCTGAGGTTAAAGGCGGTTCTGGCTAAGAAACCTGCAACACCTGTGTCTTTTCTGAGCACCGTCTCCAATGACCTATGCCTTCAATGTTAATAGATTACAAGGGTATGTCAAGGGGTTTATGGCACATGAGATTAATGCTTGTGCCTTCCGTGAAAGGAGAACGAAACCTGAGAGCCAGAAGTCACTAACTGGCATCGGCTTATGGCAGCAACCCTGTATCCAGCTTACCCTGTGGGCAGTGGAGCAGGACTCTTTCAGCCTTGCCTTCCTATGTTTTGAAATTTGCTGAACAAAAGCAGCAATGGGAAAAAATGCTAAACTGGAGGAATATGTTATCTCCCATTTTTCAGATGTGTAGGTGATAAGTTTATGATAATGTGCATGTATATGTGTAGAAAGAGATTGTTACGTGGAAGAGCTTGAAGTTGTGCTAAATATATACCATATTTTTCCTTTATTGCATGTGTTTTGTTCTCAGTCTGTGTCTGTGTTCCAGTAGGTCCAGCTCTGTAATAGTGCCAGAGCTTTTTTTTTTCCTCTCTGGGTAAACAGCTGCAGGTAAGTTGTTCTGATGAGCAGATCAGAGGAAGAGAACAGGGATAGGGAAATGTGTATATAGGCCAGAGGACTTAAAACTGCCTCTGTGTGCGCGTGCAAGTCCCATCCTTTCAACAGCATATTAAATGTATTGCAATGTAATGTTGCCCCTGTTGGGAAACTGCAAAGCTTAGTGAATTCATAGGATGCAGTCAGTCAGGAATTTTGATAGGAAACTATCCAAATTTAAAAGTCATGTGGATAAAACCAGATGAGAGATCCCATCTTGCATCACTATTTGGGACAAGGATTTCTTTTGCACTGTCAAAACATGTGTGAGTAGGTGTGTTTGTGCACGTGCGTCAGCCTAAGTGTCGCTGGACATGTCATTGCTTGAACAAGGTTGGACTCTCTCTAGTGATTTTTTTCTTTTTTTTTTTTTTTTTTTTAAAAAAAACTTGATGGCTTATGTTCCCAAATGTAGCTCTGTGTGCTCCCAGCTTCTTTAGGCTGGTAGATGAGGGAGGATATTGAGGTTTCTAATCTCTGATGCAGTAGAGAAAAATCTTTTTTTTCTTGTCAGATAGTCTTTGCACAAGTGCAGATCTAGCCCAACAGTTCCCTTGTTTTTTCAAGTACAAGTTCTGTTAAACCAGCTTTGGGAACCACTACTACTTTGTACCTAACTATAAGAACAACTCAGATTTGACACACTCAGAAATTTGGAAAATCTGGGTTCCAGCATGGTCTCATTCACCAGTCACCCGCTGAACTGCATGAGCGTAGGGCTAGCTTCTAAGCTTTTTATTATGTTTGTTAACTGCTTATTTCAGCTTTTGTCTCAAAATATACTAGGTTCACCGGTTTTATAAGACTTAGTATGAAAGCCTGTAGTGAAAAACTGAGTAAGAGGAAAATAAAACACAACCAACGTATCCAGCCAGGACAAATATTTGTGGTGCAATCTTGTAAAAAGAACTGCTTATTTTTCTCTTTTCGCATAAGCGCTTTCTTTTGTGTTCCCGGTAAATAAGTTAATTTAAGGTCACCCACGTTTCAAATCAAGCTTCATGTGCACTAGAAATCCAAAGCGTAACGCAAGCTAGTTGCATTTGAACTTACTCTAGCTCCGTATTTATTTTAAAACTCACCAGTTGTGTGAGGCTCAGCACGCTCTGTCTGCATTTAAATGCATTTAGAAAGATTGGCCGCTTTACTGTGAGAAAGGCCTTGTTTACTTGAGTGAAAAGTTAATGCTCTGTAATAACACATACAGCTTCTAGTCCTGGGACTCATTCACTGAGTGTTTGACTGGAGAAGTGAAATCCGCTTTGTTGCAAAGCAACACATTTCAGTGAAGCAAAAATTCCATTTCTGTTAAATCGCTTTCCAATTTTCAGGATAATGATGTGTTTAATTTACCACAAAACATGGTAAACTGCCTGCAGTATGAGTTTTGATTAGTCATTTAGATTCATTTTATTTAAGTCTAATCCCTTTTTTTCATTTAGTGAAATGTATCTGTAGGTTCTTTTGCTTAAGTTTATTGTTAGTCTTCTAGCACTTAATTTTGATATTTTAATGTTGGCAAAAACTTTGAGTTCCTGGTTTCTGAAAGGAATGATAGTTTTACTATCTGCTGTGCTAACCATGGCACAGAGAGGACCCAGAAGCCATTAAAGCTTCAAACAGTATGTGGATAATGTGCTGAACACATTCTCCTATTTCTAATTTTTGCTGTGAGCCATACAGTACCACACAGCCGAGATAATTTCCAATAGCATCATCTTTTCCTGAGTTTTCTTGAAGAATGTAAATGGCTTTGCAAGTTTCCTTCAATTGTTTTCTTTTACCGCTCCAGTCCACTAAGTACTCTGATCATTCCTCACTTCTGCTGGTGTCCAGCTATGGTGCGGAGAGCTGAAGATACGCTGGAGCAGATGGTGCCCTGTGTTTGGGGACTACAGGGAGCCAAGACAGTTTAGCTTCCCTGCTCCCCAGGACAAGGGTGGCTGAAGATAGCAGGTGGGGCTCCCTTCTTCTAAGGGTGCATGAGTAGGCCAAGGCGAAAGTGAAAGCAGTCTTTAGGTGCACCCCTTTTGGATGACTTCAGGGCTCGTAAGCATTAGCGCAAATTAGGGGAATGGGTGACTTATGATGAGTTCACCCCAAAATGCATGTTGTCCTCTCTTTGCTGGTTATCCTGCATTTGGGAAGTAGAAATTGTCAGGTTAAGTAATATTTCTCCCCACTGTCACCTTCTTGCATTTAGTTTCCTTTCTTCTACTTGTATTGGAGCACATAGCCAATATTTTTCATCCCCCTTCTCCTGGGTGGGGTGAGCAAAAGGTCGAGAGGGCTCACTATAACTTCTAAGCTGACACATTTCCAATATCATCATATTTTTGTGGCAATCAGCCGCAAACAAGCATTGGTGAGTGGGGTTGAAGACCAGCTTGTAGGTCTTTGCCAGTCCCGCCTTGCTGGGAGAAGAGAGGTCCTGCCCTCGTGCTGCCGCCTGCCCGCCCCACGGTCCCCCACGGCTGTCTCTTCACGTCGCCTCTTCAAATGTCCCGTGTGGAGAGGGGAGCCACAGCCCAGCGCCGGCCAAGCCCGAAGTGGCCTCTTGTAACCTCCCCCTGTAACTCGTCCTCCACCGTGGGCCTCCTAGGAGCAGGCTCCCAAGGTCTGCTCCTTCTCTTCGTCCCCAGACACGTTTACTTGCAGATGTAAGCAAAAAGCTTAAATTTTTGGAAGAACATCCGTGGGAAGCAATTTTCTTCCTGAACTCAGCGTTCCTATTTTAACACTATCCCAGGTTAATCTTTATTTCAACAATGACGTGTGGACGTTTGTGGAACTGTCTGCTCAATGTATATGTACAGCTGTCACCTGGAAAATAAACTGTTCGGTTCATAGAAACAGACCACAGCACACAGAGATGGGAAACTCAAAATAATAAGTATAATATATTAATATCATCGTCTTTTAAGTTTTAAAGATTTGATGCTCACTGAACAGTCACTCTGATCTCTCCCATTTACTTTGCATAGTTAACTTTATGTTCTCCGGTTATTAATCATTTGATGGTTCTTTCAGTCCTCCACCTTCCCAGAAAACTATTTTTCAACGTGGATATCCTATGCCTCTGTGAGGCATGGTATTTTGGGATTTGAAAAAAAACCCCTAGTAGTAGTATAGCACTCGAGAAATGCTCTAAATAAGAGGTGTCTGGCAAAGAAATAGTTGCTGCTTCTGCTGAAAAAGAGTTCAGACTATTATGAAGAATTGGTAGAAATTTGAGTGCAAGTTCCCTAAGGGAAAAGTGTATGTTTGTGGCTCTAGCCCTCAGGGCTGTTTGCAGGAGGACTCAGAAGCTTGTGTGGCTGTGTACAACAATTTTATACAGGTTGTAACACGTCTTGTTTATTAAAACTGGTTCGGGGGCATCTTGAGTGTTTGGCTAATATTGGAGAATTTACACAAAATTTACTATACTTATTTACGCAAAATATTAAGTGCAGTTTGAAGAAAAAAGAGATGATGCTCTAGCATAATAAAAGTAACTGACTTGGGGAAGATTTGCTATCGAAGCAAAACTAAGAAATCTGGGAACTCAGCCTGACCATGGAAACTACTTCTCTCACCACAAATATGACATGTACATTTTATGAAACCTACTTATTACCAGGGGCCAAATTCTGTGGTCCTCATGCAAGCACAACTTTCACTGAAAGTTCACTGAGGACGGTAGAATTTGGCCCCGAGCTATTTCTTTTCCATAGAAAATTACTTCATTTGTAATTTCCTCTTCTTATATTTCTCAGTAACTGCAGAAATGTGAGCTAGTCATTTAATTTCAAGTGAATAAAAGCTTTCAGGACTCTCTGTGAAATTGCAACTTTATCTTTCAGTGTAATAGAATAAAGGAGTAAATTTGTGGACGTGATGTTTTACTTAGAGGAAAAAAACATATTTGGATAACTACATAGACAGGAAACCAATGTAGATGCGTGATTTTTTCCATCTAAGTAAAATGAGAAAGATTTTGGATTTTGAACTGAAGAGCAGTGACTTGGGATGTTACAAACAGCTGAATTAATATTGGACTTCTGGGATGTTTCTGCGAGCACAACGCAGCCACAAGCTAGCGCTGAATGAGCTCTGGGTTACTTACATTACCCTAGCTAATTTTATTAGTGTGGTGCTCAACCTTGGCTGGTATACTCATTTCTCTGAGGCTAATATAAATATGTCCATACTGGGCTGTGCAGTGCCTTGTAGACGCATCCAGTGGGGAAGTGGAATCGGAGAATAACAGCATGGAATATACGGGGGGCTGAGGCGCGGGATGGGATTTGACCCTTGGAGCGTTTGTTTGGTACCCTGCAAATTCCGATTCCTCAGAGAGGGAAGGGAGCCGGGGCTGGCTGGAGTCAAATGGCTGAGTCAAAAGCTGCTACTATCAGTGTAATCCTGAGCAGGAGAATATCCATAGCCCGTAAGCAGCCATTACATCTGGCATCCCTTTTGACCATTTCCATTATGTGACCAAAGATTTAATAGCCACGCAGGAGAGAAAGAACAAACCCATCATAGCGGTTTGCTGTTAGATATGCCCACTCGGTGCCTTACCAGCAGACATCGGCACGTTCTTCCCATTCTCCTCTCTTTGCCAGTCCTGTGAGCGTAGCTAGCGCGGCACCGAGCCCGAGCTCGGTGCTCCCAGCTGGGACAGGGCCAGCCTGCAGAGCTGCGCGGGAGCTAGTCCCATCTCCCCAACGTTGGGTTACCTCTACAGGCGCGGTTTGGAGGAGCTGCTGCTGCAGTTCATTTTTGTGAGTAAACAGAGAGTGTGAATTTTCTGGCGTCGGCTCTTTGTGTTAGCAAATACATTTAAAACAATGACTTTCAGGTTTTAGCTGCAAGTTAGCTTTCTTTTCCAGACTGAATTGCGTTACTGATGCTCTTTGAATGTGACTTACCCAAGATTATTTTCTGAATTATGTATAAATTGTTTAATCACCTGTGAAACTTAACAACTTTCAACTTTTCATTTCATTAGCTGCGGGATGAATGTCGATTAAATGTGTTTGGAAGGCCAGAGCTTGATGACACATGCAGCAAACACCACTGAGGACTCCGTTTCATTTAATGCAGTAATAATAAACACTCCACGGGCAATATTTCAGCAATCAAGAACGCTTTTGCAGTCTTTTCTATCTATAAGTGTTTGGCTAAATGACAGAAGCGGGGCAGGGGGCAGGGAAGGGGGAAGGGTAAAAAATGAGTCAGACTTATTGCCTTAATGTAACCTTCCTGGCTGAAAGTATATTAATTGGCAAAATGAATTACCTCAGACTAGAGCAGAGAAAGGCCTCCATTGTGCGCAGCCGTGGCGTGAAACCTATACTCTTTGGCTTGCATGTTCTTTCCCCGGCGTCATGATCCAGCCTGTCCGATCAGCAGGCTTCAAAGTCAGCCTTGCAAGATTTATAGCGCCTTTCAATTGGAAGCTCTTTCATTCAGTCTGTTTGTGCATTAAGTCAAGTTACTTTGAAGTATTTCGTGGTGAAAAACCTCCCTCCCATGCAGAAGCTGCTCCCAGCGTCATCCTGCGATGCAGCATGGTGATACTTCAGCCTGCAAGGGTTAACGTGTGGGAAAATGGGTCATTATTTCTTCATTTATACAAGAGCTCAATGCCTGGAGCCCTTGCCAGGACCACACGAGACCCAAGAGCGGAGCCTACCTCCTTCCCAGCCCTAAGGTTGAGGTCCAGCGATAACCACGGGTAGCAGCGACCCGATCATCTGCTGGGATGGAAGGACGAGGGCAGTCACACGGGGGCTGCCTGGGTTTCATCAAATGACAGCTCCGTGTAATATGCTTGCCTTGCGGCAAGGACTCGAACCGGTCTCTGGCCCAAAGCGTTTCATTATCGTTGCTTTTTTCGCAGTCCAGCAAATGGTGAATTGTTGTATCTGTTTGAGATTGAAGGGGACAGCGACGCAATCTTGGGTAAAACAGGCGTGGTCATCGTTTCTCTTTTGAGTAAAAGGGGCCATAACTCATGTGTTTTATGCTCCACTATCACTCTCTCCTCCTTTTTGTTATGTATTTAAAGAAGGGAACGATCCTGGTTTTTTCAGGGACCCTCGGTGAAGAATTTGGTTAGCGGAAGATGTCGTGCTGATTCTTGGCTGAAAATAAGTGTAATAGACTGGCAAAACTAACATGAGCTTGTAAAACTCTTCATTGCCTTTTTTTGGATTTGACAGAGGAAAAGCTTAAGAGAATAACTACTGAGAGATTGCACATGAATAAACATGCTATTTCTCACTCGTTTCTGCTCACCAGAGTTAAGTATTAGAATAATAAGGAGGATGAAAGCCGTAGGTTAAATAAGTTCAGTCCGATTTCCCGTAAGCCAATATCTCATCCGAGTGAGCATTATTTGCTGCTCTAGATGGTTGCTGCTACAGAGAAATTGAGTCTGAATGGGGGAATGGAGACTGTGCAACCTTCTCACCCACTCAGAGAAGGTCTCCCCAGGTCAGGGGTGCGACCGGCAGTGGAAAAGCCGCGCAGAAAGCTGGGGTTTGCCACTGTTTCCGCTCTATTTGTTCTGCGGATAAATAAATTGAGGGCTGGAGTTTTCAGGGCTGTCAGTGTGCCACCTTTGAACGTCTTCTCTTAGAGAAATAGGAAAGTCAACCACATCTTCAAATTGGTCCTAATTGTTACAGGAAGGCTTCTGAGTGGTTCCAAGATCATCTTTTTTCCACTGAGCTTGTATTACAAAATATTTCTGGAATTAGATGGAGCAAGAAAAATAACAACTTCTTTTTTTTTTTTTTTTCTTTCTTTCACAACTTGTACTTTATGTCGAGATGCCTTTGAAACAAATCTGACCCTGTCCTGTATGTTGAATTGGCTTTCTTGCTCTGTGAACTGTGACATGCTCAAGCGCTAGGCTTTAAATCAGGGATGGCAGACCTTGGATTAGCATGGCGGTATGTGTAACCTCTAGCATTTTGTATCCCGCTTTCCCGCAGGGTCCCCTGCCCTCACTGGCACTGGAACCATTGCTGTCACGGTGGATGATGTCAATGACAATGTCCCCACATTCGCCTTTAATGTGTATTCTGCCACTGTTCCGGAGGATGCACCTACGGGGACAGATATTTTGCTCGTAAACTCCTCAGATGCTGACGCTTCTACAAATGCTGTTATTAGGTAGGTCATTTACTGTTGCTCTATGTAATACTGCCTCATACCTTGCCTGAAGATGTTTTTCCCCAGCGTCCATCACCAACGTGCCATAAAGCTGTAACACACCAAAGGACAGCTGTATAAGTGTATCTAA
Source organism: Fregata magnificens (assembly GCA_013389945.1). Classification (NCBI taxonomy): domain Eukaryota; kingdom Metazoa; phylum Chordata; class Aves; order Suliformes; family Fregatidae; genus Fregata; species Fregata magnificens. Next base: position 378,436 of record WAAD01005996.1, read on the forward strand.
ATTATTTTGGAAAATCTGGCTTTTTTGTTGTTTATAGGCTTTTAGAATTATATTAAGGACAAGTAGAGTTGCAGGGTTATTTTAGTTTTTTACTAAGTGAAAAGTAAACGAGTTTAACTTGCACCTGAGTGTAATTGTTGATAGGCTAGATTTATATTTCTCAATAAGTGTAGAGGTAGGTGAATTAAAAAAATAAAAAACAAAGAAACCCTGAAACTCCAAATAATATCACAAATGGATTAAGCACTTTAGCTTGCAGTCTTTATATATACATTCTCTACATAAGAAAATACGATATAGGCTGTGAATGATCATCATTACTGACTACCATCAGCTTGTGTAGCCTTTGGAAAGGCTTTTGCCTTCTATGTAGCATAGCTTTTAGGATTGAGGCCTTGTAATGAAGGATATAGTTGATAGATATAATACAAATCTTTTAAAATGTATTCCTGAAGAAGCTGGAAACCGTTGTTCTTGGAGGCTGACAGACTTCTTAAATATTAATCAAAGGAGCTTTCAGGAAGGGCTTGGTGGGAAGCGGAAGATGTACTTTTCAAGCGTCATTAACAAATTTGCTACAAAAGCTGACTTTGGGGCAGAGTTAAATAATACATTTTTTTTTTTCACTTATGTTCATATGAAACCACTCACCCTAAAAAAAGTACCGAATGTATTTTGCAGCTCTAGTCATCTTTAAACTTTAATTTTTAAGCTAGGCAAATCTAGAAATCAGTATCGTATCACATTTTTGCATAAAAATGTCCAAACTAGTGGATAATGTTAATTTTGTGATAGCATACGTATGTTTGGGGAAGGCTTCAGTATCTTATTTTGAACCTTAAATGGCCTTACAGACCTAACTGTAGTTTAGGTGACTGCTTATGCAGACTTGGATGCATTTATAATAACCTAGCCGAGCAGGTACAATATCACCCAACATGCCAATACAGAAGTTACGGGAGACGCTGTGGACCGCTGAACGGTCAACAGAAACCACCACCTGCCTTGCCGTTGCATTCACGTCTTTTCATGTAGTAAGCAATTTTCACTGAAAGCCACCATGTTCCTTGGGTAAATTTATTGTCAGTTAACATCTTCGGTTTAGAATGAAAATTACACAAGGTGAGGCATAAAGTTTATCCCATTCAGAAAACCAGTAAAAAGTTAGAATTTGGCATTTTTGCTTTAAATGCCAAATGCTTTGCAGAACTCAGTTGATGCAACTTAACTGGGCAGTGGGCTGAACACTGGCCATTCCCAGTTTCACAGACTGTAGTAATGAAGATGCTGAGTGGCAGTGACAAGCTAATGGAATACAAAGCAGTTTCGTATTAGTTATTAATCGGAAGGACACGTAGGTAATCTCGTCACATTCAGCTGTTGTGACTGCAAACTTTCAAACTTACAAAACAGGATATAAAAGTAGCTTCTTTATTTACTTTTGTTAGTTCACCTCAGTTCGTTCTTCAAAGTGCGTAAGAATATCACTGTGGTTGTCACTTTTTTAAAAAAAGGAAGTAAAATAAAACAGAACTGTGTTATGGCAAAACAAGCGTGTATAAAATACTGTAATATTTTCTTTCCAACTAGCTACACGCGAAAAATAGAAGCTTTATGTTTTGGCATCTTTTAATATTTGAAAAGCATCCAAAATTACCATTTATTAAATTGCAAAACAATCAAGCTTTTAATTATATTCATTCTTACTCTAAGAGACTATTTCTGGCAAGCTCCTTTAGAAAAAAGAATTCCATACAAAGCATGAACGATTGTAATGATTGCATCCCGTAATCCGAAATTATCAGGGCGCTCTCAGATTTCTTTGGTGTGGTTGAATTGCTTTATTATCTCTGCCATTAGTCTTTGTCATTCACTCAGTACTTCATAGTAGGATAGTTGATAAAAATATTTTTTTCCTTCGTAAGTAGCTATTTAAAAATTGTTTTCAGGTTTTGTTTTACACTTTTTAGACTCAGGAACATACTTTGTTTTTCTTGGACAGAATTTGTCCAGATTCAGCACTTAGAGTAATGCAAATCTTAAAATATGGCTGGTGTTACAAAACTGGCAAAAGCTAGAGGGACCAGAACATGCAAGGTCTTCTTGTTAGGGGTGTTGAGCACTCAGAACTCCTTTTCAGTCTTGTTTAAGCCTGTTTCAAAATCAAATCTTTGGTTTCCAAAGACAGTATGTAAAATCCTCTGCTAAAATTTTCATGTAAAGTCAAAAAATGGACTGTGTCATGCAAGAAGTAGATAATCTTCTGCAAAACTGTTACATATCCATACATGCCAACTCTTTTTCTCTTATTTCTGGTGATAACCTGTGAAGTCATTAAAGGAGGCTGATGAGGTTGTTAATGGCAATGCACACTTTAGCAGTCTTGTTAAAGATAGTATAAATAAGAGGGGTCAGCGCAGACTAGTCAAAAGGCCAGATTTTAAGCGCTTCAGTCAAATTCCTTTATGCTAGTTGTCACCATGAACATTTTGGGGTTTTGTTTCTTTTTTTTGGCTTGGGTTTGGAATTTTTTTGTAACTATGCTGAGATACACATTGTCCAGTCGGTTTGCATGCAGTTCTACTCAGATATAACTCAGAATATCCTATGGCAAATGTAATTTGTCTTTATTCTCTTTTTTAAAAAAAATATTTTCATAGAGTCTTTCCAATGCTAAAGCTTGAGCCGTTCTATATATGTGGAAATACAGAAGAGAAAGTCCCTGTCTTCTGCGACACCTCACACAGGGTTAAAACATTGCAAATCACAGATGAAGCTTGCCCGTGCTGCTGGTATTTAGGGAGATTTAAGTGGTGCTTTAGGCTTTGTGCACGTTCTTTCCACCCTAGATGCACATTGCTATGGCTGGAGAATAATTACATATGGCCATCATATTATGTCATAATTAAGCAATTAAAGTACGCTCATGGCAGTCTGTAGAGATTAATGACTGAACAGGAGAAGTTGCCACAGCTTATTACACAGGCTGGCTATCAATCCTCTAGGTAAAGCTTCTGGCATGTGTTATTATTTCTGTCATAACCTGTTCTGATTTTAAAAAGGTGAAGATAGGAATATTACTCTGTTTCATAAAAGCCATTTTCTTCTGAATCTTTTATAGAATCATATATCTCAAAAAAAGCCGCTACTGTGCTGTACCAGGCTCCTCTGAAGCAGCAATGCTAATCACAGCAGTGTTGGTTTTTGTCAGGGTTATAATATTGAATATGGGAATTGGTCATTTTAGCCAGTTTTTGTTTCCTTTGTTTTGTAGAAAACCCATTATCTGAATTAATAAAAAATGTAATATTAACAGACTACCTTTAAAAATACAGCCCAGTGCTCCATGTATCTTTGAGATTCATTCTGTATGAACACAAGCTGGGTAAGCATTCAAAGAGAAGGGACAAATTCATTGTGCTAGTAAGCCAGAGGTAGCCCGTCCGACGCACTGCAGTCAGCACACAGTTAGTTCTTATCAAATCACATTTTTGCACACACACACACACACACGAATGTGTGCACATACATGTACACCAATCAAGGGTCAAATTCTGGTCCCAATTAGTCTCTATTAACGTAGCTCTGTGGTTACTAATTTGCTATGAATTACTGTGAATTAACATTGAAATCTTGAATAGCAAAACTTAGCTCAGTATCAGGAAACAATATGAATTATAAATCCTTGTATTATTTTGTAAAATTGTCATCCTTTTATTTCAGAAAATAGTATGTTTTCTAGTTGTATTCTGCGGATTCAGTTAAGAGCTATGTCAGCCTTTTGGAATAACACTTAATGCATTAGCCCAGGGAAATTGGGCTCCAATTCCAAGAGGATACCTCCAGTAGGCAATTTTGAGAGTATGTCCAACTGTATCTCCAAATGTACAAAGGCTCAGTCTGCTCTTCATTTATTAGAAATCTGTCTGTGTTAAGCAACTATGCTTGCAAATCCCCAAAAATGTTATTTATGACAGGTCTTGAAATATGGAAGAGAAAAAAAGTGAAGACAGCTGGACAGTCAGAAGAAAATCTGTGGGTTGATACCCATCAGCATGGTGGTCTGAAGAGTATAGAAAATTGTTATTATCTTAAGGCAGCAGGCTGCCTTATGAAATACTCATCAGATTTTTCTTCCTTGTTTTTTTCTTTCAAACAGCTATAGGCTTACCGGTGGCAATTCGCAATTCACAATCAACCCATCAACAGGACAAATCATCACCAGTGCTCTCCTCGATCGAGAGGCAAGGGAGAACTACACTTTGGTGGTGGTGGCGAGCGACGGGGGCTTCCCCAGGGCTCTCTCCAGTTCCACCAGCGTGCTCGTCTCTGTCACCGATGTGAACGACAACCCGCCCAAATTTCAACACCATCCCTACGTCACCCACGTCCCATCACCTACCAGTTCAGGTAACCTGATCAGTGGCGGTGCTTGGGATACTTCAGATTGCATAAACATCTCAATGAAATGCGAAGCTGTGCCACAAGAAATGTTTCTGAGACGTTCCTCTGCAGCTGTTTTCCAGGTTTTGTTATCTTGGTGTTGCGTGGGAATGAATAACGGCAAGACTCAATATATCACCCGCAATTTAGCAATTTTTTTTAGTTTCTTCCATCCAAATTCAGTTATTTTCCTGCATATGTAAGGAAGACATAGTGTAAATGAGCACCCACTCAAACAAGTGATTAAACTATTTTGCCAGGGTGAGGAAGGCAATGGCCTCTTTTTTCCTCTGAAGGTCTCCTCCTGCATGTAGATGTTCTTTTTCCACCCTGAGCAATTCTTAGAGGGTTTTGTCAACCTCTTCCAAAAAGGCCATATCTATATCAGATGTTAATTGTGTTGTCTTTCCTTGAGCCAAGTGCTGGAGTAAAATAAAATAAAATAAAAGTCAACCAGCAACCTTCCTTATGTGGAACCTACACCCAAATTAAAATGACTTCACTCAATGCAGGAATTAATTTCTGATTCAGTTTATGTTTAAACAAGCCTGATAAATAAATACATTAGAAATGGGCAAGTCCAAAATACAAATATTTTCTATTTGCAGAATTGGCATTGCAAGAGGAAAGAAAGGAGAATATGTGTATTTGCATGAGGATGGAGAGAATTTACTGAAAGATTCAGCTATTTTGACGGTTTTTTTCCAAGATTTGAAATGGACTAATACCAGGACCTCTACTATCTCAAAACAGTCAAAACGATTTTAATATGATCGCTGTATTACCAGGGATTCACCAAACTGCAGTCAGAGTGGTTGGCTCTGGAAGTCGGCGACGCTGTGTGTTTTCACATGCATATGCATACATGGATATGTGATGCCTACAGAGAGGATTCCAAGACAAATGGTTTACAAAACAAATTTTCCTTTAAAAGAACAAAAAAAAAGGGCTCATTTCCATGTCTTGTGTTTTCTCTCTAAATTTTAAACAATTGCAAATACTTCTCCTTTGTATGGAAGAATGAATTTGTTTACAATTCTTCCCTGTTTCCAGAACGGCATTATGAAATTATTTTATTATTGCATTGGTGAATCTTTGTGTATTCTGAGTAGGGCACAGTGCCTTTGTGTGGTTCTTTTTGGGATGTTTCTTTAAATGTGTTTGAGGAGTACGCATAGGTTTAACTGATGTTTTCTGGCAATATCTTTTTGGATGCTGTTTGTATGAAACCCATTATAACTAAAAACACATAGAAAGCCTAAGCTAAGTTTACTCTGTTTTTAACTTAGCAAAAACCTGGGGATGCATGCACTTTTTTATTTGCAACTTCCTCAGCTGATAGTTTGCTTTCATTTAAAAGGAAATGTTAATATCTTTTCACATTATTTTGACAATGATGTTATTAGCAGGCATGGCGTCCATTAAAAAAAAAAAAAAAAACAAACAACTTTATTGTAGTCCAGTGTAGCATCTGAAATAGCTTTTCCCGAAAAAAGAACAAACCCTCATAACTTGGTCAAGACTTTTGCTTTTATTCCAATCACAGAATATCGAGTGTACATTTTGAAAGAAAAAGCTTAATTTCCTTATTATTTTTAATCAAGTTTAAAAGGGGAAACTAGTAATAATAATAATTAATAATATAATATGCTTAACTGAAGTAAAAATCTTAATTTTTTCCTGTCCTATTTCTCACAAGGGTTTGAATACTGTTCTTGTCTAAATAGTCCTCCCCCTGGAGTACAAATCATTGCACATGACAAATAGTGACATGAAGTATAGTTCTAAGGGGACGCTGTCAAAGTCATTCCTGCCTGTAAATGATTTTGCCTTAAGAGGTTGAAAACAACATGATTTTTGTACAGGAGTGAGTATTTTCTAAATTTCAGTACCAGTAAAACATCAACAGAGTGTTCTGCAAATTGGTTGGACAGTGTCAAAGTTGAAAGACGTGCCGTGCATTAGACCTGTAAACTCCAGTGCAAAAGAACACCCTGGATTCTCCTTGCAGATGGGCAAATATAGAGGTTAATGCAAATGGTTGCCCACATAGTCGAGCTCATTGTGAAGCGTAAATTCGAAAGACCTGAAACATAATATAGTCATGTTATTGCAATAGTTTTGTATTTCTATGTGATTTTACCCCTTCCTCAGAGGACCAGCATGCTTTTACAAATGCAGTTCCATTAGTTACTGTCCTCAGAATACTCTTACAAAATCAGAAGCGAGAGGCTATGGGGGACAAAGCAGCAGCAGCTGGGGTATAGGAAGAAAACAGGCTGCGAGGGAAGGTGGGTGTGTAGGGTAAATGTCCATGGGTGCTGCCTGTTCACTTGTGTAACCTCAATAGTTGTTGAATTCCAGTTGTTGGTTTTTTTTTTTTTTTTTTTTACGTGGACAAATAAACTATGAGTAATTAAAAAAAATCAAAATAACATTCAATCTTGTTAGATTTATGGCTTTCATAATGTGTATGTTCTAGAAATGGGATGCTAGACTTCCAAGAAGTTATAGGTCTGTTTTCCAGTGCAGATGTATGTGGAGCCACTGACATCCGTTCAAACCCACATTTTTTGGCCGCGTGCATGTCTTGCAGGCTCACAAACTCACATACCCCTTGTTGAACTTACCATCTTGTGAAAAAAGCAGTTCATTTTCAGAGCAGCGTAAGGAAGAGCGTAATGCTCCAGGACGAATATCGGGAGGGGGACCCTCTCGAGTGCTTCCAAGTGAAAAGTTGGAATTGCCTTTCCCATGATCAGTGCATCTGAAGATAACCTAACTCTGTTCTCCGTTTCAGGCTTGTTCGTGTTTGCTGTGACCGTCACTGATGCGGATGCTGGCTCCAACGCTGAGCTCCATTATTCCCTTGTGGGGAAAAACTCCGAGAAATTCCACATCGATCCAGCGAGGGGGGCGATCCTGGCTGCGAACCCGCTGGCGGGAGAGTCCGAAGTCACCATTTCTGTTCACGTGAGGGACGGCGGTCAGTACCCCAAGACAGACTCTACAACCGTCACCGTGAGGTTTGTGAACAGAGCAGAATTTCCTCGCGTTCAGGCAGATCAGGAGACCTTCACGTTTCCTGAAAACCAAGCGGTCGGTACGCTTGTCACCACCGTCTCCGGGACTTCAGCCAGGGGAGGCTCCTTGTCTTACTACATCGCCAGTGGTAACCTGGGCAGCACTTTCCTGGTTGACCAGGTGACGGGACAGCTTTCTGTCGGGCGGGCTTTAGATTTCGAAGCCATACAGAAATACGTGGTTTGGATCGAGGCCAGAGATACGGGCTTTCCTCCCTTTTCCTCATATAAGAAACTGGAAGTAACGGTGATAGACGTCAATGATAACGCGCCGGAGTTTGAGCAAGATCCCTTCATTGCAGAAATAGTGGAGAACCTGTCCCCGCGGAAGATACTGACGGTGGCTGCTGTCGACAGGGACAGTGGTCTAAACAGACAGCTAAATTACGAAATAATTGAGGGCAATACGGAAAATAGTTTCAGTATCAATCGAGCAACTGGTGAGATCAGAAGTGTCAGGCCCTTGGACAGGGAGAAGTTGTCTCGATACACACTAACCGTAAAAGCTTCAGATAAAGGCACCCCACTCCAAAGCACGACTGTCAAAGTTATCATTAATATTTTAGATGAAAATGACAATGCTCCGAGGTTTTCCCAGATATTCAGTGCTTCCGTGCCTGAAAATGCACCTCTGGGTTTTACGGTAACCCGAGTCACGACGTCAGATGAAGACATTGGGGTGAACGCGGTCAGCAGGTACTCCATAAGGGATACGAGTCTCCCGTTTACCATAAATCCCAGCACGGGGGACATCACCATCAGCAGACCACTAAACAGGGAGGACACAGACCGCTACAGAATCAGGGTCTCTGCACATGACTCCGGGTGGACGGTGAGCACGGATGTCACCATATTTGTCACAGATGTCAACGACAACGCCCCACGATTTACAAAGCCATCCTATTACCTGGAGTGTCCCGAGCTTCCTGGGATTGGATTGAAGGTCACCCAGGTTTCAGCCACCGATCCCGATGAAGGGTCGAACGGCCAAGTCTTCTACTTCATAAAATCCCAGTCCGAGTTCTTCCGAATTAATGCAACCACGGGGGAAATTTTCAACAAGCAGTATTTAAGGTACCAAAACTCCAGCGGTTCCAGCAATGTCAACATTAATAGGCACAGCTTCATCGTTACTTCTTCAGACCGAGGCAGTCCTCCGTTAATGAGCGAGACAACCGTCACCATTAACATAGTAGACAGCAACGACAACGCACCGCTGTTCCTCTCTCGTAAATATTTTACTCCTGTTACTAAGAATGTGAGGGTTGGCACAAACTTAATTAAAGTTACTGCAGTGGATGACAAAGACTTTGGCTTGAATTCTGAAGTGGAGTACTTTATCTCTGATGAAAGCAAAACTAATAAATTCAGACTGGACAGGAGTACAGGCTGGATTTCTGTGTCATCTTCACTAATGGCTGATTTGAACAAAAACTTTCTGTTTAAAGTGAAAGCAAAGGATAAAGGTAATCCTCCACTCTCATCCGAGGTAGCTGTTGAAATAGTAGTAACAGAGGAAAACTACCATACACCGGAGTTTTCTCAAAGCCGTATGAGCATTACTATCCCGGAGAGTCACTCTGTTGGAACAGTGGTCAGGACGGTTTCAGCCCGAGACAGAGATGCCGCTATGAACGGATTAATCAGATATAATATTTCCTCTGGAAATGAGGCTGGCATCTTTGCTATTAATACAACTACCGGTACACTGACACTAGCAAAACCACTTGATTTTGAGTTACGCCAAAAGCATGAGCTAGTTGTTACTGCCACGGATGGAGGATGGGTGTCCAGAACAGGCTACTGCAGTGTCACTGTTAATGTCATTGATGTGAATGATAATTCTCCAGCATTCAGCCCTGAGGATTACTTTCCCAACGTGTTAGAAAATGCCCCCAGTGGGACAACTGTTATTCGTTTAAATGCCACTGATGCTGACTCTGGACCTAACGCTGTGATTGCGTATGCTATTCAGTCCTCAGATAGTGACCTCTTTGTCATTGACCCCAATACGGGAACGATCACCACCCAGGGATTTTTAGATTATGAAACAAAGCAAAGTTACCATTTAACGGTGAAGGCTTTTAATGTTCCAGATGAAGAGAGGTGCAGCTTTGCTAGTGTCAACATCCAGTTAGAAGGGACGAATGAATATGTGCCCCGTTTCGTGTCCAAACTTTATTATTTTGAGGTTTCTGAGGCAGCTGCCAGAGGTACTGTTGTGGGTGAAGTTTTTGCAAGTGATCGTGATATGGGAACTGATGGAGAAGTCCACTACCTTATCTTTGGCAACAGCAGAAAGAAAGGCTTCCAGATAGATGAGAAAAGTGGCCAGATCTATGTTTCAGGACCGCTCGACAGAGAAAAAGAAGAACGGATCTCTTTGAAAGTCCTCGCAAAAAATTTGGGGAGCATTCGTGGTGCAGATATAGATGAAGTAACTGTTAATATCACCATACTGGATGCCAACGATCCTCCTGTATTTACCTTAGGAACCTACAATATACGAATCAGCGAGGGTGTTCCTCCAGGCACCCATGTCACGTTTGTGAGTGCCTTTGATTCAGATTCTGTCCCTAGCTGGAGCAGGTTTTCCTATTTCATTGGGTCTGGCAACAACAACAGCGCCTTTTCTATCAACCCGCAGACAGGACAGGTGACGGTCACCGCAGAGCTGGATCGAGAAACATTGCCTGTGTACAACCTGTCTGTGCTGGCCATCGATTCGGGAACGCCGTCTGCTACAGGAAGTGCCTCTTTATTGGTAACTTTGGAAGATATCAATGACAACGGCCCTACCTTGTCCACCAGCCAAGGAGAAGTCATGGAGAATAACCGTGCGGGAACTCTTGTGATGACGCTTCAATCCTCAGATCCCGATCTCCCTCCCAACCAAGGTCCCTTTACGTATTACTTGCTCAGCACTGGCCCCGCAACCAGCTACTTCAGCCTTAGCACTGCTGGCGTGCTGACAACGACGAGAGAGATCGACAGGGAGCAAATCAGCGATTTCTACCTGTCAGTGATTACGAGAGACTCTGGCGTTCCTCAGATGTCTTCCACAGGAACTGTGCAGATCAAGGTAATAGACCAAAACGACAACCCGTCTCAGCCCAGAACGGTAGAAATCTTTGTTCACTATTATGGCAACCTCTTCCCAGGTGGAATTTTGGGCAACGTAAAGCCGCAGGATCCAGACGTGCTAGACAGCTTCCATTGCTCCCTCACCTCAGGAGTCACCAGCCTCTTCAGCATTCCTGGGGGTACCTGCGAGCTGCACTCGCAGGCGAGGTCCACGGATGGCACGTTTGACCTGGCTGTCCTCAGCAACGACGGGTTGCACGGTGCCGTCAGCAGCAGCATCCGGATTTTCTTCGTGGGCTTCAGCAATGCCACCATTGACAACAGCATCCTTCTCCGCCTGAGCGCCCACAGCCTGCGGGATTTCCTGACGAATCACTATCTCCACTTCTTGCGCATCGCCAGTTCCCAGCTGACGGGGCTGGGCACTGCTGTCCAGCTCTACGGGCTGTACGAGGAGAGCAACCACACCTTCCTGATGGCGGCCGTCAAACGCGGCAACAACCAGTACGTGAATCCCAGCGGCGTGGCCACCTTCTTCGAGAGCATCAAAGATGTCCTCTTCCGCCAGAGCGGGGTGCGGATCGAGGCTGTGGACCACGACTGGTGCCTGCAGAGCCCCTGCCAGAACGGAGGGAGCTGCCTGAGGAGGTTGGCGGTGAGCCCGGCTCTCAAGAGCTATGAGAGCGTCCCTGTCATCATCGTGGCCAACGAGCCCCTCCGGCCCTTCATGTGTAGGTGCATGCCAGGGTACGATGGGAGTCTGTGTGAGACAGACATTGACGAATGCCTCCCTTCCCCCTGCCACAACGACGGGACTTGCCACAACTTGGTGGGGGGCTTCTCGTGCAGTTGCCCAGAGGGCTTCACCGGCATGGCCTGCGAGAGGGACGTCAATGAGTGCCTTTCCAACCCGTGCAAAAACGGTGCCGCCTGCCAGAACTTCCCGGGAAGCTTCAACTGCGTTTGTAAAACCGGGTATACAGGTACGCTTTTACTTCTCTGTATCTTACGGTCCAGAAGAGATGGAAAGAGGGCAGAAATGTGCCTTTTTAGCACAAGATTGTCGGAATATGAGCATCCCCAGTAGGTCAAGAGGTCATGCAAAATGAGGTATTTGTAGTTATGAAAACTCAGAAGACCAGGTGCCCACGGTATTATTTTATTTTAGCTCTGTCCTCAGGCAAATCTCACTTCCCTGATTTGCATTAGAACAGAAAGATTTTACAAGAGCTATTTTAATTTATTAAATAAGTAGAAACCATTTCCAATGCTTAAGTATGATTTTTCTGTTCTTGTTATTGTTATGCATATTGTGGTAGCACTTCAAGTCTGCTAGGAGTGTGCCAAGCAAGGAAGTCGGCCTCTGCCCCAAATTGCTTACAGTCATACAAGACAGAAAACAGATGAAGGATATGGGGAAAAAACAGAATTCAGGCAAAATGATCAAGCACGTCTGCTCCATATTTTGTCCCTTTGTCATTTATTTTTTTCATTAACAACAGAAATGTCTGCAGCATTTCTACCTCTTCTGAGTACTTTTTCTCTAATATTTATTACACATTCAAACACAGCAGCGTTTTATCCCTAGAAAAGCAGGCTGATGTTTGCTTCTGTCATGAGTATGATATTTAAGGAAGGTCTGAACAATTTTAACCATTGCTTGTGGCCACTTTTTGCAGACATCATGAAAAAATCTAACCAGAAAAGACTAGATGAGGCTTTCATTACCTTTTCTAAGGAGTATTTCTGTATTGCAGATGCCCCAGGGCAGCCCAGGTCGGCACAGCCGTGCTCGTTATGGTGTGGGTATTTGGGCTTGCCACCGCTGCCACCAAAACTCATTTGTAACCAGTGGCGTGATTGGGGGTTGCTTGTTCTTTTGGGTTTTTTCTTAAAGCAGATTAGTACAGGAGATGTGATACACTTTATTGCAAAGGAGAGGGTTAACCAATTTCAAAATAAAGGTTTAACTATTTCATTTAAAGCACAACGACAGCAGCGGGTGCGTATTCAGTGTGAAAGGTCTGTTGATATAAAGGACACTGATGTGATCTTTTGTGTGAACCTCACAAATGTACTACTGAGCCTCAGGTCAGGAGCAATTATTGTTAATTGACAAGCAGTTCTAATTAAGTTACCAATCCAAGATTTTATTTCATGTTGTATTAGTACATCAAATTATTTTGCCAGGAGCATGGCCAAATAATTCTAGGGCACCTATCCCCCGTAACTCTTTAGATCATTAGCACCAGAGATTACATGGGCATATGCTTGCTGTTGCAATGAAGCAAGACACTTCATTAATTCTAGCAGCATACTATAGTATACGCCTCTAGCCTATAATTTGAAACGTTAAAGAAACGTCCAGCTAATTTTTTCTGGTATTAAAGCTCTTATCTTAATGTTCAACCCTTATGTCAGCTAAAAATAAAGCCCTACATGTGACAGGCTCGAAAAAAGAACGTTTTAACTAAGAAAATGAGAGACTCTTACGGTTTGAAGTGTTGGATTTCTTTCATGGCATGGATTCAATGTGGCGTCTGATATGAGCTTTCTTAAACTCCTTGTCAACACGAATAACTTTAAAATAGACTACCACTGAGGCAGACGTTTCTATTTGGGAGTCAGATCTTTTAAAATCAGTTGGCCATTGCAGAATCAAGAATTATTTAAGTGTCTGGAGATTAATTGATCAAGACAGAAAACAAATGGCACCAAAGTATGTAATTAAAAACCAAAATATCTTCGGAGTTGAATATCAACAGAGCTTATTAGATAAGATCACAATTAATATTCAGTATATTTAGACATTTTATGTCTGCAAAAGCATATTTGAAATTCTGCGGATTTAGTATTCAATAGGTTCTGCAAACAAATGTCAGAATACAGATTGTTTGAGAATGCTTGACATAGAGACTATTATGTCATTATTATACTGCCAACAGAAAGAGAACACAGCTGCTTGGGCATTTAATCCTGATTCATATATGATTAAAGATAGCCATAGTGAATGTAAAAATAAAGCCTGAAACTGTTTCTTTATGAATATCAACCTTGAGTGCCTCAGCAAAAAAAAAAAAAGACATCCAAAAATAGTGAATTTCTGATTCAGTTTACCATATACATAGCTTTGCTGCTTCTTTTGGAATGAAAATACAGTCTCATAATTGAATTTGCATGCTTGGTAAAAAAATATTTACACGGTACTGCATACAACTAGAAATTAGTATTTTCTGAGACAGACTCTCTGTTCACCGTAAATTAGAGTGCATGAGCTGTAGACCTTTATAATGGCCTACCTGAAAACTGAGAGTCTTACTTTTCCTTGATTTATTATGTTTTGTCAGCTGCATTTCACTTCATCATGCTGCAAAGGTAATGTAGTTCTTTTCACTGAAAAGGATTATAAAGACTGATTACCTCAGAGCAACATCATTAGGGTTTAAACAATCTGTTATAATTACGTCTCTTAATGATGGTCAGGTTTTGTTTTTAAAATAATCACTTTCTGGAGGGAATATACTTTGTGATTTACAGTAGTTGTCTGCCCTTCCTTTGAACCCTTCATTTCCTGTTTTCCAGGACTCATTAAGATGAAGGAATGTAGGTTTGTGAAATTGTTTCAAATGCAAGATGAAACTATTAGAACAACCGCTTTAAAAGATGGACACAGAGAACCACAAAAACTAAAACTCTCAAATCAGCTGAAATCTAACCCAAGAGCATTCAGCTGGTATCTGTTCCTGTTACATTTTCCAATTAAAAAAAAAAAAAAAATTCTCAGAACGTTAGATTTTTGCATAAGCCCCTGCATGTGATATCATCAGCTTGAGGTGATGAATGATAAATGCTGAATGCTCTCTGTTATCAATTATCCAGCGTTATCCTAATTTTCATGGTCTTCAAAAAAGATCTTTCTGACACAGAAATGAATACCCTGAATCTTTCCATATTTCAGCTGAGAAGAGATCTATAAACTCAACTAACTGCAATGCTCCCCTGAACTGGAGTGTTACGGGGGTGGCTCTGGTTTGGAGTCTCCCTGGTTGCCAAAACATTGGCTGAGATGTTTCCTTCCCCTCGCTGGATTTGGTACCCTGAAACACTAATCAAACATACATGATTAGCCTAATTCTTTATGCTGTCCAGATAAAATTATTCCCCAGCTGAGAAGCGCATAGTAGTCCGAATGTGTGAAAATGGTTCTTGAAAGTTGACTTGCGTAAGCCATGAAAACACGTTTATCTCATAATTTTTCAAGGCACTTTAGTTAGGTGGGATAAAGGTCTATCAGAACATTACTCTTCAATTCATGTTGTAAAAAATCAGCAGAATGTTGTGGAAAATGACCTCTGAAAATCAAAACTACTCTAGTTTTGTGAGGTTAAGATCATTGGCGTTATCTTTCTGGAACGCAGTAAAACTGAGCGCTTGGGTTCAGGTGAGGATGCTTTTAGGCATAGTTGCAAACAGTTTCTTATCCTTTGCAATCCGATAAGGTTCCTTGAATGATTTGTTTTATCTGTGCAAGAGGGAATTTCAGAATAGCTAGTACGTCTGTAAATTCTCTACTTAGGAAAAACAGTCCTCTCTAAAACTCCTTCTTTTCTTTTTTTCTTTTCCCTCCACAAAAAACAGTGTCTAAATAGAAGCATAATATCTTAGGCAAAACAGTAAAAACAATGGGTTTGCAAGCTATGTTTTGTTTTTCCAAATCTAAATCTTTAGTACACACCTTATTGTGTCTGTAACCCGTGAAACCGGTGGGCCATCAGGGTGGACTTGAACAAACACGCTCTTTTACTAAGGTACCGGAAAGCTAGCATTAGCGTGCTGCAAGGGAGATAACTGAAAGTGGTAGGATAACCTGCTGCCATCTCAGATGGCTCTGCTTGCTAGAGGAAAGAAAAAAGTCGAAGTTTAGTAGAAGTTGCAGGACCAAGTGCAATGTAACTGGCATCACAGCAACTTACCTGGAGGAATCCCCACAGTGAGGAAAAGACAAACAAGAGAAAAACCCTGCTGGGTAAAGCCCTGAGCAACCTGATCCAACTTTGAAGGTTGCCTTGCTTTGAATGGGGGTTGGACATCATGACCTCCAAGGTCCCTCCAGCCTAACTTTTTCTGTCATTTCTGGAGTATATGTCCTTGTTCAGAGGTCTAGGTAGATCCAGTGCTGCCGATCAAGTCTGGGCATTAACGACAGAGGGGGGAAAAGTAGGAGCACGGGAGAAACGTGGTGTAGATGAAAAGGGAAGATTAAGAAGGTGCAGTTTGAACACTGGTGGACCATCCCGAAAACCAGGAGTTGATAGAAACTCTCTGGATCTTGGCAGAGTAACCAATGCAGGCTGCCGACAATAGGTTGAAATATGGAGACCTTTCCTTAGAGGAGGGACGAGGAATGCGCGAGAGTTTCTCTCTCAGAGGCATCTAAGGAGGGACTGACCAAAGATCCTAAGGTAGCAGGAGATTTGGATGAATTGATGAAGTTCAGGATTCTGCAGAAAAGAGGGAATGAGGCCTTGCAGCAGAAACTGTCTTCAGAAGAAGCTGATGTAAGGTAATTGGTAGGTGAGGTTGCCTGGAGGGATACACAGAGGAGAAGAAATTCAGGAGAGTTGGAATCTTTTAGAAGAAAGAAAAAGTATAACTAAAAATTATCTTAAAGCAGGAAAAAAAGATGGATGTCTTTAAGAGTTTTCGGTGGTCATACGAGGAATATTTTTTTAATTGAAAATGAGTTATATACTAAGTAAAAATAAGTTTCTGTTCTTTTGGTAGTTACATGACATTATATTATACCGTTTACCTATTTATTTATTTATTTATTTATCAGTTTCTAGTTTATAACTCTCGTCATCTGTTTGCCAGGTTTTTCTAATGATCTTGCTTTATCAAAGTAATTTATTTTAAATCCTTATACAAAACAACCATAGTGATAAACTAGAATAGCATTCCCGACTTATACTTTTGTCCTGCTGATATCTGGCTGAAGGACTCTTGCTTTCTAGGATAAGCGTTTAAAGAGGAAAAATAAGCTTCATAGACATCTTTTGTTGGATCGTTATTCCAAATGTAAATAGATACATTTTTCCCAGGTCTTTAGCACTTCAGTGAATGGCAAAGAATAGCCAAAATTTCTTCTTCATTTTAGATAAATATTAGTTTTAATAGCTCTGATGAATTGTTAAATCAGAGTATTCATCTCCTCCTGTGTCAAAACAGTTGGAATAAATGCAAACACACTTTTATTAGTTTCATGAATTATTCAAACAATTATTAAATATGAAGAAGATGTTGTTATTCACTGGTTAAAGTGCAACTAAAATAAACTTCTGTATTCTGTTGCTGACTCAGCAAATATGCCAGCTTTAATGTTAGCTGAGAAAAAGAAGAGTATTTAGTTAGATTGGATTGCAAAAACTGAGTAAGCCTTATTAGCTACACTTGATTTTTGTGAAAACTAAGAGACATCACTGAGCTATTTTAAGCATCTCTGCCTCAGTCTTGCTACGTGTTCTCCTCGGTAAGTCAAAGATCTGTACTATATACCATAATTTTAAAATAAAGAAAGCAGCAAAATCTAACATAAAAAGTTAGCTCATCCTTCAGTCATGCCCATTAGAGAATAAAATATAAATAAATACCCCAAAAGCATAATTAGATTCAGACACTGGAAATGTTTCCTGGATTTGTGGTGAACCTACAAGTTACGTATTAACCGCAGAAATCCTCCAGCACTCCGTTTCCATCCTGCTTGCAGTCGCACATGGAGGGCTGCTGCTCCCATGGAAGAACTGCCTGCAAACTTCTTTAGGTTACACAGAAAAGTAGAGGGGGAAAAAAAAAAGAGATTTTCTTAATTAGGTGACTGAAGTTGTGAACTTCTGAAAAAGCTAGCAGAGTTAATATAGCACAGTCCTGATTTTCTACAGTTTTAGGGACCAGCAATCCCTAAGGACTGCATATTGTGCATTGCTGTCGTGTGAGATGTAAGAATAATAAGATATATGTGACGTATAAGAATGGACACCCTCTATGCAAGCTCATGTTGTACTTTTAACTTAAACGTATATTATAGTTGTACGGTGTGAGGAATACCATAATTCATTATCAGTGCAATAAGAAGCACTAAGGCAGACGTAGCCTTTGCTATGTCTATATGTCCTGGCCCAGATGAAGTTCAAGGAGAGGTCTGGAAGAGCGTAGCTGATTTTGTCAGTTTTTGCACAGAAACATGAGGGGCAAACATGACGACGCTTTCAAGTCTTTGCTGAGCAGGCAGCGAAGGCTGGCACTGCTGGCAGACGGAAGGCAGGCATCAAGACTGGTATACAGTGGAAG
Organism: Fregata magnificens; assembly: GCA_013389945.1. Classification (NCBI taxonomy): domain Eukaryota; kingdom Metazoa; phylum Chordata; class Aves; order Suliformes; family Fregatidae; genus Fregata; species Fregata magnificens. The sequence continues at coordinate 396,393 of WAAD01005996.1, forward strand.
TGTTGCTAAACTGATAAAAGCTAAGCAATGAAAAGCTTGGAAGTGAAGACCAATACTTTTGTAGTTAGTTTCCATGTAAAGAAACTTTTCGTTTTGTACAAAGAATCCCCTTGTCAGTATTCAGCGTCTGTTAAAATCTTCACTTTTTCTCTTGGTTCCCTTCCTTGTTGAAATGAATTATGTGATTTCAGTTTATTCTCTGGTGAATAATATTTACCACACGTGACAATGTCTGCTTAGAAAAGGACCGTATCCAGGGCAACTTGTTTTAGCTCCGGAGGACTGTGGTCCCTCCAAGTCAGGAAGGAGGTTGTAATTGATGAGGAAAAAGAAGAAAAATCATATAATGTACAATAGCAGCCTGTGTTCAGCATGCCATGTTCATACAGGCTCTAGCAAGGGCTGTCCGTATCTCCTTCACACTAATGAGTACATTGCACTCCATAGGGGGAAAAATTTTTTTTTTTTTTTTTTTTAGTTCAGCATCTCCTTTCATTTCATGATCACTCTTTTACAGACAGCAGTTAATAAAAAAAAAAAATTAAAAAACCCCCAAACCATCAATACCTATATGAAATAATTACAATAAGACACTTGAAAAGTAAAGTTAATTTCTCTGGGCTGTGTATTATGCCTGTGTGAGGGCTGGGAGCAGCCCAGCATCGTGTCTGTGTTTCCCTTCTCCATCCCACAGCCGCAACTGGTCCCTGGCACCCTCCCTCCTGGCCATGCGTTCAGCATCGGTTCATAAGCTCATTACTTAAATACCAGCCTGACTTTCCTATTGACCTGAATACTCTGACCTGGAAATTGCTTTTATTCCCTAATCACAGGGAAAACGTGCGACTCCACTGTCAATTACTGTGAGTGCAACCCCTGTTTCAATGGTGGATCCTGCCAAAGCGGGGTGGAGGGGTATTACTGCCACTGCCCCTTCGGTGAGTACGCTTCTCCTCCTCTCTGCTTGATCTTTCCTTTCCCTATTAATATTTCTCAAATCGCTATTTATTTTTACCTGCCGGTAGGTGTGTATATGGATCCCGGTCCGTGGGCAGGTCTTGGTCATCTCCTGGCCCCGTCCTCTCCATTCTTCCCCAGCTGCAAAAGGGAGAAGCCAATATTTCTGCCAGCACGGCAGGAGATGGAACCACGCGGCAGCGTGGGGGGTCACTGTGGCTGCTGGGGGGGACACACCGAGGGCTCAGAGCAGCGCTTGCTCTCCTGCCTAATAACAGACACTTTTAGGAGAGCTGAAGAGTAAGACCACTGTACATAACATCAGTATCCTTGCGTCCTACGTGCTTGCCAAGTGCAAGGAAGTCGTCATTAAACTAGAAAAAGGGACTTTGGGATGATATTGGGCGGAGAGGGCTTAGTTTTCTTTTGAGAAATTTGCAGAATTTGTCAAAATATCTGTAAAGCAAGAATTAGAGAGCACCCCCATTTTTCTGCAAGTGAGGAGCACAACATTAGATATTGGCACTTTTATATTTAGAAGATTTGATTAAGAGAACCTGACCGAATCAAAACAGCCTTGTTAGCCCACACTGGTACTTGCCCATTCAATTTATTGTATGTTAATAAAGTTCTGAGTTCCAAAACCATAGTATTCCGAGAATCAGAGAAGCATATGGTACTGTCAAAATAGTTTAACAATTATTAGAATTTAATTATCCCCAATTTGGTTGCTGGTATGAACCCGATAAAGCCACAAAACAACACAGATATTTTAAGGTATCATGATATAATTGCAGCAAGATTTGTTCTGAATGCAGGTTAATCCAGAATTGTCATTGTTCATATAGAAAAGCATGAAAGTAAATGCAACAGATTAATGAAAACACAAATAAACCTGAGAAATCATCAACAATGTTTTAAGGCTGCTGAAAACCCTCACACAGCAGTATGGTTCTCAGCACATGTTTGTAACTACTTCTGAATACGCTTTTCTACTAACATGTGGAAAAACTTCTTTATTCTGTTTTATTTCCTTTGGTTTACATTTCCTCAGAGTTTGTTCATTTCCTTTATACTCATAGTCCATTGTAAATGTAACTAATAGTCATAAATTAAGTAAGTTTTTTCTCATTGTCGCTGCAGTAAAAAAAATCAAGGGAAATTGTGTGACGGCGATCTGAAAAGAAATATGTAGAAGGCACCAAAATATTCAGATCAATAAAACATGAGAAGGCATCATGTTTTAATGACACATATGCTTATATCATAAGTATAAAAAACGAACCACCGATTGAGAAACAGTTCAGATAACAGCTATAAAGAGAAAAATAAGCTCAAGTTGCAAATTTATTTCCATAACTGGATTAACAAATGCCTGATGGTAATTAACAACCATATTTGACGTAGCTGTCAAACTCACTTTTTTTTGTTTTCTAAAGAATCCAGCGAGCTCAGTGAAATGTACTTTGTTTTTCAATAGCTGTAACTGTCATTCGTAACTCAATTTTTAAGTTTAAATATACATACTTCCTCACCCTCCTGTGGGTAATAGGATTCTTCTGTTCAAGTTGTGTATTTTTAATCATACGTTAGAGCTTTCTTAAAGAGCCTGTGTATCATAGCCCTACCTAGAGCACATCAGTACTTTGTTTCAGGGAGAATGCTCAGTGAGGAAAAACCTACCTGATACCAGATTTTACTTTTCATTTTGCAGGTGTTTTTGGGAATCATTGTGAACTGAACAGTTACGGATTTGAAGAGTTGTCATATATGGAGTTTCCCAGTATGGATCCAAACAATAATTACATCTATATAAAGTTTGCCACTATAAAAAGTAATGCCTTAATGCTGTATAACTACGATAACCAAACGGGAGAGCGGGCAGAATTTCTGGCCCTGGAAATAGCAGAAGAGAGGCTGAGATTCTCCTACAATCTTGGCAGTGGCACATACAAGCTTACCACAACTAAGAAGGTGTCTGATGGACAATTTCACACAGTTATTGCCCGGAGGGCTGGAATGGTAAGAAATGCTAAAATGAGAATTTAAGACAAGTCAGTCAAGTCACTTTGGCTTCCACATGAACTCCATTTGCTAGCAGAGCCTCTGACTTTGGGAAAAACCTCCCTCGTTTCTGTCTTACTCCGACTCACTCAAAAACCTGTAACGGTTTGTTTAGTTCGATGATGATAAAGAATAATTAAAAAAAAACCCCTGCGTGCAATGCCCTGTACTCTAAATGTGAAAAATGAGAACCAGGAATAATTAATGAAATAAATTAGTACACATGAGGCTAATTAACTGATGCAGATTACAGAGGTGATTATCAGGGAAGGCTAATTAACCACATTAACTACAAAAAGCCTCAAAGTAATTTTCCTCAACATTTGGAAAATAGAAGCAGACAAACTTAAAATTCCAGGTGTCCCTGACCTCCTTGAGCTAGTTCAGAGATTTTACCAATCTCATCAGGCTGGAAGCCTGTTTTTCCTCTGTAGCATACACGTAAAAAGTTCCAAGGTGCTACGTTGAGAAGGGTTTTTGGGGGAAAGGAGGGAAGTTACTTTTCTTTTTGTCGCCCAGAAAGCATCTGAGGGGAAGAATTCTGCCAAAAACTGGACTGGGACAACTGATTGCTGTATGCCTGGTACTCTGACCCCTCTCCTGCCTTCATTTTTTTTTTCCAGTAAATGTTTTCTATTCCTCTTCTCTCATTTTTTAATAATATTTCCAAAGCAGAACATAAACCAAATGCTCTTTGAGTTCAAGCCAAGCTTTTTGACTCCACAGCGTTTGAGTTAGAAATGAAACCAAATCTACTTGCCAGCCATAATCAGTAACTATTGCCCGACAGCTCCCTTCTCAGGCAGAAATGGCCAGCGTACGTGGAATCCCGTATTCTTCCCATGTTTGAAATTAAAGTCATATAAGAATAATATATGGTTGGGGCTCCACGCTTTGTTTTATATATTTCAAGGCAGAAGAGATGTAGGGAATAAAAGAATAAATTGTTCTACCCAGTGTGGCTCCCCCTGAGTCCTTGCAGAGATTTCCCATCACGAACTGCTGCAGAAGGCAGTGCTGCTGAGATACAGCCCTGTTGTATTTTTAAGCTGCTCTGTTCGGAGCGCCCTGCTGAAGAGCTTCAGGTCCAGGGTGAGATGTGCATAGGCACAAATGTCCCGAGAGCAGCAGAGGGATGTACTACCTTGTGGTCTGGGGTTCTTCATAGGACCAGGGTCATCTCCTGACCTTCCTAAATGGTGCTTTTTTCTTCTCTCTTAGAGAGACTTGAGCCTGAAACGGCATTTCAGTTGCATAGTACAAGACCTGATTTCTCCATTTATTGAAGGGGGGGATGGTTTAGTCTTCAGCTGGATTTGCAAATCCAATTTGTGTGCGTTTGTACAAGTTATAAATCCAAATAAGATGAAGGAAAATTGTGATGTTGAGTGATGACTTTGTTTTAACGTGCCTTAATATCAGATGCTTAATAATTTGCATCGCAGCTTCCAAATGGTAAAGCCCAAAGGTGCACCTAAATGTTGAAAGGCACCAGGTTCCCATTTTAGCAGCTAAATTAGTGTGATATTTCTATCGATAAGATTTGAATGGCTAAGTATAGGAGCACACATGAAAAATTGCAACAAAAAAATGAAATACACTTAAGAAAAAAATAGAGCAGGAAAATGTTTTACCTGTAGGTATGCCAGAGGGCTGGACGATAGAAGAAGAGATAACATAAAAAGGACTATTTGCAGCAAATTTCAGTTATGAATGCTTCAGGCTGAAAGCAAACATTTAAGACAACCTATACCTTTGTGTGATTTTTTTTTTTTTTTTTTTTTTTTTTTTNCTGTTTACAAACACAGTTATGTGAAAAGAATCGCCTTTGTCTTAGATATTTCTGCTGCAGGAAAAATGTCTCCCAGGTGTCCAAAACTGTATAAAATAGCCCCCCTTCAGGATTCCAAATCTGTCATTTCCTACAGCACAGTGGGATTTTATCGGAAACTGGTAAAATCATTAAGTTGTCAGTCCTGAGCTATTGCAGAGTGACAGAATAGAAAGTCTCATAATGCGGCAAGGTAACCGTAGAGTAATGCTTAAGTAACAAGCAGGAACATTTGACTAACATTAGAAAACAAATTGTATGAACTCTGGTCCAAGTAAAATATATTCTCAAATATCTAGCCCTTCAGCTGGGGTTGTAGCTTGGCTTTCACAGCGCATAGCAATGTAAGTTAGGGAGATTACACTGATGGAGCTAAGAACAAAACACTCGTTTCATTTTTTGTTGTTGATATGCAGAAGGAAAATACGTACGCGTGTGATGGCATACGGACCAGCCAGCTTATTATTCTTTCTATGAATTGTTTCATTTATACAGGGCTATAATCTGCTTTGGAACTGCAGACTGACGTTTCTCGGGAGAAGCAGTTTGCTCATTATGTATGGAAAGAAATTCAAGATAAGCTTTCATTAAAAATAGCAAATTGAACAATTTAGGCGTACTGTAGGGCATGATTTAGGGCTAAGAGCTGTGAATTCATTTGGTCAATACAATGCATCAGCTCACAGTATGTGTTTGGAAATAGCATGGACAATCCATGGGGATTTCAACAGGACGTTGTTAGTGAACTTAGTTGCAGGCAGGAAAAAAAGCCATTGCGGCGTAATGACGTACTGATAGCTATTGCTGTTTGCTCGGCTCCTGTAGAGTAATCTAAATCAAAATATAAACGAAGGCATTTTTAAAAGTGACGTTTGATTTAAATTTGCCATAAAACTGTACCACACATCTAGTTGAAACATGAGAAGCTGATATGTACAATTTGGATATTATGTTTATTTTTCTGAAAATTTGCTTTAAGGAATAACTAACCTTCGGGGGTTTTTTGCATCGCATCTGTTATTAATAAATCGCTGTGGGGAAAATTCTTTGCTAAATAAGGAGTAAAATAAAAACTCCTTTTTAAATCAGCAGGAATTATTTATTATTTTAGTGAAAGCTTTACTTAGACTTTTAGAGATTACGAATAAGAGTGCCACGATTCGCTTTAGTGTACACGAGTGAGATGGGTAATGAGGCAACCTTGTTGGCTGGGGCTTGACGGCTTGGAGAGAATAATAAAGAGGAAGACTGCTCTAAGTGCTGGTAATGCCTGGTACTTCTCTGAACGTCAGCTTGGTCCCATCAGCTTGGACCCACTGTAGGTATCTACGTGTTTCACCATTATCAACGTGGGGCAAACATCCCTCATGACGTATCAGCCTAAGGGTTACCTTAATCGGGTCCACTTGGTTACTCTTTGAGTATTGTTGAGTAGTTGGTTATTATTTTTAAGTAGTAATCTCAGTGTTTGTACTCCCAGCTTTTGTAACGTGCTTTTTATCAAGTTTAAGCAATATGTTTAATGTCATGGTCGAGCCCCTGAAGGAACGTCCTTTGTGTTTGGAGGGAGCAGCTCTCTGTTCAGATCAAGAGTAGGATACGGTATGAGCCAAAATAACTGCAGTTTTGAGGAGTAAAGCAAACAAACATGGAAGAAACCCTACCCAAATCTGAAAACTTTGTGTTTAACTGATTCTCTGTATGAAGCAGTCAGTCAGCTCACTCTCTGTTAGTATCCACATCTTGGTATTCACTGTGTTCCTGCAGAATGTAGTTGATCAGTGGCTCTGAAGCATCCTGCAATCCCGAGTGACAGAGTAATATACAAGTGCTCCATTCTAGCCAAGTCCTTGATGTAATATATTTAATCATAAATATTTAATGTGGTTGGGGATTGCAACCTTGTAATATTCAGCATATTTGTGTGTGTGGCTTTTGCAGGCAGCATCACTGACCGTGGATTCCTGCTCTGAGGATCAGGAGCCAGGCTACTGCACTGTTAGCAATGTTGCTGTTTCTACTGACT